>JAWLRI010001021.1:698753-716820 GCA_034781795.1 Crypturellus tataupa
TCCTCTGGCACCTCCCCCGTTCTCCAGGATCTTTCGAAGATGATGGAGAGTGGCTTGGCTACGACGTCTGCCAGCTCACGCAGCACTCTGGGGTGCATCCCATCAGGGCCCATGGATTTGTGGGTATCGAGGTTCTTCAGGTGCTCTCTGACCCAATCTTCCTCTACCCTGGGCAAGTCTGGGCAAGTCTTCCTCTCTCGATACATTGATAATGTACTATTTGGACAGCTTCCCATTGCTTTACATCTGTTATAGTCTTCACTGAATTAGTATATTTGCATGTTGTTTACCACACCCGCATATTTACTGGACCAGTGGTTAACAAGACATTGGTAATCTGTCACTTCATACAGATTTTAAACATATTTTTATCTTACTGTATCTCTCATATATAGTGCTGTATATCAATGGATTTAGATTATTTATACATATGGTAGAACTACCTAGGAAAAAAAGTTTCTAATCGCTTTGCTTGTGAATTTATTAGACAAAAGATAGGGGTTTGAACATTCATTAAATTGTCTATATTCAAGACTTTAATTTTTTTCCTCTTTGGCTTACTCCATTATGAAAATGTCCTTATGCCTTGTTTTTGAAAATTTTCCATAAAAAAATTAAAAGCTTCCTAACTAGGATTATACTACTTATCATAAAACCATTCCCATAATTTCTAGCCAGCTTGTAATGTATATGTCCTATGATTTTATAAGGCACAAACTCAAAAATAATGCAGGATCTGTGATTTAAGATTTGTATTACAGCAGTAACTTTAAGAAACAAGCAAAGGAGATCAAAATACTGAATGTGTCGGGAAAAGATTAGGTAAAAGACAACCAAAGAAAGTAGACAGGATCTCCATTCCAGAGGGGTAAAATGTCTGCAAGTCCAGGGAGGAGTCTGGGAAGAGGGTTTCTGATCCCTTGGTTGGTGAATAGATGGGAAAATCACATCTGAGAAATCTTGAGAAAGCATACATATTAATCAGAAACTTTTGAAATAGCTTCTTTCTTTCTGCACACAGGTTAGGAAAAAAAAGGACAATGCCATAAAAATCCTATCTTGAAACCTTTTACTTTGTCAGGGTGTTGTGTCTTCTTACATATTTATCCTAACCTGCTGCCACACTATCTATAATTCCCTTGGTGACACAAACAAGAGTTGACAGGAAAATTATTCTGCTTTAGAATAGTCCTCAAATAACTGCTTCAGAGAGCTGACAAAAGTGCCTTGCCGGTTTCAAAACATGCACATTAGCAATGCCGTCTGGGTGATTGGAAGGAAGAATAATGCCTTTTATATTCTTCTTCCAAGATCTCCAATAATATAGTGGTGCATTACCCTGCAAGAAGAAGAAGGTTTTACACGTATTCTAAAGACTGCTTATTGTAAATTCTTTCCACCGTATTGTACTAACTGAATGGCTTTCAGGAACAGCATCAGAATTAGACAGTGTCTTTTACTTATTTATTTATTTTCTGATCCCTTGAGCCAAGTAGCATTTCTGTGGGAAATACTGCAGAGATCTGTGGTTCATAGGCAAACAAACAAAACAACAAGACAGAAAAATTACTGTGATGCTGGGTAGATCTCAGTTTACACATATGGTCAACACTGGAGGTCAAAAATAAAAGTTTAAGAGCAGCATGACAATAATATTCTAACATGCTGATATAATATTCTAGTGTGTATTTAGGACCCATGTATGATGTTACCTACCCAAAGCAGTAAGACAATTAGAGGAGAAGGTTGGCTTTAACCTTTAAATGTATGAAGGATGCAGCAGATCTGTAGAGTCTGAATTGAACTGGATCAAGATATGCATTAGATTTATAGGGCAATATTTATATCTGTAGAAACAGAAAGACTGTAGTTATATAAATACACTGTGGCAAAAATAACAGTTTTGTCAATACTATATCACTCAACTCTAGGTACAGCACAAGGTTTCTTGCAGTTTCTTTAAAAACAAACAAAAGCAGTAACAAACAAAGCAAGCCCTATTGTCACATTAGGCTAAGGTTTAATTTATTCAGGGACATTTGAAGAGAGAGAGAGCGAGAAATAGATAGATAGATGGATACACAGATAGACATGCCTAGGAGTCCTCCTTTTCAAAGTGAAAGCACTGAATGCATTACAAAATTGAAAAATTGGAGATTTTCATGACTGAAAATCTGCAAGCCCATTACGCAGCCAGCCTCACAGGGCAGTGAGGCCCCTGATGTCGGGAAATGCAGATGTTCCAGCACAGATGCTCTGTACCATTGACCTGACTGTACACCGTGAATTTGGGATGAGCATAATATGTCAGCTTTCCTGAAAGTGCTCACACCATCTGTGTACTTCATACCCACTGCTGACTTCTTGGAAATGTTGACTTTCTGTGCTCATGTGCTAACAGGAGACATGTATGTGTTGCTGAATACTAGAGAGCTGTATGACCACCTGAGACCAATGAAAATGTGAAAGAGAAATGATGAAAAACATAAGTGTTTCTTATGTGACTTTGCCACATATTTGAGAAGAGCCTGGTAGAGTGGATAATTTGAATTATTTGCCTAGCATGATTTTACAATTTAAAATATAGGTAGTTCTTGGTTAATGGCACCAAATCATGCTCTAAAGAAGAGAACCTGAGAAGTTAACAAAAATGTAATGTTTTCTTTATTTTAACCTGCTTCCCCTTCCCTTTATATCTCCTATTCCAAATGTATGCTTTTCCAAAGCACTATGGTTATCTTTGGAATAATTCCGATTTTCACCTTCCCATTAATAACTTATCACTGGTACTATTGCTCAGCTACTACATTCGGGAGTGAAGTATATATGTTACTGGAAGAGGGGGCAGAAAGGATCATAGAATCACGGAATCATTAAGGTTGGAGAGGATCTCTAGAGATCATCTAGTCCAACCTCCCAGCCTGTACTGGTGTCTGCGGTTGAAGGGGAGAAATCACAACATGTGATTTCCTCATTTCAGAATGTCAAACCAAGGGACATCCTACACTCATGCACATTTAGGATCCACCTCCAAACTAAATGCATCAATGAAAAGTAAATGTGCAGTTTGAATAACTCTAAAGTTCCCAGCAATTTAAAAAGATATTCTAGGTTTGGTCTGACTAATCAGCAAGGACCATTCAGTTGTATTCTGGATATATCATGTATTGTTAAGACTGGTTTCCTGAATATCATTAATTATTTTATCTGCATTTTATCTTAGCTGAAGCACCTCAAAACTGAAAAAGCTTTATTTCATAGGAAACCATAAGGTATTTTATGTTCCAAATAAAATGTTCTTTCACTGACTGTGGTTGCTAATTTAGTGTTTCTATGTATTTGATTGATCTAGTGCTCCATAACAAATACAATTCTCTCATGCACTTATAGAGTAGAGAGTAATAGAGCTAAATAGATTTCCCAGAATCAGAAAAGGAGTTATATATGCCCACTGAGTAAGCAAAGGTCTTTGGGAAGTTTTCTGAGATTAAAACAACCTGTAAGGTGTGTTACAACTTTTTATTGATTATGTGACTCTCACTGTCTAGGTTTCATGTCACTATTTCCTCTTTTTTTTTTTTTTTTTCTGGTGGGAATAAATGGAATAAATGTGTAGACAGTATGATAAAAGCATCATTATAAAAGTAACTATCAACTCAAACTATACTGGATTTATTATGAACAGGCAAGTTAACTGAAGTTTCCTTTTCTATTCCTACAACTTGTCTCAAGAAAAGAGTAATATTAAGAATTCCAACAGAGTTTTAGATTGCTCTCAGAACTAGTCAAGTAATCAATATTTTCTTTCAAGTAAAGAGAATCATAGAACTGCTGACCATCATCAGCAAAGTGCTCAGATTCTATTTATGCTCTGTATTGAGTTAAAAATGTGCTTATTCTTGTGTCCTTTGTAGTAGAGACTACACATGGCAATTTCTTAATAGCCTGCTATGGGAGAAAAGATCCCTATAGACTCTTTTGTAAATTATTTAGTACTCACAGTCTGATAGGCAGCAACTATGAGGGTGGGTCTAGTCAGGGTATGGTCCCTATCATCAGTTACAGCAAAGATCTATTTTCTTTGCTTTAAAAAAGCTGAAAAATTTCCAAAGACTGTCTGCCATTTGAATAACTGTATTCAGAGGCTATTCCAGGAGTTCAGGGATCTTCCCAGTAACCAGGATGAGGAACTCACCAAAACCATGACCTCTCATCCTTGCAAGGAAGATGGGCATGCAAGACACAAGTGTACCAAGCTGCATGGGTGGTTCAGGAATGTGTGAAGTGCTCTGTTACATAGTCTAAGTAATGCCTAAGAGCTAGAGAAAAATACTTTCGCCTTTTCATGTTTTCTTGCTAGTGCCACAGAACTGACCTATAGTTATAGTACCTAAACCACTCTGTGGCAGGAATTGAGTGAAGTAAAATATGCACATTTCATTCTCTTGTTTCATATTTTTAAATAATGTCTTTTTTAATAAGGCAGAATAGTCATTAAACAAATAGTTATTAAACAAGCAAACAGACAAAAAGACACTAACTACTATGAAGGATTAATTAACAAATCCAAAAAGCAAGAAGATACAAATTATTCATAAAGTGGTCCTCTGATCTGGCCCTCCAATGGCCCTACATACTTAGAGGTTTAAGCAGAATGCATGGATGAAGTAACTTTAACACAAATAAGCGTGAAAGGCACAAGATAACCAAAATACTTCTGATGAGATCACTCTTGCTCTATACTGGGATGAATAAGCAACATAAGTAACATTATGGGGCTTAATGCAGAGATGCACCTTATACATACACTTGGATAAGTGATAAAAAGCAGAGTTTCTCTCTGAAACTGCCCTGTTCCCTGCAGTTTCCTGGACGAACAGAGCACCCCAAGGCAGCTGCCCTGAAAGCAATGAGGTATTAGCAAAGCAAGACAAAGCACAAGCTATGTCATCTACCCAGCACTGGTTGCTTAAAGAACAGAAATTTCCAGAGTTGAAAAGGAATGTCACAAATCACCATTCACACTTGTGGGTATGCATTTTTAAGTGCAAAACAGCAAAAGAGCAGTCCCTCTTTCTTGTTCCCAGAGCGTATAAAGAAGCCCAAAATGCAAACCCAAAGCATTTATTCCCGATTTAGCCTTCCTTTGCTGTTTTAAAAGAGAGTTTGTCAACAACCACAAATGAATATGAAAGTCTGCTACTTCAAAGGAGCTTTTTTGCACAAGTCAGAAGTTAATTAGAAGAATTCCATTCAGCTATTCAGTAACTGTAAGAAGTATCTTATCATAAAGGACAAAATATCTCCTTTATGCATCTCAGGAAATACCAATGGGACACCAAGACAAGATTACAAATAGTCTGCATAGACCCCAATTTTCTACCTAGCTCAGGAGATTAAGCATTGAAACTTTCAAATTTGAATTTGAAAGACAGAAACTTGAATTGAACATCGGCAGACTTTGATATATACAATTCTCCCTTACCAAGTGATAACTTAATCATGAGATTACTTGAGATAAGAAAAAAGCATCTGATCCTCTAGAATCAGCAGTACTGCAAGAAACATATCTTTGGAGTAAACAAAATAGTGGTAAAAAGTAGAATGAAAAAATACCTGAATTCTACTATTATCATGGATATTAGAAAATAGCCTGAAAACACAGTACAAGAAGAGGAAAAAAAAGTTAACTCAATTCCTCACTCATATACTATGAGGTACAGTCTATTGCATTTAATTTCCTAGATGGAACTAAATAAAATATTACACTTTGTAACTATATAAAATAATTAGTAAACAAAAATGAAAAGAATTATAAAAATATTGAAAATGAAATATTGTAGCAGGTAGTTCTAAAACTATGTAAAGAAAAGTTTAGAGGTTTGGGAAAATTTTACCTATCAGAAAAGACACAAGCAACAGATAAATTTGGCTCATCTAAATGTTGTGGTGGGAGGTAACCAAAAACTTCAGACTTGAAGAGAGATAGAAAAGGCCACAAACTGTGTCCAAATTTATGAAAATACACAATAAGGCAAGCCAGGACATGAGCAACAATTTGCATAGTATATCAAATCTATTAGTCCTTTTCCAAATAAATCAAGAGCAAGTAGCCTGATGGTCTGTTAAATGTTACACAGCCAATGTGATAAAATGAAATAAGCAAAAGAACTACATAAATTTCATCTAAAATTATGCAGGAAGAACATGAAAATCGTTGTACCGCAACCAGGTTTTATATGGAATATATTACAAGACCTCTCTTAAATTGAACTGAAAATAGAAGATGTTATTAAATAAATTGACAAATACCCAGAAACAGACATTAGTCATCTGAGATTGCAAAAGGACTAGAAAACAGCCAACTCAGTAATAATTATTTTTCATAGGGAGATTCAGAGAAAGAGACCTAATATCAGGAAAAATAATATTCTGAATTAAAAGTATGTAGACACATGGACAAGTATGATATATTGAGGAAGAATAAAAGTGGATTTTATGCATAAGAACTTAAGCCTTACAAATCGATTACATTTCTTTGAAGGACTCAGTAAGCTCAGATAAAATCTATACTGAGGGCTGGGTCAGAGGATGAGGTTGGCATTCAAAAGGTATTTGACAAAGCCTTTCCTCAGTGATTCTTATAGAAATTAGGCAGAGAAGGAAAAGAGAAAATGCACTTATATATGTGAATATTTAGATATTGAACGAAGGTGGATAAAGAGAGAGAGAAAAAAAGAGAGGAGTAAATCAGCTTTCATACTGTAGGAAAATTCTGATAACAAATAAACACAGAGAACTACACATTACTGAATTATTACTTGCCTAGCTAAATACCAAAGGAAAAAAGGTTTACTAATAGTACTAGGGTGTTAAAAGGGCTGGAGGGCAGTAGGATGAAATGAGGTGCAACACACGAAGATCTGTGAATATATAGTGAGTGATGAAACAACACATACAAGAATATAAAGTAATGCAAATCAAAGCAACTCTGAGCCCACAAATATCACTTCAGATCTTACAGTTATAATGGATATTTTTATTTAAATATATCAGGATTTCATTTGTTTTTTAATAGTGGAATAGCATTAAAAGTAAGTAGGAGATTAAGAATTACTAAGAGATTATTAAGTAGAATAAAAAATGTAAATATGCTATATGTAAATGTTCAGTAAGAAGTACTGAGGTAGAAGAAATACTACTCTAATTTAGGACCTTTCTGTCATAAACTGGTACAGCCAGTACTCTGGAAAAGCAGTTTCTTCCTGTTCTTATTAGTCTTCCCTATGTACCCATTTTTGATCACTGACAGAAGTGAGATACAAGACCAGAGGAGCATTTGTTTAGATATCATGTAATTAGTGGTATATAGTGCTTAGCTGAAATAGAAAGGATAAGTATTATTTAAAGGTAAGATTCCCAACTGTCTGGAAAACATATAGGAAAAAAATGCAATAAAGTTGAGAAGTTAGAAATTCTGCCCTTCTCCCCCTGTTTTTTCCACATGTTGGCATAGGAAAAAAAAGGAAAAGAGAAGAACAGTATTACAGTATTGTTTCATATTAAAAAAAACCTTTGTGGAAACTTTGTACTCTGTAAGCAGCTATTACTGGAAGGAAAGTGTGAATGATGATAGTCAGATAGTCATCAATTTATTCTGCGTGCTCAAGATACTCTGCTGACAACAAACAACAGCCTCAGTGACATTTAAAATAGTGAGAAACTGACTACTGAAATAATAATAACAATAAAGATATTCTAACTAGCGAAGATTCTCTTTTGTACTTTTCCACGAATCCATCAATAACTACAGATTTCACAATAACTTTATCTGGGGTCTGATCACTGAGTTTGATTTATTCTAGAGATCTCCTCCAACTCAACCATCCAGAATTATATGATTAGAATCCCTTATCAATACAATACATATATTTATTGTACAATACAGTACAGCAGCATCTTTAACATATTCATGCTATTCTTTATCTCATGAAAGCTACAGTTCAATACCAAAGGTATATATTAGGTAAAATCAAATTCTTGTCCTAGTTAAGAAAAAATACAATATGGAATTTTTGATTGTACACATCATAAAATTTACATCTTCCATTTCTTTATCAAATGTACAAAATGTGAAAGGCAAATCTGGATACAGTCCTTGAAAGTTTTATCATTGCAGCTTATAGACTTGGATGAAAATTTCAAAAATGACAGCAAACTTAAATGTAGGTCTAAGTAGTCACGTGCAATAATAGTTTCCCTTTTTTAATATATAACTCATTTTAGGAATTATACATTAAATATTTTGGGAAGTGGAAGCAATCTGGTGAGGAAAGTAGAGGGTGTTGAGTGTTGATGCAAATTGTTGATAAGTTTGTAATTTTTTTTTTTTTTATTAAATACCAACATAATTAGCTGGAGGAAATGAACACATCTGTAGACTTAACTTTCTTATTTGTTTTTAGCTCTAGTGAGTTTTCTAAGGGTTTGAAATCAATGTTTCACCAGAAATGCAATTATAAATTGTACAAAGCAACAGTATGTCAAATACTAATTCTAACAAAACATATTGCATTTTAAAAATCTACTAAAGGAGGAAAATGTACCATTATTGCCTAATCAGCACAATAACATTCCCCTCTCCTCGGAGACTAAAAAAAAAAAAAAAAGATAATTCTCTGCCTGATGAGCAATGCTAAAATGAAGTATCACAATATTTAACAGCAGTGCCATAATTATTTGCTTTTGGAGTTTTGTTCTGCTGAAGAGTAAAAAATAAATTTAGAAATTCAAATGGAAATATCTGTGACACAAAACCAGAAATAAAATGAATTAATCTCATTCCACTTATTTTTCTCAAACCCTTGATAAATTTTATTTTGAAACTGTAGTGGTAAATACTATTTTTTCCCTAATAATTTATTGCATTTCATATGGATTTTAGTGAAATAAATCTCTGTATCGTTAAAAGTGTTCTATACCCAAGAAAACAGTTACTACAAAGAAGCTCAAAAAAACATGCTCTAGGTGACCCTCTTTGTGCAGGGGGGTTGACCTAAAAGTCCCTTCCAACCTTAATGACTCTATGATTTTCTTAAACATAATTGTAGATACATATACTTTAAAATGATCTAAATTTTTAGAGGAATAAGAAAATATAGTATAGATAATCTCTTAGCTATTTATTACTTTTATTACTAGAGAAGAAAAATATTTAATATTTGATTAACTGTAACTAACTTCCCCAAAATAGTATTTGAGATTCATAAAACTGCAAATACAAAATGCATGTTACAAAAATATGATATGATTTAGTACAGTCTGATCCCATGGTTTTTCATGGAAGTAGTGGTAATCTATTAAAAGAAAGCAGACACAGGAGACAGAGCTCTCATATATACAGCAGTCTTTAAAGAGGTCTATTTATAAGTAGAGATGAAAAGTAGCCGACAATATTTTTCCTCAAATCATGAAGAAACAGAAGTTCTTCAGAACTTCAGTTCTTAACAGAAGTTTAAACAAATTTAAAGCACTAATCTTTGCAAATTCCTTTCCTTGGATTTTTCAAATATCCCTGAACTTAACAACTCTTGTTGTTCTCCTTCCAGTTAATGTACCCAATATTTCAAACACTTTGAACATCTTTGTCACACAGTCATACACCAAGACAGATCACTGTACACAAGCATGGTAGTCTGTTTCAAACAGCTGTTTAATATAGAAAAAAAAAAAAAGGAAGAAATGGACAAAATATTAATAAATCTGGAAACAAGTACATGTGTAATATTGCCACTTGCTTAGTGATGAACTCTATGTGATTAACTTTATTTTTCTAATAATACTGCCTGGTCACAGTAATTTACTTCAATATTTGACTAGTTCCTCCTTACACAGGCAGGTTACTCTTAAAGATCGAATCTGTATGAAGACAGAATATGAGAATTCTTGATTTCTTTTAATAGGATCAATATCTAGATACTTTTGCATAACTAACCAGACAGTTTGGGTGACTATTCTCTTCTCCTCTCCCCATCACCTGCTTTTGACTGAACAGGAGAGCAGCATTATCCTGCCTTCGAGATTTCTGAAGGTCAAAACTATGAATTCAAACTGCAGAGCTGAGCAACATGCAGCAAGAAGTTAAAGCTGGAGCCAACCCTCCCATTAGGCAATAAATACATGCTCTGGAGTTACATTATCTGCAGAACAGTACTCCATGTTGAGATCAGATGGAGAAGAGGAAACCTGGAAAATGCTTAAAGAACAGAACAGTGAGGAATTCTTAGAATAGACAGTAGATTATAACTGGCATCTGCAAAAGAAACCACTTAAAAAACAGAGAAATATGTAGCATCACTTAGCATTGCATAACAGTATCTGTATAATCAGCATTGCATAACAGTATCTGTATAACCAGAAACAAATCGGTAAGGCGAGAACAGAAATAATTTCTTAGCAAGTGTGTAAGTGTGAAATATGATAGCTAAATTAAGAAAAAAACAGAAAAAGAAGAAAAAAGGAAAAAAAGGAAAAGCCTGGATATAAGAATACAGCCAACCAATGTTCAAATCCTACAGGTATTTAAAGTCTGTGAAATGTTTATACCGAATAATCTTTTTAAAAGCAGTAGATCCACAAAAGAGGGAGAAGACTGCAAATAATAACCAAATTTTCTGGGATGAAGAAAATACTCATTTGACTGCTGTGCAGTGATACATGTCATTTTGTTCTTTTTCTAGAAGGGGATAAAACTAGTCTTGGAAATATCACTGTGTGCTTCCCCTTAGCACGCCTAATCAATAAAACGAAAGCTGTAGAGGTAAAAGCTATAGAAATAGATGATGAGCTAAGTAATGTGACAGTAATGGAATTTTCCAATTAAATCATTAGTCTCATTCAGTCTAACTCTGTGTAGTACAAGGCAATAGATGTAAAAAATCTGCACTTCCATGCATCACAATATTGTGTAAAGAATCTAAAAATAAAATGTGCATGAATACTTCATTTTGTATCAGCTTTTCCACTCAGAAAAGACATAATGGTTCAACTGAGTAAAAAATATCTTTAGACAAATCACCTCTCACAGGCTCTTTTGGGTCAGAAGCCATGGGAAAGGTGCTGTAAGCGCTGGTAAAAATGTCATGCTGTTTCATTCACATGTTTTAGCTGAACAACCAGTGCACAGAGAAGTTACATGAAAGATTGTGACTGTCATAACTCTTAATGTGCTTCACAGAAAAATGAGATATAGAAGGGTGTCTGAGACAAAGTTCTGAAGGAGAATTAAGAAATGAAAGAGATGGAAAAAATATTAAAGCATGCTCAGAGACACAATTAGTAACATACATACATACATCAGACTAGGGAGGTGGAATAAGTTCTAGGTGCAGCAGCAAATTTTTCTTAATCTGTCTTAAATTGTCTTATATGTACAAAATTTAAACACAGGAGGAGTTTAAAACAAGTGTATCTTCCCATATGCTAAGCATCTGCTTACTGTAAGTGTCTATGAATCAAGATTAAGTCACAAGTAAAAGATGAAAATGTACCTTTTATGATTAAAATCTACTCATTTAAAAGAATACAAATTTGTGCAGTAAGATATTTGCGGTGCTACTAATTTTCATTTTCTATTCCATCCAAAAGGAGTAGAAGGAAAAAGAAAAACAAGACGCAAAAGCTCAAGTACCAGATCAACCCTAAAAAGGCTACGAAGTGGCTGTGAAACTCCTGAAATGGAGTCATTTAAATCACTCGGATTGCCAGGAGTATCAACCACATTCTCATGAAATGCTACAGGAAAGTCTTGATATCATGGAAAGAGAGTCTGTTCTGTAATTCCATGACTTGAAGTTCAGAATCGCAAAGAGAAACAGCTGCAAATATTATTACCCCAAAAATAGGTTAGAAAATGATAATAATTTCTATCTGTCCACCTGATGATGGTTGATGTTGGGGTTTATGAGAGGTATGAGGGAGAAGGACACCCCATAGAATATAATGGTGTCCCCTGGATAACCCCACTCTGGGCATGCGCAGGGACTTGTACGGGGGGGGTCCCGATACCCCCTGTATGACCCCCGAGCCTTGCGCATGCAAGTTTCTAGGGGCGTCCAGAAGGTTCTGGAAACCCGGTGGTGGGGGCCAGGGCGATCTGCCCTGGTCGGATTCTCCGCCCACCAACCGGGATTACCCAATCAGCTGGACTCCCCAATTAGCATTGCCCAATCCAACTCTCCCTCCTCCCAGTCCCCTTCTACTCTCCTCCCCTGTTCTAAATTATAACAGCTGTTACCTTGGGGGAATAAAGTTGGCACGTGCACGTTTACGATTGACGTCTTTCGTGGTTGGGGTCGTCGGCTCGAGCTTCCGTGAAGTGTATTCGGGTGCGGCGACCGGGGGCGCACGCCAACGAGTTCCTGTCCACTGAGCCTCACCTTTCCTAAGGAGCTCCGGGAGTCACCATCTGCAGCTGCTGCTCCCGGGCAGCTGCTTTCCTGGAAGAGCGAACCCTACATGGGTAAGAGGGAGCCACGCCCCTCTGGGTGGAGGGAGGTCCTAAGACCGCTATGCGGGGGAAAAAGAACAGCGTGGCCAGGGGCCCTCGCGTGGGAGGGGCGCGAGTGGACCACTGGCGGCGCACTACCCGTCTGCTGCCGGACGAATGTCTACAGATTTACGTAGTTCTAGCTAACACCAAAATATCATTCTTATTATTTTCTCATTTAAACCAAAGAAGCCAAAGATATCCAAGAGTTTTGAAGACTTCATCCTAAATCTTTTTATCCCAAAAGCATTATTTATGAAAAGGCAGACACCACTGGTAATATCATGTGTACATTTACGAATTGTATTTCTTTTATTAATTCAGTTTCCAGAATCTCAGTGAAAGTGGACACTTCCTAGATTACTGAAGTCTTGATATGGGAGAACATAAAATGAGGGAAATATATCTACAGATAAGAGTCAGCATAAGAAATAAGAAGTAAAACTATTTCCTCCAGTTCTCTTTCCTAGGAAGTCATCAGCAAGACAGAGAAATGACTTGTTTCTAAGCTGTCTTTTTTGATCTTCATCTGCTTACCAAAACCTATTTATCTCCCCTGCTCCCCCTCCCAGCCTTTCTTCAGGAGATTCTTTCAAATTTCTTCTTCATTTTTGCTCCCAAGTCTTCCCAAGACTTGCTGACAAGTCTTCTTGTCAGTTCTTGTCTGGGTCCATTTCCCATTGAGCCCTACTTCATCTTTTTG
This sequence comes from Crypturellus tataupa, assembly GCA_034781795.1. NCBI lineage: Eukaryota > Metazoa > Chordata > Aves > Tinamiformes > Tinamidae > Crypturellus > Crypturellus tataupa. The sequence continues at coordinate 712,004 of JAWLRI010001021.1, forward strand.
TCAGGCTTCCCATTTTCCACCCAGCACCTCTCGACAGGAAAGGAACTTTCTGTTTCGATATCCTGCAGAACAACAGAAAGACAGGACACCATAAAGGCTGTTCTTCACAGGGACTAAGGGCAATCCTCTCAAGAGTTTCATTGTTTCCTAGAAAACAATCTGAGATAAGACTTTTCCAAGGTTCATACAACTGAACTGCTTGAACACAACTGAATTGCTTGAACTTTAGAAGGATAAAGAGGGGACGAGGGGGAGAGATTCAGTTTTTCATTATTTGCAACTTTACAACAATAAAACATAGGTCACATTTTAAAGTAGTCACTGCTAACCAGATCTTATTTCTCAGCCTATTATTTGTGAAATAACAGTCCTTAAAAAAGTCAATACAAGCATCTTTTAAATAACACCGAGACTGATCTAAATTCAGCCTGACGGTGTCAGAGTTCACTTTTTATTCTCAAGAACATGTAATGTAATCACATCTTTAGTTACAGTCTGTTTATACTTTTGAAAGACAATAATGAATTAAATTGAAGTTCTAAATTGAGTCTTTAGTACCAGAGACCACTGTCCTAAGAACCAGAGAAAACATTTTATATTTCACACTACACTGTTTCTTGAGTTTGCAATGGTTATTCTTACAGGAAATACTGTCCTTTCTAATCAAATTTAACATGCTGATAAGGTTAGGATAACCTAGGATGGTTATATATAATGGTTAAAATAAGGATAAGTAAGCTTTGTGAATTCACTATTTTAATGTGTAAATATAGGAATGTAGTAAAGTATCAAAAAGGCATCTTATTAGCTGATAGAACATTATAACCTCAATACTGGTTTTATTTATTCTTCAAGTTATTATTATTAAAATGTACCTATTAGAAGATTAAAATTGATTAGAATATCTAAAATTTGTGAAAGGGAGAGAATGCAGTTATTTCAGCTGCTGGGAAAAAAAATAAGAAGGAAAAGAAAAAGAAAAAAAAAAGGAGGAGAAAAATACGCATATACAGAAGTTAAAATACTCTGGGCTTAGCAACTTGCAGTTCTGTGAAGAGTAGAGACTATATTGTGATAAAAGTACAGACTGACAATACCAGAAGGTATTTTTTATGCTGAAGAAACACGAGGCCTAAGCCAAGAAGGCTTGAGAGGCAGAGGTGTGTGTGTGCTTTTACAGACATTTGTTACTTTTATTTTAAAACCCATGGTGACCAGCAATGTGTAAAGCAGCTGAAATGAAGCACAGAGGATGATGGCATTAAAGTATCCAAGAAATTTAGTTTAGAAGCTGTTAATTGTAAGAATGTGTTTATCTAGCTAAACTGAATTACAAACCTGTCTGTTCTCCATGTTACTTCTAGGCAATCAAAAGCATTTAGAAACTTCAGAAACATATTAAGGACAAAGGATTACCCGGTAGTCTAATAAGAGCATATAGAATTTTCTATTTCTAGTTCTCTAAGGCCCTGGGCCTCTTAATGTCTTGTTAATTGATAGGAAATATTCTCAGTAATGAAATTAAGCTACTACAAAATATTTACTAGTCCTGTTCTGCAACTCAACTTCTAAGGTCACAATGATGCCCTGATGTTAAAGAGTCTAGAGAAGGGCAAACACCAACTCATACAGGTGAAAGTGTAGGGTCCTGGTCAGGCTTTGTAGTTCTCACAGGTAGGTTAACACAGCTGAAATGCTGAAATGGGGTTTCTTCATGCAAAAAGGTACTGCAAGTCACATTAGATCCCCTTTTCTGCACACTATGAACCCTGTATTTTAGTCTGCCTGGCCTACGGCTATTTTGTATGAGGATTGGGAATGTTAAAGAAAAAAATATATGTGGGTCCTGAAAAATACATTTAAGCTATGCAGATAAAAGGAGATGTTCATATGAATATATTCATGTAAATACGTGCATTGTGTATACACACACACACACAACTAACAGAGGAGTATCCTACAGTGTAAGAATTGTAGAAATTCTGGAGGAATGATCTAAGGAATTCTCTAAGGAATGATCAGAATAAACATTTATCAACCCTAAATAAAAATGGTAAATGGAAAAATGGAGACCCTGAGAAAAGCTGCCTCAAAAAGCAAAAACTGAATCACACTTCCTCTGAAAAGTCAAACAGCTTTCCAACTGAGGCTACACCTCAGCCAGATAAGAAAAGTAGAGTATAAATAAACTCTAGTCTTTTATCTAGTTAAAGACAGACCAATCCTTGGTCCAGGTCTTCAAAAGCAAAAGCAGATATTAGCAATGTGTCACAACATTTTATCTTATTCATATTACTTTGACATATTTTATACTACTGGAGTTTTCCTAAATAATGAGCAAAATGGGCTCATTTGTTACTTCAGGAGAGAAAAAGCCAGAGAAAAGATGAAACAATTCGCATAGTAGTTTATATTCACTTAGAGACATGAATCAAAATGAAGGTTAGCAAGGACAGAAATTCATCAACGATCAATATCTTATTAAAGAAAAATCTGCTAGGATTTCTCCAAAAAATATTTAATTTGTTAAAGGACAAACAGACTTTCAAAATATACACATTTTATTAGGAAACAAAGAAACAACCAAAATATAAATGTCATTTAATCATCTTTTAAATACCAGTTCCTTCTACTAATTAGGGTAAAGAAAGGAAGAGCAAGAAAAAAATAACATGGTTAATAATTCATTAGTCATCTCTGTTTATCATCTAAGCCAGTTCACAGAAATAAAATGTATGACTATCAACTAGTTCACATAGAGAAGTCAATTATCAGAGAGTTCAAAAATGAACTATGTTTAAAGGCATTATAATTTACAAAGAAAAGATAATTCCTCAGACAGTTCCTTCTCAGTACATTTGCAGAGCAGATTTGTTCCTCTAAAAGAAAAGCCAAATAAACAAATGAAAAGTTAAGTGTAAGACTTTAAATATTTTCCCATCCAAAACACAGAATTACTACACGGAATGTGTTGACCTTAAGATGGTTCTATATATTAAGAAGTTTTATGTACTGTTGGAGGGTAGTAATTGGAAAGAACTCGAAATCCTTCTTAAAACTAAAACGGGTCTTTGATCTAAAGTTAGGTAAATTAGCATGCAAGAAGAAATGGAACATATTCCTCATGCTCTGCATCATATTGACAGACTAACTGGGAACTGAGTCTAACTTTTCAAACAATTTACATTACTCTGTAGTTATTTTTACATTATGGAGTTGGCCTTGCATGAGAAGACTTCATACAACTACTGTTCTTGTGGTTGTTCTTTTTGTTTGTTTCATTTTTTAGCATCAGACATGAAAGGCTGTACTTCAAGATATGTATTTCAAAATCAACTTTCTCTATAGTCTTTAGAGGTTATTTCCCAAGTTAAATTCTCTGCAATATGATAAACATGTATACTAAGATTAATTAGGAAATCAGGATAGGATGATTTGTACCTTATTGTTTTCTGAATGGTGCAGCTAGTGATAGAAAGAGTTTGAAGCGATAATAATTCCAATGCTCAAGACGATGTTGAATGTTCAAATGTTCCTGTAGCCTTCTTAAAAACTCTAATGAATTCAGTTACAGTAACTGGAAAAGAAGGGATCATACAGCTCTATTGCAAACACATTTTGTTTCTCAAACTAAGCAGATATAAGGTTATTAAAGGTTATTAAAACTATTGCTTTCTGTACTACAAAACTGCACTTTATACATTATACAATAAAAAAGCATAATGTCTTAGGAGTGTACATGAAAAATTTGGAATACAAGATAACCCTAAGTTCTTACAAAGCATTTGCCTCAAAATTTTATAGAGCTCAAAAGACTTCAAAGACCTCAAAATTTTCTAAACTAGAAAGTTCACCTTTTCACTGTGGTGACACTAATCAATACTAATCCATTCTTGGTGGACTTCAGGCAGCAAAAAAACACAAAGCCAGCCAAGATTGAATTTCAGGCAGGCAATTACAGACAAGAAGTCTACCAAGCCAAGATTTGAAGTAAAAGATACATTTTATTATATCTGCGTCTGTGAGAATTCAATTCATTGCTCAGCATGTTTACCAAATTTAATAATAAAGGTAAGTATTTAATATTCCATATATATAACAGTCTCTAGAAACTTTATAAAAATATAATTAAAAAGTACCAAATCATTAATAGACAGGCTTGGTAATACTGATTTTAGTATAAATCACTGCCTTTCCAAGTTCAGTAACTGGTATTTTCTGAAACAGTACATTGGCTAGTTTTCAGATCATCCATAATCATGACTGATGTTCAATCTTTATGCTTGTTTCAGATGACACTTTTCATATAATGGACTCAAAGTCTGTACTGACTGCCCCTCGCTTTCTTTGAGAAAGAATGGGCAAAGGCAGTACTGGATCCCAAGCTTCAGGTTTCTGTTAAGATCACCAATCAGACTAAGTCATAATATCAGAAATGACTGCAGCGACTGTATCACTCCCAGGTAAAAAGACCAGCTTTCTCTTGAACAGAACTGATCTCTAGTTTGTGCACAATGAATTCCCAATGCAGATCATGCCCCAAAACTTCTGTCATGGCCCTAAGCACAGTCTTCAACCTCCCTAAGAAGCCTCTTCCACTCTTCAATCACAGAATCACTGAACACCTAAGGTTGGAAGGGACCTCTAGAGATCATCTAGTCCAACCCCCCCTGCACACGCAGGGTCACCTAGAGCATGGGGCACAGGGTGACATCCAGGTGGGTTTGGAAGATCTCCAGAGAAGGAGACTCCACAACCTCTCTGGGCAGCCCATTCCAGTGCTCTGTCACCCTCACTGTCAGGAAATTTTTCCTTAA
>JAWLRI010001021.1:717691-760634 GCA_034781795.1 Crypturellus tataupa
TTGATGTACTTATAGACACTAATTAGATCCCCTCTCAGCCTTCTCTTCTCCAGGCTGAACAGGCCCAGCTCCCTCAACCTCTTCTCATAGGGCAGGGGCAGATGTTCCAGGCTCCTATCACCCTGGCAGTAAATAAATAGATAATTCTCTCAGGTTCAAGTGCAATTTCCTGTTTCACTTTTCCCCACTGACTCTCATCCTGTCACTGGCCCACCCCTGAGAAAAGTCTGGCCCTATAATATTCCATCATATATAATATAAACATTGATTAGAAACATTGATTATGTCAGAATCAAGGATTATTTATAAAAGATAAAAATAAGTAAAAAAAAAATCATCCTCCTAAAGCAGGGGAAGATTCACATATATTTTAAGGGTTATTTAAAAATATTGCTTTACCTGACTGAATTGTTATGTTTTGTCTTAATTGATTATTTAATCACTCTATGACAGTCTTTAAGGATAATACTACTGACCTGCAGAACTCTGAGAACAAGTGAAGGTATGTGTTAGCATTTGCAGAGGAATTCAAGTATAAAGGAAAAATATTTGCTATTTACAGTATTCTTCCAATGAGATATATGAATCCAATTTGAATCCAATGAAACCAATGAATCCAATAATATTACAAATTCCAAAAGGAATTAGTAATTTCATTACCTGAAAAAATATAGCACTATTCACTATATTCACTGCTACTTTAAGGCCAACTCTCTCCTTTCAGTGCATGTGAATTGTGATATAACTGGGGCCAAAAGCAAGTCAGGAATAGTAAAAATTAGTTCTTATGTTGATGGTTTTAATTACTGAAACTTTAATTTTGAAGATAAAATTATTGAAGGGCTATCAATGATTTTTACCTCACATCTACAACAAAATGACCTTTGGGGTTTTTTTAGAATATGACATACAGAGTCACATGAGTACATAAGTATTTTTGATGAATTGAGGCAGAACTGTAGTTTAATTTTTTTAATTTTCAAAGTGATCAAAAAGCTAAGAAAATCAATTTGCAATTCAAATTCAATATTACACTTAAAAAAAAGCACCAGGATTTTTTGTTTTTCCTTCAAGTATGATTAATTTATCTCCAGAAAATTTCTCCATATACTTGGTTTGAATTAACTTTTCAAAAGAAAGACTAAAGTAATGGTGGAAGCATAAAATGGGGTCAGAGAACTCTAAGCGAAGTGTATAACTGTTAAGGTGAACAGCGGAAATAATAAACTTCAGTGTACTGACCTTTTGAAGCTGGATAATTATGCCTTAGAGCTAACCTACACCTTTTTACAACTAATACAAAAGACAGAGATGCTGAGAAATAGAGACACAGAAAAAGGAAGTTTTTCTGATACAGTTCATTAGTAGAAAAATCTTAAAGTTGTAATTCAATTTCAGACAACATAAAAATGGTTGAGTTAATTTTTCTCCATCCCTTTGGTCAATGGAGGATAGAGCAGGATGGAGGGCAACAAATAATCTGCCAACCTGTGGGAGTGATGACAGCATAAAAAGGATGATGAGATGGAAAAGTCAGGACATGTTTCCATACTGAAAGTGAAAAATGGAGTAAAATCCTATACATACCCCTCAGGAACATGGTGAATTAAGGAAAATTCATTTAGAGTTTTTTTTTTTTTTTCCATAAATTCTATTAATTTTCCTAAAATTTATGGTCAAAGTTAGGAAAATATATTTAAAGAGCTGTGGTCTAAAACTCATTAAAAATACAGATGGAGAGAAATCAAGTATTATGGTTAAAAAGTTGTTTTGATTTGATGTAATACAGACTGTCAATAATACAATAAATAAATAAAAAATAAATAATGCCAAAAAATAAGAAATCTCCTCAGCAAAAGTTTTTGTTTTTACAAAACTGGCATTTTTTTAACAACAGCATTTCATTAGAAAAGTTCTCCCAAAACAGTTAACAAAAAAGGATACTTTGACTACATGGCTTTTTCCAGAACAGAACTGATTAATAGTTTCTACAAACAAGGGAGAAAAAAAAAAGAACAGATAACAGTTTAATGCATTTACTTACAATCTGAGCTTTCCATAATCTCATGGAAACATTAACTTCTTGTGCTATCTGTCTTCATCCTGATAATCTACAAGCAAACCTAATATGCCCTCCAGACTATTGGCCCCAAGAAGAAAGAATTCTTGCTTAAAGAAATGAACCTAAAAAGTAGATTCAGGCTACTTGTGTCATAGTTTGCACAGAACATCTGTTTTCATCTTGCAGAGATCAACAATTTTCTTTTGCTTTAGTATGCAGAGTGAGAGGACTGTGTACAAATTTCTGTATACAGATTCCTGCTATCTTCACTTCTTCACATCATACTGCACTGAGGGTATTTTCACTCATTTAGGCCACAAAATACTCTTCAAAATTAAAGCAAGAATTAGTTTGAGTTGGAATGAGCCCCATGTTGATTGCAAAGTAAATTAGTGGTCATGGCATCCTCCTAAACTCTACAAAAATAACTATAAAGCATCCTAAAGAAATTAGTGATTCTGACCCATGGAACTGTTTTCCCTACTACATTCTATAGTGACTTACAAAACACAGCAGAAGGAAGTACTTTGTTTCTGAAGCAAGCTGTCACTCTATAATGCATAAAGGACTATTATCTTCAGATTATCTCTCAAGGAGAGTCAGCATTTTTAAGGAACTTTTTCAAGCCAGAGCCTGGAACTATACAGTTTTGCAGTTATACCATCAATGTTTGAGAGTTACCATGGGGTCATAAGAAATATTAAAGGCTGCTGCTGCTATTTTAACTGATAAAAATGTATTAAAATGCTGTTCCTGTGAGGAAAAAAAAAAAAAAAAATCCTAGGGACACTTTTGAGTGTAGACAAGCTGGAAAGTATAAAGTAAAATTAGAAAGTAACTTACCAAAATTACAAGCAAAGTAGTTCTCTCTTTGAACATTAATTCAATTCCCTTTATGATCTATTACAGCATGAGATTTTAATTCCCATTTTAGACTTCAAGGTCTTTCCTAGCCTCCTGTCTTCCAAAACCAAGAAGTAGCCCTTTTTCATCATTCCGTAAGGCTCTCTGAGCTCCACTTTTTGACTTCTTATTTCTCTCTTCTGTATCCTGAGCTGAATTCTTTTCCAGGCAAGGTATCAGACTGATACCACCTCCCGTTGACTGTGATTCACAAGTTCCTTCTAAAAAAATGAGGTAAAAAAAAAAAAACCCTACTGCCTGTAATTCTGATTTTAATTTTTCTGGAATGTAATCCTTTCCTTATAGAGAGGTTTAAGTGCCATCTAGCATAATAATTGTCTCTTTGTGTAGAAATATATATATAATATTTCATTTAAATAGCATTTTGTTCTTGTGAAAAGATCAATTCTTTTTTTTTTTTTTAGCTTTGGTTCAGATTTTTTCTCTTTGCATTATATATATATACATACGCACACATGTATATCCATTACGTAAAGGTGTGTGTGTATAAATATATATATATATGACTCTTGTATACGGATACATGTATATATATCATACTCATTCCTTTGTCTTCACACATTAATGCTTTTGAAGAAGATACAGTTTGAAATTCAGTTTATCTGGGAACTCTGAATACTCTTCAGTTTCCATACAGAGTGTGGCTGCATTGTTTTTGCTTTTTTTTTTATATAACTTTTTATTCCTAATAGGATAGCATATATTTTAAAATACCATTTAAACTACAGGACATATGCAGAAACTTCAGTAAAGGACTTGGTCATGCTCTGGCATGTCAAAATTTTCTTTGCATACTTTAGCACCAGAATGTCTGAACTACTCGGCTGCTTCCTAATTTATTCCTCCTGGCGCAGAGCTTCAGTACACTTGTTTTGCAGATGTAAACTGAAGTCTACAAAGCTAAAAATTAAAAACTAATCTCAATGCTTATCTACTGAAATATTCAGTATTTCTGAGTATTCCAGAAATTCCAGAAATTACTATTACTGTATTTATCATAAATGTCCTTGTTTCAAAATACTTCATAATTTTCTTTAGTTGAAATTTACATACCAGAGGCTACTAAAACTGTGATTTTCAATTGTCAATAGCCATCCTAGAATCTACACTCTAATATCAACCAATTTTATCCAGAATTTTTTATACAACTACTGTCTAATTTTCCTTCCAGATGATAATAGGTCCATTTTGCTGCATCCCTCCACTTTCGAGAAGTGTAGAAGAAAGATTTCATGTATGCAAGGTACCCATGTGAAAGGTACCCAAGTGAAAAAGGAACACTTTCAAGCATCTTGGTTAACTACAAAATGTGGAGGTATGTTAGTTTCTCTGTTTTTAGGTCCTTTATTTAGTTTTCAGGTAATTTTATTTTGTTTTAAAATTCTAACTCTGAAAGTCTGTAAGGACTTAGTAACAAAAGGAAAAGCTCTTGGGTCTGAAAGAAAATCTACCAATCACCTGCTCCTAAGCACAGCGGTGCTGTGCACAGGCTGATGACAAGACTCTTACTATGTGTGAGATTTGCAATTATTATTTACAGTATATGTGGCTGTCTCTAGATTTCTTTTTCTCTTTTTTATTCAAAGAAACAAATAAACAAAATAATCGATTGAACACTACCTTCACTGGAAAGAGGAAAACAAATGTTGGCCACCTTTTTATTTGACAAGTAGCTCAAGTAACAATTCAATATAAGAAAAAAAATAATCTGCTATGTTATTTTCTTATTGTAAGCAAGTCTGCTAAGAACACCATTTAGCCCAACAGAAACCATACTGAATGCATGATAAATGTTATTGTTTCTGACAATATCTTGAGACACCAAACCCTGCAACAAATTGAACTTTTTAATCGTTTATGTTCATGATAATGCATGAATCTGAGCTCCAGCATTTTTAGTAATCAAATATTTCTTCCTTTTCTTCCTGTACAGTGTTTGAGTCTGCTGCAAGCTGATATCATTGCACCATGTACTATGTTGAAATCAAAAGAAAAGTTGCTGATTTATTGGCATTTATTTTCCTCTTCCCCATCTGCTCATACAAAGAAACTCTTTTGTGTGTATGATTAATTTACCACACCAGCGATTTCTGCAGAAGTCTAAATTGTCCACAGATCAAATTTATATGCTGAAACTCTACAATAACCACAGTGTAAGACTTGCACAGAGGTATGAATAGGTTCAAGAAAATAAAAAATGCCCAGGGCAGAGGAATTACTCTGGCTCTTATCTCACAGATCTTTCCTACATGTTGATTTGGTCTTGGTTTTATTGGATTATTTCATTAGTTTGTTTTGATGTAGACTGCAATAGTCCACATACATACATTTAAATGCCTTCATGATAGTCCTGATGTTTGCTACCTTCATTTCTCAAATGTAGCATCTGCATAGGTTGTTGAATGCATTTGATGGAACTTCACTTAAATCAATGAATTTATATGAAGTAGTATTAACGCTGACTAGCTGTTGTTCCAGCAAATTTTGACATGCATTCAAGGAAAAGCTTTTTTGTTAATGAATGCCAGAATTATTATTTACTATAATGTCTATCCAAAATTCTACTTTCAGCAGTTACTTGAAAATAATTAGAAATCTTACAATAACTGTTTCTATCTATCTAGTCTTGAGACCTGTAAAGAGAATATTAACATAGTATGCACTCATTTTTATTGTTTATCTATGAAGGGCTTCTCTTTTATTTGGATTATTTTACCCAAGAAAAAATATTCATATTTGCAGTTAGGAAAAAAATATCCACACGTCCTAGCTAACTAAGTTACTAATGCATATGAAAAGTGAATGATGTATTTTATTATCGATTAAGACCAAACCTTTATATCCTCAGAAACTTGTAGTCCAAAGTGCAAATCTAGTATGCTACTAGTCCCAGGAAAACACTTCCCTTGGTAATTTGTACCAGCTAAGTCCCAGACAAAACAGATTCCAAAGTCCAATGTATATAAGAAAGGATATTTGATTGTTGGGAGCACCAGCACACCATCCACATGCACTTTATATTAGTAAAACCAGTAAAATCCATTCATGACCATCTCTAGCCAATTTGTACTACAAAACAGAACATACAGTCTTATGTCATCATTCTAAAAGTTGCTCTTGGTGCAGCTTTGTCTCATATTGGTTAATACTAATATTGAAATATTTTAACACTATTCCCAGCTGGGGATCTCTCAGACTATATACATATTTGCAGTCAAAAAGGTTGCAAGCTGTGTATTTGCATATATTGATTTTTATCACCTACATTGATGTAGACTGAAATTCTAAGTAGCCTAGATGAAATAATCACTCTAAGCACATTCTCTAGGTAGAAGCCAAAAATATTGTTTAAAATCGTCACTCTTCAGTATCTTTTCCTTTTTTCAAGTATCTAAGTTTTGCTGCTCTCTTTATCTTGCATTTTTGTCTAAGCAGAATAGACAAAAGGATGTCACAAATAATTCTTCCAGAAATAACTTTGTCTCTGCTTTTAAGTTTAGTACACAAGAATTAATTTGTATTATTCACAACTAATGTCTGTGATATGCACAAATTCACTGAGAGCCAGCAGTATGAACATAACTACATTATTTGTGAGAAGAAACATTATCCTATTCAGTAGTTCAGTTAAGTATAGTACTTGAAACATAATATAGCTTGTCAGTTACCAATAAATAATCTATTCTCTAACAATTTCCTACAAAGAGAAATATATATAAAAATACATCAAAGTTTGGCAAAACTTGAATGATTTTTAAAAAGTGTTTGAGTACAAAATTTCCACTTAAAATGTTATAATTTTAATCTCATTTATGTGATTCCATAATTCTTCAATAAACTATCACCTCTGATATGCTCCCAAGATGCCAACCCCTCCAATTCTAATAATTCCTGAATTTATCACTGAGGAAATGTTTGAGCTGTTTCTTATTTGGCAGAATTCTGCTATTTACCATACATGGGAGAGAGATTATTTTACAGCCTTCAAAATCTACGCTCTGACAAACAAGGAATAAAAATCTTCACAGTACATCAGCTTTGGAACATAGTGTTATACGGCCAGCACCAGTGTGCATGGACCTGCCCTGCACCCTGCTCCACTAGGCATTAGGCTTTCACTTTTCCCTAGGACATCCAGGCTCACATCTTCCCTCACACTTCTCTTTTAAATCCTTCCCACTATTTGCTACCTTACTCTACTGGTTTCTGCTTGTATTTCCTAGCATACTCTAATTTTTCCTTCATCTCCTTCCTTGAAGGATAGGACTTTCTGCTTGAACCTCATGTCCTGACTGATCCTCAAATTAAAATCTAACTCATAAGCTGTGGCTTCAGCAGTGCTAAGTGAAGAAGGACTGACCTCCCTAGACCTGCTGGCAATGCTCTTCCTAATATAGCCTGGGATGCTGTTGACCTTCATTGCTAAAAAGGCACCTTGCTGGCTTATGCCCAACTTGCTACCAACCATCAAGACATACTGGGTCCCTTTATGCAAAGCTCCTCTACTTCCTCCGAATAGTTTCTCATAGCAGAAACTTGAAGTCTTGATTACCGAGACAGAAGGAAGTACTCATTCAAAACAACACATACATATCTACATAAATGTAAAATACAACATAATTTGGTAAAATAACTCTTAATTTTATATTAGGAGTACCTTTAAGTATCATTTAACATGCAGTTTTATTGAACAATGACACACAGCTTCAAAGACTTCCCTTAATTCAAAAAATACAAACTGAATTTAAACTAAAGACGTCTTTTGGGTGTCTGAGGCTTCCTTCTACAACACCCTTTCTAATGCAAGTTATAATTTTTTTTATTAATGAATTTACAATGTAAACCTCGTACCATTTAAGGACCTTTACTGTCACATCTAGTTCACTCAAAATTTCTCATCCCAAATTTTGAAATAACCTTACAGAAATATGTCATGTAAAACATTCCCACTTGATATAGTTCTATATATAAATAATATTTAAGATGAGGTTAATATGATTTAATTCTCAAACTACATTTTTTACCTAAAGCTAAACGTAATAATTCTAATTCCAACCAAGAATAATCTATAATAAATGGATTTATGTGTTCTCTAAATTTCTATTAAGAAAAGAATCAGAATTTCAGATGCTCCTTGGAAAGTACCCTTGAAAGTCATAAAGGTCTTGTACTTGACAACAGTTCACTCACTTGAGGAATTCATAATGTACTGGACAGTTGGTTTTGCAGGAGAGATGCAAAATCCTTTTCAGGGAGATCATAGAATCATAGAATTATTATGGTTGGAAAAGACCTTCAAGATCATCGAGTCCAACCGTAAGACCTTCAGCACCCTGCCTGCCAAACCATGTCCCTCAGCACCTCATCTACATGTTTCTTGAACACGGCCAGGGACAGTGACTCCACCACTTCCTTGGGCAGCCTGTTCTGATGCTTGATTACTCTTTCCGTGTAGAAATTCTTCCTAATGTCTAATCTGAATCTCCCCTGGCACAACTTGAGGCCATTTCCTCTTGTTCTATTTGTAGTTATTCTCGAGAAGCGATCGACCCCCACCTCACTACAACCTCCTTTTAGGTAGTTGTAGAGAGCGATAAGGTCTCCCCTGAGCCTCCCCTTCTCCAGACTAAACCCCAGCTCCCTCAGCCACTCCTCGTAAGGTCTGTACTCCAGACTTCTCACCAGTTTCATTGTCCTTCTTTGCACACGCTCCAGCACCTCCATGTCCTTCTTGTAGTGAGGGGCCCAAAACTGAACATAGTATTTGAGGTGCTGCCTCATCAGCGCCAAGTACCGGAGAATGATCCCTGGTCCTACTGACTACACTGTTCCTGATACCAGCCAGGAGGCCGTTGGCCTTCTTGGCCACCTGGACACAGAGCTGGCTCATGTTCAGCTGGCTGCTGACCAGCACCCCCAGTTGCCTTCCTGCTGGCAGCTCTCCAGCGGCTTTGCTCCAGGCCTATAGTGCTCCATGGGGTTATTGTGACCGAGGTGCAGGACCCGGCATATTGTTGAACCTCATACAGTTGGTATATGCCAATTAATCCAATCTGTCCAGATCCTTCTGAAGAACCTTCTTATCCTCAAGCAGATCTACTCTTCCTCCCAGCTTGGTGTTCATCTGCAAATTTGCTGAGGGTGTACTCAACTCCCTCAACTAGATCATCAATAAAGATATTAAAAAGGACCAACTCCAACACTGACCCCTGCAGAAGACCGCTTGTGACCCATTGCCACCTGGATTTAACTTCATTCACCACCAATCCCTGGGCCTGGCCATCCAGCCAGTTTTTCACCCAGCAAAGAGTGTATCTGTCTACGCCATGAGCTGCCAACCTCTCCAGGTGAAGTCAGTGGGAGATTGTGTCAAAGGCCTTACTTAAGTCTAAGTAGACCATGTCCACAGCCACTTCATTCACTAGGTGGGTCCTCTGATCATAGAAGGAGATCAGGTTGGTCAGGCAGGACCTGCCTGTCATGAGCCCATGTTGGCAGCATCTGATCTCCTGGTTATCACACACATGTTGTGTGATTGCCCTCTAGATGATCTGCTTCATAACTTTCCCTGATACCAAGGTCAGGCTGACAGACCTGTAGTTTCCCGGATCCTCCATGCAATCCTTCCTGTATTAACCATCAACTGAACTAGAAAATGTACCTGAAATTAACCTCAAAACCCACAATTTTTATGTTTCACAGATGAGCAAGGGAAAAATAGAAAATTCATACTGAAAGGGATTTGTTTGTTTGTTTGTTTTACAAACATTATCATTGTTTTTTTTTTAGCTGATTGGATTATGACAGAACACAGCAGGGATGGCACTGGTAATAGATTAAACAAAATGTATTAAAAATAGTACATGGCAAAGATTGTTTTAGGCATAGGGATTATAGCAATTATTTCTCCTAATTTAATTTTAAATCTCAAAGGGCAGCTGGTTTGGAGCATTTGTAACCAAAAGATCTGAAGCAAAGCATGGGCTTTCATCCCTTAATTTGCCTCAGTGACATCTTAGCTTTATGAAAAATCAAAAAGCTTGTTCACTAATTCCTCATTGTGTTTCAAGATTCAGTATTAGACATTGTGGCTTACATTTCAAAAGAGGGTGAAACAGGCCTCTGCTGAGAGCAGCTATTTTTATAAAATAACATTTGAAAACTTGTAATAAACTGTGCTTATTTCCCTCATCATCTGAGTATTGTTGAAATGACCGACCAAGATTTCCAGTTTCATTATCTGAAGTTGGCCTGCTTCTGCTGGTTATTTCTGGTCTATTTTTTAGTTTGCTTGCTTGCTAGAAAGCCGAATCTGACTAATGCAAATTGTTGTATTATATATATTATTGTAAATATTTTATATATATATATATCATATTATGTATCACAGTATATATATCAAAGTATAAACTACACAAAAAGCATAAAAAAAAAAAATTATTCCCTACAAAAAGTACAATAAATGGTCAAACCATAACTGTTTAATTTTGGATTTTTACTGGGTAACAGCATACAAATTTAGTTGTAAGGCCAGCCTGCTGGAGAGGCTGCCCCACTTTGCTTTCAGCAGTTATCTATTGTTGTGTATTTAGTAATGCTCATAAACTAATGCAAGCAACAGCAACCCATGAGCTATTCTAATAAGTTCTGTAAAATGAAAAGAAAATTGTTTAAAAATTGCAGGGACTTGTCACAAGAAGACAAATATAGTCAAGCAGAAATGCATCTAAAAATTAAGTAATTTATTTTTTGAAAGTTTTATCTGCCAATTAGAAGTAATTGGAAAAACATCTTTTACTTTCCAGCTGATTCCTAACCCGACCTTCCATGCTGACTGTAGTTCCTTATGTTGCTGACTTCAGCCAAAAGTGTAGATAAATGAGGGACCATATGAAAATAATAAATCACTACTGGTCAGCATGACAGGAACCTGTCACTGTAAGTTCAAATTTTCATCAGTTTCAGGAATCTCCTAGTTTGTATCAGTAGGATAAGCTGCAGATCAGAACATTGTTCAACCTAACAATAGAAATTAGCCCTATGTTCTTAAACATATATTTTTCTCATAACTATTTAATAACATTATTGTAACTGTGTAAAATTATTTCAATCTACAGTACAGTTTCTAAAATAACTGTTAATGAATCATACCAACAATACATCAAAACTGACAGCAACAGTCAAAGCACATTACAAATTTATGTTGTCAGTGATGTGAGATCACTTTTATTGTACAGATGACTTTTATTGTACAGATGATAAAGACTGTTGGCTTTTCAGATTAATTGAAAAAAAGACTAGTTATTAACCACTAGTTAAGTGATGTTGGAAACAGGATATGTTTGCTCTAATTGCAAAGGCCTCAAATAAATATTATATTACAAGAATACTAATTGCTAGATAGTGTGAAGTCAAGCTAGATTTTATAGTCATTACTTCCCCATAGGCAAAATAATCCATATCAAACATGTAGTAAAAACTTTCAAGTCTCACCTGGCATGTATTAAATTTTGAGGAAAATCAAGATTGCATCTAAGGTGTTTAAAAGCAGTAAGCTTCCCCCCTAAAAATAGTCTGTACCAAAAGGGACAGGTGAAGTCAATATTTAACTTTACTTACTTCTCTGACCCACAAGATCAAGAGGAGACAAGAAATGCAAGAGCTGACCTTGTTCAAAGAAAATGTGGTGCTATGGTGCTTAGATTCAAGAATATAGCATAGGATGTTGCCTCCACATAGGTTTTCTTTCAGAGCATGAATCTAGAGCTTTAATTCAAATAAGTGATCTGAGTAAGTAAATACCTAAGATTATTCCTATAATTCAATGGTCAGATGGCAGGTGCCTTTAGAGATGGTGTTACAGTTTTCATTACACATGGCACTTCAGTTTTATCTGGAACGTACATTATCTTGAATATTGATATTTATCTGGAATAATACATTGTCTTGACATTATCAAGTTACAAAGGTCCCGGGAGACTCTTCCAACATAATTTTTATCACCAGACACTCAATTCAAATTAGACACTGATCCAGAGTTCATTGACATATTGACAACAACAGATTTCTCACTGACTTCAGGACATTCTAAATAGCTTCTTTTTGCTTTTTTCTTTTTTTTCTCTCAGAGAAACATGTGGTATTCCACTGATGTAAACAAGAAAGACTTTGACTGTATCCAAACAAAATATTTGTTACATTTCCCTATGATTGAATCCTTTGTCTTAATTAGAATCTGAAAACATTTATGCTACAGTTCAAAGGAACTTATTTCAGAGCCAGTCAGTTCTTTGCCTTAAACATGTAAAGCCAAAGAGGCATTTTTTTATTACACATTAAGCAGGAAAAATAAAAGGGGAAAAAAAAAGCATAAGGCTAGTTCTTTGTTCCATGCTTTGTTTGAGGAGTTATACAAGTCTCTTGTGTATATTGTAGCTGAGTGAAAACAAACTTCCATTTCAACCACCACAATGAAAGCACTAATCCTGACTTTTTCCCTACACTCATGAAACTTGGGAAGATAAATTACCTAATCATCTTTAAAGTTCTATGAGTTGAAACTATATCCTAGGTGAGAGGCTTGAAGTGACACAAATTCTAAAACTTAAAATGCTTAAGTACTATCTGTATTTCATAGATCCTGACAAGACTTTAAATTGGGAAAATAAACTTCAGTTCTTTCTAAATTTTCCTTTCAAGGGTAGTCAAAAAGTCGGTGTGGTCAGCTACTATATAATGAAGTCTAAACTCTAGATTACTATACAGCAGTAGTTTTCACAAGGCTTCATGACTTGCATAGACTTATGATTGAACATAGACAGCAATTCTGACAGTCCTGCTGTGTCTGCAATAGCAACTGTTAGCATGTAAAAAAGTGTTAGACTGAGTAAATAAAGCAACACTTTGGCAGATTTTATTATCAAAGAGATTTATCACCAAGAGTCCAAGAATCAGTCTATATATCCTGGAAGCAGCTTGCAAAAAACATATGTATATATTTTAAATGAAAAAAAGTGGATATGGATAGACAAAAATGAACTGCAATATAAAGTTCAAAATATTTCCATCTTTAATCCAATGTCTTTAACATGTCAGATGTTTATTATTTATATTAGGTTTAATTTTGCACATTCTACCATTTTTATAATGAATTCATTACCTTTAAAAAAAAAAGAAATATTGTTTATTTTCCCCAAACTGATTTTATGCAAATGAATAATAAGTAGGCTTTCCGGCAGGAATATTTACTGAAGCAAACAAACCCTAAATTAATATTAAAAGATAATCCTGAAAGGCATATTCTGAATATATAACCTTCTTTCACAGATCAGATTAACAACTCTTTTTTTCATTTAAAAAGAAATGAAAACTCTATTGCAAGTAATGCATTTCTGATACAGAACCATATGGAGAGTTGACAATACCAATACACCACAAAGAAGTAATTTAGTCATTATTTTGAACTTTTCAAGCGATCTAAGATATCCAAAATTATCATTGCTAAGAAAGCTAACCTTTAGGACAAACACTGCTTCATTTACATATACACATGTATCCCTCTCAAAATATCAAGTTTAGTGCTGAAATATCTCTCTCTTGCCTTCAAAAGACTTCTTCATCTGGTTATATTTACTGTTGGTAGCAGACCTACAGGCAAAACAGATCTTAATAAATGATACAGCTCTGGCTTGGTAGAATAGAATGCTTTCTTGCATATATACCTACATAAATACATATACATAAATAAATAAAAGAAATAAGTGCAAGCTTGCAGTACTAAGGATTGTCCTTTTTACCTTTTTACTCATTCTGCTTTAACAGAACCCACTAATATAAAAAGAATCCTGGTTTTGATTTGTTGTTTTTGTTGATGGTGTTGTTTTTAATACCAGTCATGTAGTCATTTACAAATCTGGAAAATAATCATTAAATTCCCAGTTGGGAAAATTAGTGGCAGTTTCATCCCACCTTTCACACCTGGTAAGGTCTGTGCAAAGGGTAAGGTGTGCGTGGAAGATCTGATCTGATACACCCCTTAAAGTTGTCCAGACTTAGGCAACTGCATCATTCCCTTCACTAATGTTTGAAAAATCATACTGGCCTCTCTGTCGATCGAGGACTGACCTCAGGAAGGAACATTCCAAATTCTAGATCTACTGTAGAAATAACCAATTTTTTCCACGGGGAAATTATTTTTGTTTATCACTCTGTAAAGTCACTTGAATTCACAATAATTAGAACAACATTTTAAAGATCTTACAGTCTTTGTAAGATCTACTGGCTTTATAAAGATTCCTTTAGCTCACACAAACAGATTATCACTTATTTAATAGTCTATAAAATGACCAAAAATCTTATTTTCAAGCCAATGAAATGCAGTTATTCCTACAGCAGTTACTCAGACATGCACTATTTCTGTCCGTCTTAGACTAGGAGTAAACAGAATAGTCTGGACTAGCAAATATTAAAGCTATTGTTTTATAGTTGTCATTATATTTTTCATGCTTCTCAAACTGGGCAAATAATTTCCCTCATTTGTTTTCAGCCAACTAAGCAGTCCAGAGCATCCCCTCTCTACTGCAGCTGCCAGAGAGTGACTTGGAACAACACAGGTCATTGCCTATGGAGGCATTTGTAAGTCTGCAGTGCACACCAGTGGCCAAGAGCAGGATTTGCACGCTATTCACTGCACTATAGTGCTGCATTGCTCTGTAAATATGCCATTTTAGCTGACTTCTTTACACCCACCAGAGAAGTCTGTCCTTCAGAAATCATAAAGACAGCTCTAAAAGGTTGTGGAAGACTTGCAGTGTGGGCAAACACAAATGTTTTACTGTGTATGTCCTAAGATTAAACAGCAACCAGAAACATAAAACCTTCATTCATATATAGTCTTGAATATATGTATTTCAATGTTTAAAGCTCCTGGCATGTTTTGCTGATGTCTGTACTGTTTCAAGATGAGTCCAGGACCTAACTAATCAGAATCCGATACACTTTTTGTGCTAAATAATTTCAGGATATAAAGTTAATTGATAGATATTTGCCCTAACAATATATGTATCTTGCAAATTGTAAGGCTCATTTTTGGAAATGATTATTGACCTTCAACTAGCCACACTGTCAATGTAAAAATGTTCATGTTCTCCACAAATCATAGCAAAGGCTCCCACTCCATCCCACAAAGTTTACTTTAGAAACAAATATAGTTAATGGCAACACCCAAGTCTTACAGACTTGATCTTTGTCTTTCTGTGTATTCTGGTACAAACATAGCAATGCAGGTATAATGTTGACATGGAGCAATTGTGTCCCCCTTTCAAAGGAAAAGAGAAAGTTTTACAGTTGTGAAGAGGGTAATTGTAACCTATGCAAAAAGTAAGGCAAAGGAAATATTAAATGATCCATTTTCACACTAACAGCTGTAAACTCTTCTAGAAATCATATTGAAGCCTCTGAACTAGACAGTACACACAAAAATAGTTTTTATTACATACTAAAAGCAAACACATAAGTTCTAGCTTACGATGTGATCCTATGGATCAAATAATATATTATAACAAGCTCATAACTGGGGCTCTCCAAAAGCCCCCAGAGTAAATAATGATCTTCTATAACTGATAGTATCATTAGACTCATAGAATCATTAAGGTTGGAAAAGACCTTTGAGATTATAGAGTTCAACTGTAAAGACAACAAGTGCACAATAATGAGATTATGAGATTGACACCAGGTAGTGTAGCACATTTTTCCTGAAAAAAAAAAAAAAAATGCAATGAAGGGAACTCCACTTCTATTCCTTCTTTTTTTTCTTCAGGAAAACATTTAGTAAATACAAAATTTCAGTTCATCAGGTTTCTAAAGTAAGTGAAGGTACACAATTTTAACAAGCTAAGCAAGATAACTCTAAGCCCCAATCTGGAGTGAATAAGTAATCTGTTTAAGTAGAATAGCCAATTAGGATTTGGTTTGAATCTGTTGTAATGAAGGAATGCTTGAATTTAAGGAAGGGACAGAGAAAGACAAAAAATGAAGACTTAGGGAAACAAAATTCTGTGCCTTTCCAAAGCACAGGACATTTCACAGCTTGCATATTAAAAAATAGTGGTATTATTTGAGATTTGAATAATAAGCCTCTTAGTGTCAGTCTTAACTACTACTAAGTAGGAAAGAAGGAATTTTGTAACAGTAAAAGAGAAGATTGATTTCAAGGCTAAATGCATCTTCCTGTTTTGATTGTCAAATAACTCACGTATGTCTCTGAACAGGACAAACTCAATGCTACAGTTACCCATAAAAAACCCTCATTTTTGTTAGCGAAACTACTCAAAGACCATATTGCTACTTTACTACTTTTTGTAATGAACTGAATAAACTGAAAATAATTTCCAAATTTATGTAGAATGAATGATCTGTTTTTTAAAGTATTTTTACTTTAAAAATGAGATGATTGATCAAGATGATTGATCAAGAATATCAGGGTTCTCCATCTTGTTTAGTTTAATATGAGGAATTGCTCATTTTAAAAAGAGAAAGTAATCAGTTAACTAATGGCTCACTAATATTAAAATCTGGGCAGTACTGAATCTTTTTATGTTACACAAAATCTCTCTTCTAAGATTAGTAGAACTGACTATTACTAAAAAACATTTAATTTGCCGTGGTTGGTACTGACACTGGCAAACCATTTTTTGACCCCACATTCACAAAGGAGTTCTCAAGTGATCTACCAAAAGAAATGAGATTTTAGTTTATGTAGAAAATCTAACCCCAAAGGTACCAATTAATTTGGTACTCTACACTTGCCTTAGAAATCCTTTTATGATTTAGTGTTGTATATGAACCAGTTTGCATGCTTGGCTTAGTCTCACAAGAAATAGTGAGCAAGGGTGATATTGCTAGTGGAAAACACTTTTATTTTTTCAAAGAGGTTGAACTTGACAGCTGTGAACTAGAGTAGGACAATTAATCAGTAGGTAGCCAAAAACTGTGAGAACATCATGTTCAACATGTAGTGACTCTATGAATAGCTACATTAATGTGGCTTAACCAAATCCATAAGAACAAGAAACTGCTGAAATTTATGTTTACAGTCATAACTGTCAGAGCTTTGTGAATAATCAAGTTTCTGCTTTGGTGTCTACGGAAAGAAATTGAAAACATTTTGGTTAGGCCATTTTTATGTGGTCTAAATGCAATGCCACCTACATTAAGCCAAATGTTTCCTCTCTGGAAAAAAAAAAAAAAATCAGATAGAGTTGGTTATTTTTACCCTCTTCTCTTTTCCTTATATTTCTCTTGGTAAGTCATTCTTGAGATAAGGCAGCTTGACTCTTCCAAAATACAAAACTGAAAACAAAACTTAAAAGTCAAAAAATTAATGAAACCTTTCCTTTTTCTATAGGGCAGAATTTTAACAGAATAAAATTGTACTTAATAAGCAAGCAAAATATAAGGGACAAAAATCTGAAGTAACTCAAATATGACAGATAAACAAACATCCATATCAACAAATAATGTCTATGAAAATTTAAGTTTCATTTACATATGCATCCTTCATAGGATATTCATAGTAAAATATCCTATGCAAAGCAATAGTGGATTTATATGAAAAGCAAATCTCCAGTAATTTGAGGCATTGATAGGCATAAAGCCTTTCACTTTGACAAGCTTTTCCAGCTTGTAACTGGAATTCAGAATTTTAGGAACTGTTTACCACCTCCAAAAACAAGAAACAGCAGATCCAGCTATGCATCGCCACTGATTGGACCATTAGATGCATACAGCAAGAAATCATTCCTGACAGCTTCCAAAAATACCTTTGACTATTCACATCCAGCCTTGCCCTCCCTGCAGCTGTCAGGGAGGTTTCTGTCCCTTACGAACACTGGCTTTGGAGTTCAGGAACTTCCTTGACTTTTTTAAAGAATTTATTTGTGTCCTTATCAAGTAGTCTGTTACAAACACACAATGTCACTCCTACTGGTCTCTCCTCTGACCCTGAGCCACAAGCTCTTAATCAGACTGTCACCATCCCACAAAGGAGCTCTACAGACCTGAGGGAAATCTTAATCTACCCTTCCTAGCCTGTCTCCCTACAGAGCTTGCATTGGTCCTTCACAACACTTCGGCTGTTCACACTGATCACTGTATCTTAGTTATTCCAACTCATGCTTTTGTGATTTAGCTTTATCTCCTCCTGCTTGTTTCCCAGATGTGTGTATTCGTGTACCAATGCTTGAGATGGGTCTCCCTTTGTCCTGTTTATCATTCCTGAAGTCTCTTGTCCCCATCACTCTGAAGTTTCTATCCTGAATGCCACTTTACTGTCATCTCCTATGCCCTACATCCCTATTTTAAAGTCCTCCTCACCAGATTGGACAGCTTGTTGTGTTGAGGAAACAACACCTGAGCCCTCATGACCTCAAAAGTCTCCCCAGAGCCATGCCATCACTCAATATGCTCCAGGTCTCCCTGGCAGAATTGCTGGAGCTAATGTGAGTGAGCAGGAAGGGATAGCAGTCCAAGTCAGCAACCTCTCTGCAATATCCTAGGATCCAAGCTCACATCAAGCCTCTTTATAAAGAAAACAGGGAACATGGAGATGGTTTCTACAGAAAGGAGCCTCCCACTACTCTTACTCCAGGTATTAATGCATGGTACAGGTTCAAACCAGCTCAGATGCCTCCCAGATACAGCTGGCCACTGTTCCTATTCTGCAATTGTAAATTCACAAAATGAGAAGGAGCTACCCTAATATTGCTGGAGGTCACAAGCTTCCAGTCTTCCCCATATGAGAAACTCCATTTATTCCCTCAACTGACTGCAGTCTCTGGCTGCCCCTCCTGCTGTGTTACCAGGCTTTCATTTCCTTACCATCCCTGTGAGGATCCTGTCAATCTTTCTTTGCCTTCCTGGGCACTGTGCAGTCAGCTCCCCTCCTCCTGCAGCTCTGCAATGGGGCAGCACAGCATCACAACAGCAGCACTGCATGCTGCTCACCAGCACTGCCTCCTTGGCCAACCCCAATGGGCCCCCTGTCCAACAGGAGGTGGCAGGCAGTGACAGCTGTCCCGTGCTGGGGTTCTGCTCCCCACTCATACTGCAGATCTCACAGAGTCAGCAGAAGAACCTACTACCACCACCATGGTGGTAAGCAGCTGAGCAGGGGAAGCCTGTTGCCGAGTTGGTGGACACAA
This sequence comes from Crypturellus tataupa, assembly GCA_034781795.1. Taxonomy (NCBI): domain Eukaryota; kingdom Metazoa; phylum Chordata; class Aves; order Tinamiformes; family Tinamidae; genus Crypturellus; species Crypturellus tataupa. The sequence continues at coordinate 736,877 of JAWLRI010001021.1, forward strand.
GTAGACAGTGTTGCCCATCATGCTCGGTTAAGCATCCCAAGCCTCCTTGACCATTAAACAATTTGGGGAGAAAAAGAGCATCAGTTGATAAGTAGGTCAGGGATTACTGGGAGAACTCATAATGTGCAAGTCCCTAGATCCTCAAAGAGGGCATCTACAGTCTTGAAAGAACAATCCATGCAAGGTCACTCCCTCTATCAACTTTGAAAGAATATAGGGGAGGTCTCTGACAGCTGGAGAAAGGCAAATGTTGTGACAATCTATAAAAAATACTGAAATTATGATTAAGAGAATCACAGGCTGGTCAGCCTCACTTTGGTCCATGAAGGAGAAGGTAATTAGAAAAGAGACAGCATACATTTGCCAACAATAAATCATGCCTGATCAACCTGACTGCCTTCTGTATTAAAATGCCAGGATGAGAGGAGAGCAATGAACATATTTTTTCTTGATTTTGGCAAGCCTTTCTCCCACAATACTCTTGCATTAACTACAGTATGAATGTGTGAAAAACCACATGGGTTAAAAAAAAAACGAGTAACTTAGATCAGAGGCTTATGGTTAGTGGGTAATATATTTATGGGGAGTCTGGTAGATTATACTGGGAAACACTATCTAGAGGAGTATCACAGAGGTATCTCCTGGGACTTTTGTTTAATGTCTTTATCACTGACCCAGAAATGGGGATCAAGCACATGCTTTGATTTTAAGACGACACAAAACTCGGGGGAACAGTCAATGCACTTGAGGGCAGGGCTGACATCCAGAGGGATGCTGAGGCAGGCTTGAAGAAGGCTGACAAACAACCTTATGCAATTCCCCAATGACAAAGTCCAGGGCCGGAGGAGGAAGAGTATCTCGCAACAACAGATGCTGGGAACTGACTGGCTAGGGAGCAACTCTGCTGGAAAGACCTTGGGGTCCTGGGAAGCAGTGAGCTGAGCATGAGCCAGTGTGCAATAAACCAGACTAACAGCATCTCGGGCTGTTTTCATAGGAACAGAGCCAAAAGACTGATGAAAGGGATTATTTCCATCTCCTCAGCACTTGGATCACTTGCTCTATGAGGGAAGGCTGAGGACCTAGGGTTTGTTTAGCCTGAGACAGTTCCAGGGGCACCTAAGAGCAGGACATAACAAGGACGATACTGAGGCAACAAAGCCAGACCCTTCACAATAGTGCAATAGGTTGGAACAAGAGAGGTGGATGTATGGAAGCTGAATATATGGAAAATCTTTCTCACCATCAAAAGAGACAAGAGTAGAAGAGGTTGCTCAGAGAGAGGCTGTGCAGTTTCTGTTCTTGGAGAAGACCTGACTGGGTAACATCCCTGAGCAACCTGAACATGGCCTTGAAGCAGACCCTGCTTTGAGCAGGAGATTTCACTACAGACCTCCTCAGATACCTTCCAAATTGAAGTATCCTATTACACCATTTACAAACAAACTTAGTCTTCCTAACCCAAAGCAAATATGGGCAAATAGTTGATTTACATTTTTCTGAACGCTAGGTAAGTTTTTATTCTTAGTTACACTAAGGCATTTTATGTGTTAATGTTGTATTGCCAACATACCTGTTTCAGACTTCCCAGTTTGGATTGTTTTAGTTGTTCATATTTCCATTTCCAAGCAGATAAATCATTTTCCATTTTTTCTACCTCTTTTTCCAGAAACATATTCATTCTGAAAAAAAAAACAATCATTTTTATACATTTTAACCATGATCATGTTTTTGTAGATAGTGACAGATAAATAATTTTGAATTTCCTTTTCATGACTTCAGTTCTGTTATGCTGCCTTTATCATCTGTATATCTTTTTATTAATTAAAAGCCTACATGATAACACTATCCCAAAAGTTTTAGCAAAAATAAAACAGAATAGAACAAAGAAATTCAGTAGTATAGAATAGGCTAAAATGAAGAAAATATGAAAGTGGACTTCAGTGAAGTTATTGATTTAGGCAGGTTAGTATATGGTGGGAATAGCAGAGATCCTCAGAGAAAAAAGTGCAGTATCATCTCCTTTGTCTGGGCACATGATCATACACAAATGAAAACTATATACGCCTTACTATATAGGCAGGACTGAACAGAAAGCAAATAAGATCTACTTTAGAGATGAGAAAAAAAATTAAATGTGTCTATATTCTCTTGCCATTTCAAAAAATAATTGCTCCTTAAGGAAAATGCTAGAAATGCTTTAGAGAAGTGGACTATTAAGCTCAGAAGTACTACTTCCTCATTAAAGTGACAACTTCATGTATTTGCGTCTGGAACATCATAAGAACAGAAAGTCCACTACTGCATTCAGGGATATATGTAGAATATGGAATTCATGAGGAATGAGCAATGACTCCTTAGGGAAAGGAACTATATTACTGTATCACTGAAACAATAAAGTTAGCTTGTAACTTTTGCTTCTCTTAAAATGATGAAAACATTTTCAGCTGTTCAGGAAAGAAGGAAAAAAATACAAAGCACCATGTATTTCTCTTTGTTTTTCTGAGACAAATTGAAAACTTATTTTGGGGTTTTCAGTATTAGCCCAGTTCCAAAGATAAGAATGAAATTTTCATAATTTTTACCTCTACTGTTATGATTTCATTTCACATTTGTGTAATGTGCATGTATCATTTTGTAATTGAGCAACAAAACAGAATTGTAGCCATAATTAAAAAAAGAAGTAATTTTAATTACAATAAAAGCTTTCAAATAGTAGTCCTAATGCTTGCATGAAATTAGATCACAGTGTTAAATCCCTGAATGTTCTATTGACTAAAAATCTATATGGGAATAAATCATATAAAATCAGGACAAAATCTAAAATCTTAAAACCAGTAAAACTAAAGAAATAAGTTTATGCCAGGAGATTAAAATTTTACATTATATAAATTCTATGAACTGAGGAGATGAGGGGATAGTAGACTAGAAAAGATAAAAAATCAGATCAGTCAAAAACAGAAGTCTAACACTGGCAGGAAAAGTGTTAAAAGAATTTCTCAGTCTTTGGACGAAGAGTATTATTGACAGGTTGACTAAAACTATATTTTAAGGATTCTTTTTTTTTTTTTTTAATCCCCACAACAATCTTGTTAACTTTAAGAAATTAAACCAAGGGGTAGTCATAAGACTTGTCTATGGGGTGTGCCTATGCAGCATAAGGCAGGCTTGTGCAGAGATACTAGATTAACCACTGAGCGGACTGGCACAGCTCATGGAAGCAATGTTAGCTACACTAATGAAGCAATCCACTTGAGTGAAATTTCTTGTTATGTCTTCTTTTACAGATAAACCAATTCTCTTGAAATCAGGGATTCTTTTTTCTGCATTTATGTAGCATATGCCAGAGTATCTGGTATATGTACAAAAGTAAACAAAAAGTGGAGCAAGATGACTTCCATCATGTGTACAGAACCTAAGATATACATTACAAATGAACAGTTTTTCTTCTAAAAGCATTGGAGGTTTCTTAGAGGAAAGACTTTATGACTTTACTGGGAAAATAGAAGAATTAAAAAGAAAGACATTTAATTGAATAGAAAGTAAAAGAATGAAAGATAATATTTTAAATAATAGTTTACTGAAGTAGCTTTATAAAAACAGTCTTAAGACTTAGTCCAGTCTAAAAAAGTAAAGTGGATTGTTTTGTATAATTGAAAGATACTACTTTTGTTTTATAGTAGAATCTACACATATTAAATGAAATCAGGTCCCTCTAATACTAATAAATGCAAGAAGTCATCCTGACTGTATAAAAGAGCAGAGCATTTTAACAGGTCTTTTGACCATCTATTTTAACTCTCCCTTAACCTCTTTAAATATTCTCCTTCGACCCTAAGCAATTCTTCTGGGTATTATCAACCACCACTGCTTATGGACCAAAGAAAAAAATTTTTAAGGTCGAAGTGGAGCAAATTAGAATCTTGAAATTTTAAGTCATTTAAATGAGAGCAGTGGTCCAAAAGGTGAATAAAGGTAGCTGTTTGAGAAAAATGATTTTTTAAAAAACAGAGTAACTCACAAGATTTTTAATTCTCAATCTTGCCAGTGTAACCTCAAATAAGTACTTGATATCTACTACATCTATAACAGAGCATTTTTGTGTGTGATTCTACATCACGAGCCCAATCAAGAAGTCCTTAAAAAGTCAGCGTAGACTTTGAGATCTTTTATTATTTTTTCTAAGGGGCCTCTCTTTTTGTGTGTAGCGAATTCTGGTGCTTGGCTTAAGATGTTTTGGTATTACTGAAGATAACTCAAAACAGAATGTAAAAAGCATAGACCCTGTCACAGTGAGGAAGCATAACATGCTATAGAGAAACTAGTTAAGTTATTAGGGAATATATCCAAACTGTGGCTCTGCGTGAGCTAACTTGAGTCTGGAAAGATTGTAATCACAGTTCTGATGAACTGTATGCAAAGCAACAAACTCTGGGGAGAGGTCCTGCACTGAGCAAGCCGTGACTGCCAAGGTAACCTTTGGCCTAGGGGTTAAAGCTGTCTGTAATCCAAGCTTGCTTTTGATGCAGCACAGCTGGGTGTCCTTGGCTCAAGTTTACTGAGAAAATTGCTAAGTTTGGAGAAAGAAGCTGTGAGAACGTACATAGGCAGGAGTCATGGAAGATAAGAAAAATAAAAATGCAAACAGAGGTGAGATTGTTGTGATAGTCATTATTAGTGGCTTCAGGACTCAGGAGCAAAAGTACTGACATGAGCAAACATAAAAGCCTAAGAGAAAAACTGGGGATTAGAAGATGGCAACTCAGCAGAATCTCAGCGTGTTCTCACATGCAGTGAAGACCAACTCTTTTGGAGCTGGCTCACGATGTCTGCCTGGCCAGCAAAGACTCATAGGGTGTCTCACAGCAGAGGTGACTGTGTTCATGAGTATCCTACTAACATTTTTTTTTTCTAGCTATCTAGTGTGTGAACTGCCAGAAAGAATTGCTTCATACTCTTTAAGCTGTACATATTCTGCTTACAGAATGTTTTCTCTTAGTGTACAGGAAATGTTGCCCAAATGAAATGACCTAAAGAGGGAGTTGTTAAACCAAGGCTCACATTTATGTGAAAATCTCTGCTCTGTGTGGATTTACTACTTGTGGTTGGTACTGCCATATGTTGCATATTGTAGAAATGTCCCTGTTATTATACATTTCAGTAAAGTTATTACATATACCATGATGTATGTATTTACACACCAGTCAGTATGTAAATAAGCATAAGTATCCTAAAGATTTCAGAGAATGGATATGCAAGGCAATAATCTCTAACTCACACAAAATATTGTGGCAAGCTTGAAAATTTAAGTATTCTGGTATTTTTGCTACTACAAAAAACTAAGTTTTTAGTAGATTGAACATATTTTGGTTGTCTGTTGCAATATAATTCAAATACAGAGTTACTGAATATTTTCTATAGCTGTCTAATCTATATAACACAATATAGTAAATACTAACTAGGAATTTAAAGCTTTTGTTTTTGTTTTGCTTCAGACTTTTGCTATCTATGGGACATCCTTAAAAAATAATAGGAAAAATGCTTCATCATGCTACATGATATTTACAGTCTTTCTGAAATAAAATTAATGTATGTATCTGCAGTTGAACACAGTTTCTGAACTTTCTTACTACTTCATATACCACATAATGTCTATTTCCTTGAAAAGCTTTTTCTGGTCTGATTCAGTCTTGCTTTGTATTGATTATCTATAGTCAAGATCAAGTAGTTCCTACACATGCAAAGACTGATATATTAGCATATACTATGTAACCAACATGTGATTTCTCTTAGGTCACAAAATACTTTGAGTTACATTTGATTAATATTGTATAATATGTGTGATATTCCAGCTTTAATTATCTACTTTTGATACAAGACTTTATAAAGTATTAGGTAATAGTTTAATATTTTTAACATTCTGCAGCTGCATTCATTCACTTTGCACTCAAAAATGCCTTTCAACATTCTGCAGCTATACTCTTTACCAGAAGAGTCCATGAAATTTAATATTATGCACAAGGCATTCCAATAGCCAAGTATACCGATATCATCGCACTAATATCAAAGAGTTATCAGGCATCATCTCTTCATTAACTGTACATTCTTAGTTGTTCTTAACATTGTTAACTGTATACAGAGTGATTCTTTAGTAGATGACAAAACATACCAAGCGAAACAAAAAAAAAACACCTGTACACGATTGTGATTTTTTTAAATTACCTTAAAATATCCTTGTTAATGGTAAATAATGGTAGAAATATCTAGGTGAATATGAGGGCTGTAAATACAAAACATGTAACATATCTATTGTAAGAAAGTGTCTTAAAAATCTTTATTTTTAATAGTCATTTCTCCAGGAAGGATGTATTTGCACTTACTCTCTTTCCTTCTGTAAGATTTTCTGCAACTCAGCCAAATGCAAATGGAAGACAGAAACATGTATTAAATCATTTTCTGACGTCTTAACTATATTGCCCAGCCTTTCTCTTGCTTCCTCCAAGTAAATCCTGGAAACCTCTTTGTGAAAAGAATCATCAGACTTTGGAGTTATTTTTTTATTTTGATTGCTTCTTAAAGCTTCTTTGACTACCTCTGCATCCTGAGAAAACAGAAACACATGACATCTGAGAAAAGCATAAATGAAGGAGAAAAGTCTGCAAGGCCTAGCATGGCTCTTCCAAACATTTAAGTCACGCAGTAGAAAACAACAGGTATTAAGTAATCATATGTACTTACATAGAAAGCAGTAGCATCTATAATTCCACTGAGTGGAAAAAAAAAAGGCCATCTAATTTGGAATGATCATTATTGTTTTGTCAGGCATCACACTCCAGAAACAGTGCTTTCCACCTGGGCTAATATGAAACCAAAAACAACTTCTCCAGGGTCTTGAAAAGAAACTCACTTAAGAGTCTTTAACACTCACAATAGTCTTTTAAGAGTTGTACTTGTACTAACATCCCTCACACCCTGTGCTGTAGTAATAATCACAATTAGAAATATAGTTAAGTTTTATCACAGCTAAGTAGTCATTCAAGTTTAAAAATTAATTATATTATAGCATGTTATCAACATAGTTTCACACCTCTCATTTGAGTTTTTAGAACAATACCTCCAATATATACAAAAAAAGAGTAAAATCCAATGAAAAAAATATTTTACATTCATATATTTTAAAGAGATTGTTCTAAAAATAATGGTTGATGTGGTACTTTTCTTTTTATTCAGCACAAACTAAAAGAAAGACATTCATATTTAAAATATTTTCCTAAAGATATTTTTGCTAAATTTATTCTCAAATGCTGGTATTATTTTTTTTTCCAAAATTCACTAGAATATAGGGTGACTTCCAGAATTAATAAGAACATAACAATAATATGTGCATTACAGAGATGGTGAAAATTCTCAACATTGCACATTCAGGCCTCAGATCCAAACAATTCTCATTCAGCTGAAGTCAAGCTATTAATTTTCTGAATTTCTAGAGACTATTTCCTGTCAACTAAATAGCAAAATATTTCTAAATGATTCTATGGCTATATAGTACATGCCAAGGCACAGAATTAAAAGTGGTAAAATGAGAACAAATATTTCTATTTTGATTAAGATAATTGTATTTTGTGTAAAGCTAAGAATGGTATTAAGCCCTGTCCATACTTGATTATTAACTATAGTAAAGCAATTTGATTGTTCTCCTTGCCAAATAAAAATCTCGCTACTTCGCAGAAGAAATTGCTTCTACCCTTCTCTCATTTTAGAAACTGCATTGAGGGAAAATTGAAGATTTCTTTAAACCTCAAGAACCTATTGCTTTTCTGGAGATGGAGATACAAAAGTACACAGGATATGGAGATTCAGATTATGGTGGTATTCTGCTAGGTCAAACATGAAGAAAAATAATTAGAATAATGCTGTAAGTCATTGGACATAACAGCTCTAATCTTTAAGTGTTTTAAATATTTAGTTACAGTTGAGTAGTATGACTTGTTTTCTATGTTTCTCTGTATAAGAAGCATTATAAATTTGTTGATTTTTTTTTGTTTGTTGATATGGACTGGACCATATTGTATTTCGATTAAAATCCTTGAAAACTGCCATATTAGATACACATCCATAATCTCCTGCTTCTCCATGAACTAGAAGTCGCCATTCTTTACCTTCTTTGCGCCTTCGGTCACCAGAATCTCATCAGTTTTGCTGCTAACTTTCACAGGTTCTTCCTCCAAAAATATTACTTGGTTTAGGTCTTCTTTTATATACAGCATTTCTGAAAAACTGGATTCTTTTTTCCAGGAAATTATGTTTTTTAAGTTCTTCTTCTCACTCACTAACTCTTGATTCATCTTTTTCAGCGTACTCAGCTCTTTCACAACAATCTCTAACTTGATCCTTAATTGTCCTGCTTCCTCTCGAGCTTTATTTCTTTCTGCTCTAACTTTGCTCCACTTCTCCCTCCAGTTAGCAGTACAATCTGACCACCAGCGCATGGTCTTCTCCATCTGGGCAGCTCTTGCTTTGACTTCCTCCAGTTCCCGAACTCTTATCGCTTCATAGATTTCCCAATTGCTGCTGTTATTTGTATATGCACGTGGATAATGAGATGAACATGAGTGGAAACTTTGAGATGGGAGATTTGAATTACACAGATTGCTAGCTGGCTGGCTACTTCCAGATAATTTATAAGACTGTCTTGGTTGGGTTCTTAAAATCTGTGCCTCTTCAGTGAGGTTATGATCAGAGCCAAGATTCATCTTTCAATTTTTAATCTAATTTCACTCCTAAAAAAGGCAAAGACAATTAATTTAGTTTCCTCAGTTAAATTGTGTTATATAAATAGCCTCAAACAGTGGTTTATTATATTGCTATAATAATGGTATAGTATTATTAATACTACTGTTAGGTGTTTCAGAAATATGCCTCATTGACTAGAAATACATATCATGATATATTTTATGCAATACATAAGCATAAACAGACTAGGAATTATCAGCAAAGGAAATATCATTACGTATACAATGTGCTTGCAAAGTTTTTTGTGTCTAGAGGAATTAAGCCAAACCTTTAGACTTTTTTTCATTAAGACAAAACAGAATTGAATAATTTAAAAAGTCTAATAAGAGAAAAGTATTTATTTAGAACTTTAGACACAGAAACCCTTGCCTTCTTTTCAAGATTATGGAGCTTGATACTAGGAAAACTTACCTTATGATTTGCCCACAGTAAGCAAAAAAAAAAAAAAAAAGGTATTTGGAGTTTGCACATACTTGACGATAAAAAAACAAACACTTTTATAGGGAACTTTATTTATCTATCTGCATTCCAGATGCAGTCCAGAAACTGTACTCTCAAGTTATCCTCAAAAGGCTAGCAGTATGCTGTTACACTGTGTTGCCTACATCACGATGACCTGGCTCTGCTAAAAAATCTCGTTACATTATTTTTTATTATTTATCCACTGCCTTTCATTTGAACAGAGGAAATAAAATCAAATCATAAATTACTTTCCCATCCCAGTATTGAAAAAATGGACATGGGGACAGGCTGCACAGACCAACCACTTAGACCTTTTTTTGTTTGTTTCCTTTTGGTATCCTAGCAGAAAAATATATATACCCATCTTATATAGATTAAGTGTATAAAAGTAAATGAAATTGCTTCAAAGGACCAATATCCAGCTTTAAAAAAAAAAATATATATATATATATATATATATATAAAATGGTGATTAGTGTTAACACCTGTTGTTGAAACGCAGAAAGCCAATAAAACAAATAAGACATAAAAGAGTAGTTTTGACATTATGATACAGTCCTCTTTTATTTACCGATAGCTGAATAGAAGCTTTTTCAGTTCCAGGTTTCCCCACAGCAAACATTTTGCCCAGCTTTTTCCAACTTCTCAGTGTTTTCCAGGACATCTATTTGCATTACAAGCTTCTGGAGAACTGTTAGAGTCAAGTATAGATATGAGAGAAGGAAAAGGACAGATGTGGCCTGTTACTGCTGTCTGGTGCAGCACATCACCAGCCCCCACAACAGCACTGCACAGATGCAGCACAGCTGCTGCCAAAACTCCATCAAGGTTGAGGCTTTTTCTAGCCCCCTGACCTACTTCCAGGATTTTCATTTGAATAACAATAATCCAAAGCACAGAAGCATTCACAACCTTGACTTTAAATGAGGCCCATCAGAGTCAAAATAACTGAATATTAAATTCCCACATGGATTGTTACTTAAATTTTTGGTTAGTGGTAATATCCTTCTTTCTTAAAACTTTAATAATAAAAATAAAATCTGAAAAATTTTTATATGGTGCAATAGTTGAATTTTAAGTAGCACAACAACTTTTTGATACAATCTATGCTTCTGTCCAAAATAAAGAGAGTAGACAGGCACTCTGATTACTATATAATCTGTAGGTGTTTTGTAGATTTTTCTAGCTGCTTTGTATATGCATTGGGAGCAGACAGACCCTTGCAAAGTATACAGTTTACAAATATTTAAAGATCTGCGAAGTTAAAAAAAAAAAGAAACAAACAGGACGGAAGCAATTTGCATTAGCTGAAACTCCAGAAGACCTCAGAAGAGATCAAAATCTTCATGTAAAACAAGGGCCTGTTGCAGTGATTGCAATATTGGTTTAAGCCAATCTAACCACAAGGTTATGCTAGAGAGAGTGGTCTCCTCACTGTCACGAACCCTTTCCTCTCCTCCTGTTGTAACTTGAGTGGTCTTTAGTGTGGGGCACTGCCAGTTAGATCAGACTTCGTGGCTCAACCTAATTTTGCTGGCTCAACTTACTGAACTGAATGCTGGCTCAACATAATTTCAGTCTTATTTTGAAATTATGATTATTGGTACTTCTGCAGAGTCATTTCTTTTATATGACAAACCATAGGTGCTTAGTGACTTCAGCTGCAACTTTCAAATGGTACATCCTGCACAATTTTAAATTCTAAAATATTTACTAAAATTATATTTTAAAATAACAGCTTAGATATTTGAGTAGCTTGGTTTACTAAATTACATTGTGACCAAGATTTACTAAGGACTAGAATGCATTTAAAAATTATTAACGAGGTTTATATTTTTAGATCTGTAATTCAGTGGGCAAGATTATCTCTGTAGTTTGCTTTTAATTTATCAAGAAACTATTTCTACAGGGGCTTCAATTTACTACATATATGCTGATGCTGAAGGATCTACACCTGTTCCTTTTTTAACTGTACTGAAAAAAAAAATATTAAAAATGTGATTAGGCTTCTTATAGTTAATAAAATAAAATAAAAAGACTAAAGATTATTCAGTTCAGTACCACAAACAACAGAAAAGGTAAATTTATAAGCTGGACATTATACTGAAAGTATCTTAAATAGTTACATATTTAGCTTTCACTATGATTAACTTCTAGGGGGAAAAATAATAATAATAATAAAAAAAAAAAAACAGAAAAATGTTAAGCTCTGTTATTCCATTCTTAATTAGATGAGCATCTAGGTATTGTTGATTAAATACATGGGCATAATATATTTTTTTTTCCCAAAACACCTTTTTTTTTTTTTCTCCACAAACTCCATAGTAGTGAGTAGAGAGTGAAGGATACTACTGAAGAGTTAGTTCCTCTTTAATTTCCAAGTAAGACTGAAACCAAAATGGGTGAAGTACACTTTCTATTTTATACCATTGTTTAAATCAAAATTTGATTTGAAAAATTACAAACTGGATATTGGTAAATTAGAACTTAGTTCAGACACTGAAAAACTAAGCAACACTCAAGACCTGAAAATTCTGAAGATTCATCCCTCTAATTTTTCTTGCTAGAATTATTAAAATGTAAGCCAAAAAATAGGGTGTTGTAGAATAGTTTGAATAAATGGAAGATCAAATTTTTAGAACAAAGTTTTAGAAAATCCTGACAGAAACTCTAACTCATAACTGCTCAATTCTTTTCTTCAGTAGCTAGTGCAACTTATTGATGAAAAACTGTCATACCTTTGAAGCTCTATTTATATTGGTTAAAATATTGGTTTAACTGATATATATACAAAAATAATCTTAAACATTGATGAAATAGATACAGTGATTTAATGATAAGAACAAGATTGTGACATCAAGTTTGCAAGTTTGAAAGAGTTACGCCAAATAGCAAATCAATACTGTATGCCTATGTTTCTTTATCTGAAAAATAAAGATAACTTACTGTTTGAAACAGATAATAAAAGGCATTGCCTGAAGAATTAAGTGCTTTACTACTAGTCATGCATTTCATTTCAAATACAGAAACTGTTCTGAAACATCAAGACCAAAGTCCCAGCTGTCCTATTGGCTTTGAACTGTCTTGGAACATTCATTCATTATGTGGAAACCCATAAAAGTTTCCTCTGGACAGGTACTATGTTTCTACCCTGTTATATGCAGAAAAAATGGTAGATTTCACTGCTTGGAACCAAATTGTCTCTTTGCGCCTCTTTACCCACAGTGTGGACAATCAGGCATCACTGAAGTACAGAAGAAACGGCACAGCGAAATTCTTACAAATTAAAGAATAAAAGGCAATTAAAGCCCATGATTCGCTAAAGTTTTTCCAATACTTTTATTTCATCTTTGAGAATTCTCAGATAATTTATAAGATCCATCACTTACTAAAAACAAAGGTGGTCTAAATGAAGTGCAGTTTTTTTAAAGTCTTTGGGAGCTATTTTTGGTTTACTGACCAAGGTACAGTAGGGTGGTAATTATAAACATCTTATAATTTAACACTGCATTTAACACAAGAGACAACATGAGGATACAGAAAATGTGAAGCACGATTCATTATTTATATTTTATTAAACCAATTATAACATCAAAGAAAGCGAGTCACACCACCATTTTTACTTTGTAGAATTTATTATTAATTTTACACTTAAACATCCACAAGTCTTTCAGATACAGTCCTGGCTACATCATTGCAAAGACATATCCAAACTTTTTTTTTTTTTTTTTAGAAAAAACTAGATCTTTACACATTTTTTCTGCAGATATTTCTCACAAAATGTTTGTTTAATCAGAAGAAAACTTACTTTTCAGGAGCTTTAAAAGGATGAATATTCCTATACAACTGGTTTAATTTCTATGCCATGTAGAAGAACTTTAATAAAACTGACAACAAGAGTTCTATTTTAGTGGTGAAATACCCTTCATGAGATTTTTATTTGAATCAATTTAAAACACGTAGACTAAAATACTGTTCTCGATATGAAACAAACACTCAAAAATGCAAAAAAAAGCTGTTCGATACTTATTATAAAGGTGCCTCAAACTGTCTTACCTCATGTCTCTCCAAAGATGATCAGCATATTTTTAATTAATATTTTACATCAATTTGATCTTTCATGTACTTACAAAGACTGCACTGACTAAATAAGAAACAAAAAAAGAAAGAAAACAAAAAGAAAACTCAACATAGTTGTAATCCCATGGTCATTGCTGAATCCTTGATCATTCCAATGGCTGTGGTAATAATTTCAAATGTTTTCTTTTCTCTGACATATGATTTTTTTAATAGACAAACAGTTCATACTGAAACACTACATATCTATTTTAGTGATACCACAAGTTTTTCAGCCAGTCTATGGTCCATAATTTTCTGGGGAATCATGAGGCAAAAGGCATGTGTATAAGACAACTAAATGAAGAAAACTGGCTCTAACATTAGTCCATATGTGAATTTATAAACATCGCAAATTTCCTATGAGTTTGAAATTTTATTAAAAAGAAAAACTAGATATATCTAGCTGCAAAGTTTCTATTTTGAGCTAGCAGCAGCAGACTGACTAGAAAAGCACAGACCTTAGTTTGCAAAACTGAAATAGTTGGATAGAAAGGTAAGAAGATAAAGTTGGCAAAGTAGATGAAAGGAATTTTCTCTCCAGTGAAATCTCTCCTCCTTTGTGCTGATATTTCCATTTATCCAGCAGACACTCAATATGGGGTGGGAAGCAACATGCAATCCCTTATTAAAATAAGTACCAAGAAAATGTAAGATGAAAAATTCACTTTATCAGGAGAGTGGGAGTAAGAATGGTGAGGAAGTGAGAAAGAGAGGAAGCAAGAGAGATCTGATGGTCATAAGCAAAAAAACTGTTGGCAAACATTAGGAGACAGTTGGCAAACATTAGAAGTACTATGGGTTAAAACCTATTTCATTATGTATTGATCCTTGCTTATTTTCCTCATGATCATAAACAACCAGAAGACTGACCTTGATTTGTTATCATAAACTGAGCACAAAGAGAAATGTATTAACCTTTGCTGACACAGTTAACAAAATCAGCAGGAGGGAGAAGAATCATGCCCAAGTTCACTGAGGCTTTAAGAAACTGGGTTTTCCAGCAAATTCAGTAACCGGGCCAGCAACTTGAGCAACATTTCATCATCCTCTCACTAATTACATGAATTAGAAGGCCCTTAATTACATGTCCCTGAGTTATAAAGATCTCAGACAAACGTTTTTTTTTTAAAGGAATCCTATATCACTACAAAAAATGTCCATTTCAAATGAAGTCATTTTTTTTCCTTGGTCTCAGTTATAACAGTAATAGGACAAAATGTAACATTAAAACTTCACATTTTTGCCTCCATTTCTTTCATAAGAACTAACTTTGTGTAATATTTATAATGTTCTCTAACTACAAAATATGGATCTTTATACCTGGCCAGCTCTATCTCACATTTAGTCCCAAAGACATGGACATATGAAGATTATCATTTATTTTCACAAGATAGATCTGACAATGCTGTTAATAAGCTGAGAAAATTGTTGTTTTAGAAGAGAGATGGCAAGATGATTTCAAGACTTCTGAAATACACAGCCAAACAGCATTTGTATACTTTTTCCACAGCTATAAAACATCACAATAACAAATCAGATGGTATATTTTTTAAACTGTTTATGTTGTCTCCAAACTTTATATTCCCAACATGTGTCACAAGTAAAAAACAGCCAGAAAAGTCCCAAAGAAATAAATTATATCTCTCATAAGTTATCTGATTTTTTTTTTCTGTTTATACTTATTGAGTCATGTTCCTTGTAACATCAAAATATCAGTACAAGTCTTACTTATATTAACAATATTGTTATATTCCCTTCTCATCTATCAACTGAAAAGAATTATACAGTGAAAACCATAAAGTTTTCTATTTGGCATCAGGTACAGAAGTGTCATTTTTTGTTAAATTATGAAACCTATAAAGTGGCTGAAAGAAACATTTTTTTCAGTCATTTCAGTTTGTAAAGGCTTCTTAAGCATGTCCTAGGAATCTAATGAAAACGTGACCAAATAATAACCCCTCCGATAGAAAAAGGCTCAGAAGATATAGGTAAGGCAAGGCCCCCAAGATGCTCAGGAATGGTGTAAAATGGAGTAGCCATTATTTTGATCAGGAATAAATGCTTTTCCTTTCAGTTAATCAAAAGAATATAAGTATCTCCTTGAAATCTGCCACACCAGCATGGGGGATCTTGATCAAATACAAAAAAAAAAAAAAAAATCAACAACAAACAAAGGAATTTCAAAGAGAGCAATGGACTTGAGCTGGCTTCAATCCACATACTCCATCCTGGTGACACCCAGTGTCCTGACAGTGAACACAGTAGAGAGACTTGTAACAGCAATCATACCGGTATTGAGATAAAGTCTGCAAGCGTATACCTGAACTGTTGTTTCAGTACATTGCTAAACCACTCTGCTAAATCAAAAACTCTGTAAGCATTTTCAAAGTAAACTTTTTATATTAAGCATTGCACTCATTGTCAAACCCACAGCTTAAGCGCAAAGTTCCTTCCAAAGGGAATCAGTATTCAAGTTAAGGTGTTAAACAAACACGATAAAAATCAAAGAAAAATAAACCCAAACCAATGAGAATGGCTGTGCAGAAAGGTAGAGACAGTGAAATCTTATATATTTTCTATGGATCTGGTCAAATAAAAAGTTTTGGGAAAACTGAGTATCATTAGTTTATATGTTATTTTTCAATAGTATAAATACTTCTATGCATGCATGCGTGTGTCTATGTACACACACACACTTCTGAGCTGATCATTACTCAGTTATGGGAGCGAAGAATATGATGGAGGGAGAGAGAAGGCAGGGGAAATAAATAATAATAATAATAAAAAAAATCCTAGATGCAGTTTGGCATTTTGTTGGAGGGATTAAAAAAAAAAAAAAAAAAAAAAAGAGAGAGAGAAAAAGGAGAGAGAAGGGAAGTTTTTCAAATAGTTTAATAAGCCTGAAAATTCAAATTTAGAAAGTTACTTCAGGAAAATGGAAGTTCTGTAGGCTTAACTGTATTTTGCTAGGATGTAAAATGTTGTGGGAGATCATGTGTTCTTGAAATACCTCAATAAGTACATTACTACATTGGTGTTACAGCTAAATTCCCAGGAGAAAAATGTAAAGGGGAGCACATTAAAGACAGTGATTGAAATGTAATAAGTCACAGGGATTGGAATGCAAAAGGTATTGGAATTTCTTCTGGAATAGATGATGGCTTTCTGATTTAGTCAGAGCTTAAAGGAAAGTAAAGCAATGACCACATTGCTGACAAGCATTTTATGTTATAGAACTATAAGCACATTGCTGCCTGCTATTCCACTATTCAAAATAAGAAACAACAATTCTCTGACTTACATTTTAAGCTCTAACCTGTGCCAACTGCTAAAATGACCCAAAAGAATTGCAACTAACTAAGCTTGACTAATAGCATGAATTTTAGTGTACTGCAGTTTATCAGTGTCACTGAGAAAGTATCAAGTCTCATTTTCACCAACAGTTCCTCTTCTTGAAGTACTTTTCTGTTGCAGCAACACAGTTGTTGGCTGAGTTCTGTAACCCCAGGATTTTGACTCACTGCTGTTGCCAGCAGTCTTTTTAGATGTGCTTGCAGTAATGAAAAGCTGTAATGAAAACTCCAGAAGAGAACTTTACCCATTTATCTCTGGTCTTAAGTACTGCTTTTCCTTTCATCATTTTTACTCCCTCCCACAATGTCTCAACATCCATTTTTTAGTAAAATCCTACCCACCCTTTTTGTTTCTCCTCAAACACATTAATATATTCTTGTATCATACTATACATAAATACACATTATTCATAAAAAGATGACTTGAAAGGTAGTCACAGATTACAGTAAAGTTAAAGACTAAACAAATCTTTTTCTGTTTTTCTTCCTGGCTGCCACTTCCAGTATGCTTTAAGCAGTTTGTTATTTCTTCTTCAAAAAGAGGATCAATATTATGTATTCATTGCGGTCTAGGTCTTCTAATTAATACAAATCATTACAATCTGTTAAAAACATCTTTCAAGATCTTTTATATAGGGAAGCTGATACGTCCTCATCTATCTTTGAAGCTGTATTCTAATCCTTAGGGTTGAATATGGGTAACATAAATATTTGTATATACAGATGTTGTCTTTTATTGCCCATAAAGTCAAAAGAGAACAACTGTTTGAAGCACTGCTACAAACATTGTAATACAAATATCAAAAAATCCTTTTCCCCAAAAAGGTTTTTGATTAGCAACCTTCAAATTATTAATAATAATTTCTGTAGGCTTGAGCCTCTAATATTGACAATCATTTCCCAAATTTGAATATTTTAGTTGTAATATTAAATCAAGCATGAAAAAAAAAAAAGGTAATTATCAGCCAGTTATGGCTTTTAAGACACAACAATTTGGCTAGCTGTCTCTCCTGTGGCCTTTTTATTGACTATAATTATTTACTGGAGTATGAGCGAAGAAACAAAAGACTAGTATGAAAGCTACCGTAAACACTGAGACTAAACAAGTTTTAGCCTGTCTCATTGATTCTATGTGTAAGAGCTTGCCCTTTATTCAACTGTAAAATCCTCTTAATTAGAACTCCCATTTCAAAAAAGTATCTTCCTGGATACGAAATTACCAACAAACTTCCAAGAGTTCAGCCACCAAGGTTTTTGGTGTCCATTTGGACTTCTACACATATCTCTTATTTTAATGCTAGTGTATTTGCAGGGAGCTTAGCTTGTGTAGATTCCCATTCTACATGACAGTAAACGTAGGTTTGAAGGGCTTCCCATTTCACAGTGTGACTCACTGTATGTCATCTTGGGTTGTTCCCAATCCCCAACAATGTAACTTGTGTTAAAAAAGAATGGGTTTGGCATTAGATCTTTCTCCTTTAACCCAGAGTAAATAACATCTAGATTACTCAAGGAAGCATGAACAGAAAATCAAGCTGGGTAAGGAAGGTTATTTTTACCATAAATCAGTCAAGGAAAGATGACTGTTCTGATGAGCAGGCAACTGGGCCAAGAGATCTGCATCTCCAATTTACGGTTATTAGAAATACATAACAATAAATTTACTATCATGAAATTAATACCTATATTATATAGTTTATATATACCTACACATACTATATTATGTTAGTTAATAAAAGGTCATATCACTAGTGTGATGCTTTCCTAAAGACCCAGAAAGCAAAGAATTCTAACAACTTATAACAAGAGTCACTGCAACAAGAATGGACTATTAATAGCAAAAAAGTGGTCTCTAGCAGCCAACTTACCCATTATGTTTATTATTTAAAAGCACACATACAGACATAACTGCAGTTGCAATAAGGATCTCCTGATTCAGCAATGCAGAAGTCTTTGGCACAGGAGGAAATACTTCCCACCTCCCCTAGAGCACCAAATTTTATCTTCTACTCCATGTACCCTGCACTGCACATGCAGGGAACCTTGCAACAGAAGAGTCTGTGCCTGGGTGACATGCTTTTTTCTCTCCTTTTATAGGCTATGCTAATGAAAGTTTTACTGACAGACAGTAGAGCACGTTTACCAGGCAACCTGGCAGGCTTGTATACACCACTGTCCTGTATTCCTGAATGCTGACATTTTCAAGGGTTTCTTTGCATGTGTTGAAATGGATGAATCAAATCCAACAATGAAAAGCTAGAGAAATAATAGTAATAATACAGACTATTGATCCAATTAGGATAATAACTGTTAAACTTTCCAATCCACAGTTAATTAATAGAATAGTACATTTGTATTGTTTAAATAGCACTAAGATCTAGCCCCTTTGGTGCTGACATCAAAGAAAGTGTTTTAAGCACATTCATTACCGGGTCCTCTAAGGTTTTTCATTTCCTAATACATTTCTTTCTCAGACCTACCTGAATTTAAAAAAATAATACAGTACTTGATATTTAAGGAGAAAGAGTGGTCTGAATTCAAAGCACGCTATATATACAAAAAGGAAAGATCTGATCTTTCACTTCTTTCACTTATTAGATATTTTGTAGAGTTTGATGGGATGTTTCATGATACAGAGCTAATGACTAGTTGCATTAGTGATCCCCTAATATCTTAAGAATATTAAACCTTTTATCTTCGGTACACTATGCAAATGATTGCATTCAAAGACTTCAAAATGTAAATATTCTAACAAATAACGTAGAACAAAAACTTAGACTATAGCAACAGATTCTGTTTCACATAGTGGTGATAATCACTGAGAACTAAGATAAATAAAAAACACAGCTCGCTATCCAGTGGAATTCAGACCTGTTACTATTATTTGGTATATATATATTTATTAAACTAATCAACATTACTTTTGGAACTTGACCCTTGGATCTCACTGTGATGGATCAGTCATACAGTTTTATACCATCTGGGACACTAGATATTTAGTTTATCATTATTTAAAGACTTGGTCCAGCATCAACAAACCATATTTCATTGCATTAAAATAACATCATATAGCTAAGAACACATCTTTACTTGTTTTATTATTTGTGTTTTACTTGTTTACTTATCCTATCAGATATTTGCTGAAGAAAATTAGGATAACTCATTAGTGGAAAATAGAAACTTTGAGAAAACACTGCTTCCTAATAAAAAAAATACAACATGAGCAGCAACACATATCTTTACAACACCAAATGATTAAAAGTTACCAAAGCTTTACCATCCTATCCTACTGCAGATTAACTTCACACAATAATTTAAAAAAAGGTATCAGTACTAAAACAGTATAAACCATAACAAACATTCCACATTTATATTAACTTCTAAAATGTTTTTCTTATATTTGATTTAGAAGCCTGACACACTGAAAAAAATTAAAAGCTTATCTAGTTATGGAAATAAGTATCCTTACATATCTGAAAAAGAAAATATGTTTAGTAGGATGTTAGCATAACTACTACACAGTGGTAGCAAAAAGCACAGAAGATAAAAATCTAGATAAATATTCCTTAGCCACATACTTCAAATCCTATTTATATTTTGATCTTAATATGTTTTCTGAGTATTTCAAATTGTTCTCCTCCCATCACAATGAGCAGCAGCATAACAGTAACCTGTATTTTGTCCCAAAAGAAGAACGGAAAAAGTAAATGTTAAATCTATAAGCTTAAGACCCCTTACCCTCTGGGCTTGCTGAGCTGCTCTTGCTTCTCAGTGTTAGAGACACATGTGTAAACAACAGAATTTCCTGCATCCTTTTCTCATCTGCACTTGGCCAACAGGACTATTTACAGCATTAAAGCCACTCCACAGTAACTTGAAAAAGATTCCCATTGGTCAGAGTTTATCAAAACCAAAAGCACATTTTTTTTTCCTTTACATACAAGTTACTTATCCAAAATGAAAGATTTTTTTATTTCTCCTTCCCTTTCTAAACTGAAAATTACAGTACTAATCTCTCAAGTATTATCTAAGAGCTTAAACTAATTATTCTAATAAGCAGTTAGATACACGTACATATCTTTTCCAAGGACATATTTGTCCTACTTGCATTTATGCACACTACCTCAGCTTTAAAAAAGCTGTATTAAGATTTTTTTTTCCTGAGTAATTAGTCAGAAGCTTATAAATATTCTTATAAATTAATTGTAAAGTTTTGGATTACCAGTAATGAAGAGAAAACTTCCTTCCTTTCTTCACCATGTTTTTTTAGATAACTAAAGGTGAGAATTGTTCCTGCAAAAGAATGCAGACACAAACACTTCTGCACCACTGTCCTGGAAATAATATTTCTAAACATCGGGACAAAAAAAAAAAGTGACAGTTAACTGATATGATTTCCCATAGTACTGAAAGGCAGAGAAATAAGAAAATGTAGAATACAGACAATACCAATATCACTGTCTCTCACCAAAAGGCCAGCATTACTTACTAATAGCTAACATGCCTCCCCTTTTCTATTAACATTCCATCAGAATTAACAGCAGTTTAGTAGGTAGCCATGGATAGGAGCTGGGCTGTAGGACATTTAAATTGGGGTCTGAATTTTTTGTCTGTATGTTTGTTTTTAATAAAAGAATAAGCAAACTCTCCCACACTCAATAATGTGAGTATTATGTGGCTTCAATCACACACAAAATTTGTTTTACTAACTGGAGACAGGCTGTTCAATAAAAAAAGGTGAACAAACTAGACACTTCTATGAAAAATACATGCCTGGAGTTACTTAGTTAAAAAAAAATAAATAAAATAAAATCTCTGCTTCCTCTAGCAAATATCTCATCCCCCTCTAGGATACTCTTTGGATATGTTCCAGTACCCCTAATGTCGAAAAATCAATTAACATTTTGGAAATCGTTACCTACATGTCGTACATTACAGTACATCACTGTACATTACACATTATTCCTTTGCAGTTAATCACATTTCCACCTGTCCTTGCGATACAGACCTAACTTTCTGTCAGTCGTCATTTACTGCAATCTCCAGGAAGAGCATCCAGGAAGCCTCATTCCATAGTCCATGCCCAGATGGATTCTCAGCAATTTGCAAAACAATTTTTTAACACTGAGCCGAAAAATACCTTCACAAAAGAGTTCTGAGAGAGATGTTATAATTTCAAAATCTTGAAAGGCTTCAATATGCCACAATGAAGCAAGGGGCACTGCTGAAAGTATGGTCTATATTGAATTCTTCACCACAGATGTCTTGCACTAAAACTTTTCCATTCTTTGAAGCAGGCTGTCTATAAAAGGAACAAGTAAACAATCCCTCTTGCTTTTCCCCCCCTCATTCCCTCTACACAGCATTGTCATTAACCTTCTTTTTGAATAGGAAAACTTATTTTTCTAGAAAGTAAGCACAGAAGAGTGGACCCATAAAACTAAAACTAAAACTCAGGTTCCATTCTTTATGCTTTCTAGTGTTGAAATAGTCCTTGGAGGAATCTCTGTTTTACCCCAGTGTAAAAAATACACTCAATTTTTCATCAGTTTTGACAAGAGGATCAGATAGTACATATATAAAATATAAAATATTTTACATCTGTAAGATATGTCTGCAGATGGTAGGATGATGAACTCAGCACCACTAAATGAAAGTAATAATGTAATAATGTACATGAAATACATGTTTTTGATATTTTGACAAATTTGATAAACCATTTAAAGTGTTTCTTAAGAAACAAGTAGATTGGTCACTTTAAGTATGCACTTGAAGACATACATATATATTGCCACACTCCCTGTTCAGTCCCATGCGACCCTTTGGCCTTGCTTTCAGGCTATCACTAGCTATCAGAGCAGGTGTTGCCAACAAACACGCAAGCCTGTTAACACAGCAACTTTACATAGGGAAGTGAACCATCTTCTAGAAAACCTAGCTATATAAACAATTTATAGGAAGTTGAAAAAGTCATTCACTCACCAAGGGACTGGAACCTTAGTCATTTTTGACATACTAAGAAAATGAAATAATAAATACTATAGGCAGCATCAATAATTGGGAACACATGTTTTGGTACATGTCATTAAGTGTCATCCAGACTGTTGCTGCCATGACTAGTGTGGGATGCACTCCCTTAAGTATGCCTGAACTTTGGAAGAGCATTAGACTGCTGCTTCAAGAGCCACAGAGGACCATTAACCAAACGTGAGAGCAAAGTTTCAAATTATTTCATGACAAGATCCACCCCTTGGGGATTACAAAGGAAAAGCAATGATCCCTTTCAGGATTACAGAGCCAGGGAGAAAGATGAAATAATTTGTCTCAGAGAAGAAAGTTAGAGCAAGTCTTCCTCAAAACACAGAGGTCAAACAGATTTATTGTACTGATGTAATTTCTTTAGTAGATATAAGAAATTAAGTTGCAGATATAAGAAACTAAATTGCAATGTTTTCTTCAATTCAAACAAAGTCAAAACATTTCAAGTCTACTTGGAAATAAATTGAAACATTCACACTAACTAGAAAACCAGGAAAGGGTATGAAGCCCCAGAATTGCAATCTTCTGAAAAAAATCTCTGGAGAAGAAAATAAATAAATAAATAAATAAATAAAAGAGATCTCAGGGGAAAAAAAAAAAAAGATATTCCAGTTCTCCTTTGTTTTAATCTTACTACGATTTCATATTACTCTGCATCATTTCATACAAGTGAAGCCTTCAGAGCATCACAATATATGTTTGAAGGTAAGGGCAGAAGGTCACCCTTTACTGTATCTCAACTCCAAATAGATTCCCTTGAAAGAAGTAAGTAGAAGACAGCTTGGCAGCATGGAGCACCTTGCCCCTTCTCCTTCCCATACCTTGAAGATGCCATATAATTTTATATTTAGTCCCGGCAGCAGCACAAAAGCCCAAAGCTACTTAAAATGCAGGCTTTTGACAACATAAGAGATGAGTCATTAAAGAAATAAAAATAAAATTAAAAAAAAAAAAAAAAAAAAAAAAAAAAAAAATAAAAAAGCACACCACCA
>JAWLRI010001021.1:768361-784834 GCA_034781795.1 Crypturellus tataupa
AAAAAAAAGATTAAAAATTTTTATCTTACAAGTAAAAGTGAATTCTTTTTTTTTTTTTTTTTTTTTTTTTTTTTTTTTCCTCATAAACTATACTTAAAGGCATTTGTCATTTATATTCAATTACTTTGGGGTTTTATAATTTCTAACAGCAGCAAAAATATTCTGGGATAATTCTCAGTGCATGTGATATCACTGCAAACATATGAAAAAATCAGTTCTGAAAGTTTTTTGAAGGCTGGACACACAAGCATTAATGTTTTCATATTCTTTTGCTCATTTCTAAGTAGTTAGAGCATATTTTATGTCCACTTTACTCCATGTGGCTTCTGCGTGGTATAATATTAGCTCCTATATCAGTTTTATTAAGCCTTTGCATAGTTTAGATAAAAGAAGTCTTCAAAAGTAGGTTATTCTCATTAGAACCAACTACTGAATCAGTGGATACTGCACGCGCTTGTGTTTATGAATAACTTGTTTCAAATAGAGAGTACCCATAAAATACTGATAAACAGTTAATAAATTACTTATTCATAAATTACTCATAAATTGCTTATCCATAATAGTGTTTGCAAGAATTTATTTAAATTATAAACAAATCTGGGAAATAATGTGCTTTTTACTGGGAAATAATGTACTTTTTACATACTGAAAATCAGGCTATGGCATCCAAACCCCGCTCTACTGCGTAATCATAAAAGCCTTTTCATTTGTGAGGATAAACTTAAGATCAAATAACATGTAACATATAGAGCAGCAGCAGTCTTACCTCATTAACTTCCAGAAATGTGTTCATGCACCTGTGGCCAGACATATAACCAGTCTTATTCACTGAACTGCACCCAGACTGAACCTGCCATGAGATGTAGATAACAAGTCAATCTGTAATTAAAGAGCATTGCAAGGTCTGTTGTAAAGCACAGTAGTTATTGGAATAGTAAATTTTTGCAGAGGCTTGTAACAGCTACATATAAAAGCAGTTCTGAGGTCTAACATGGCACTTTCCTTCTCCTCTACAGAGCTCACTTTTTAAAAACAAAAACAAAACTCCAACACTCTACCAAGTTCCTTCCAAAAGCAAACATATCATTATTCCCACCTTGCTACAGAGAAGGTGGTCCCCGACACAGTTTCCTACAAGGCCTTAGGGCACCGCATGGCCCAGAGACCCAGTGGGCAGAGGTCCCTGGCAGAGGGGTTGGACTAGATGACCCGCCCCGCTGCCCTAAGGCGCAGGCAGTTGGAGTGGGCGGGGGAGCAGAAACTGGGCTGCTACAGGCACTGGTGCAACTAGGCAGAGCAGGGTGAGAGGAGACTGCAGGTGGGGCTCTTAAGGGCCATTTAGGGCTCTTGGGCCTAACTGACCAGCTAGCGCCGTGTCACCTTCCTTCATTCAGTAAAGAGATGATAAAAACCCTTGGATAAAAACCAAATCAATAAAAATTGGATTGGATAAAAAACAAATGAATATAAAGCACAGATGTAGTATGGAAACCAGGAAATGACTGCTGCTCATATCTGACTTGGATTTTGTTGCTTTCTTGCTTTATCTACCAGCAAGTTTCTAAGTTTTCTGAATATTTGCTTTGTAACCTTCTGCTAAGCAGTTCAGCTGTCTGTGATCCAAGTCCTAACTCAGTACAGTGGCTCTGTGTGACCTTGGCTCAGTTTTACTGAGAAAGTTCTCGTTTCAGTGTCAGAAAGCATGCGAGCTAAAATCACACAGAATAAGAAAAGCAAAAGCAGATGCAAGTATGACTGTCGAAACAGCAAGAGTTAACAGCTCTAGGATTTAAGTGGAAAAGTATTTACATAAAAAGATATAAAAACTTACCCTCTCAACAGCACTGGGGATCTGAAAGACAACAACTCAGCACCATCAAGAATCAGCCCCTTTCAAGGAACAGCAGATGCCAGTAACGGGCCGACACTTGCCTGGCCAGCAAAGGCTTAATCCAGTCTTAAGGGGATGGTGAACACATTAAAGCTTGGCCTAAGAGACTGTTAATCTGAGCTGTTTATCATATATATTTTCCATAAAGTATTTTTTTCGTATTCTTCAGCAGTGCATATCCTGTTACAGAATCTCTACAAATGATAAAACTTGCATTAAGGAAACGGAGAGGAGGGATTACAGCTTCCAAAGGAGATGCCATGTCTATGGCATAGCTAGCAAAATGCTTTGTCCTACAAAAGTTTAGTCTTGAAACATTAATTATCCCCACTGAGGTTTTGAAGAACCAGCTGCTTGCTGAACATACACAAAAAGCAAGCAGGAAGCATTTAGAAAGGATGAACTAAATGTACTTACTATGGCTTTATGCAGTCATCTCAAAATTCAAAATTAAAGTGATTAGTAAAGTAGAGATTCATTTTCAAAATAGTCTTTTTTTAGGATTTAACTCCCCCTCCCTTTTCTTTCCACTCATGGAATGTTGATTGAAAACAATACTTCTGCATCAACAGCTTTGTTGTCAATGTTATGCATTTCGAATGAAATATTTTTTGTGGAGAATTGCTGCCTAATTCTGAATATTTGGATTTGGTACAGGTCTGCCATTAAAATAGAGTAAGAAATGCATGATAACTATAGGAAATTGAAGTTTTCAAAAACCATGTATTCACTTAGAAGACTATAGAAGGATCCAGAGACAGTGATTTTCCATTACTGGCAGCAATGCTTTCTATGTTAGCAGCTAATAAAGTACTTACAAATCATCAAGGATCGGCAAAAACAATTCTCATAAAAATCTACTTAAGAAAATGAAAATACTCTGGAAATATGAAATTCTCTGAATATCCTAATCCTTGCAAATTTATGTGTTCTTCTGGAACAGTGAAGTTGCAGTGTGTGTGACTTTTCAGAAAATTTCTGATGTAGCAGGATATAAAATGCTACCCTTAAAATCTAACTGCAGACTTTATCTTGGACCATCACTGTTATATTTTCCTTACTGTTAATGGATATTTCAAATTTACCCATTGTATTATGCGGTATAATGTTAAAACTACTTTTTATAAAGACAGATACTATTAAAATTCCAAAGTAATATTGTTAAACTGCAGTTCATGTAATGTATCGACTTCTTGCACATATCTTTTCTTACTGTAGCAGAAATTAAACTTTTAAATCCTTTTTCTCTTATTGATATTCATATAATACAAGAAATGTCTATGAATCATATATTAGTTTATTTAACTTTTGCAACAATATTCTGAACAATACAAATGCTCTTTTGTGAAACTGCTAAATGAAAGGGAACATTAATTAGATCTCAAAACACCACAGTGAAAATAGCGTATGTTGAGTGTCTTTGCAGCCCATGTAAATGCATACAAAGCTAAGTCATTAAATGAATGTTACACAGGAGTTAAATAACACAGGTAGTAGGAATTCAGGTTTCTAGTCTCTGACAGATTAGGATCTTTGAAAAAATGTGAAGAAACTCAATTCTTACATATAGGAGAAGAAGAGAGTGACCAAGCAAGGAATTCTGAGAGAATATAAATAATAATTCAGAGAATTATTATTATGTACATATATATGTAAACATATCATTTTTAATAGAGAATATTATGTACCTGTCTACCAGAACACAACGTTTGCGAATGAATAAAAGCAGAATACTTTCTTACATGGGTGGAGGAGTGAAGCACACAAGAAGACTCTTCAAAAATATTTTTACGAGGTATCTCATGAGTTCCTTATTATGTTAGCTCCTTCAGTTACTGCTGCTAATAATACTGACAGACATGTCTATGCTAGTTTGTGCCAATCCAAGCAAACTGTAGTAAGCATGCTGTAAATTACAGTCTCAAGATGTTGACAGACTGGTTCACAAGCCAACAAAACTACTACTTTCTTTTGCAGCTTCAAAGCCCCAAAGGAGGACAGAGAGTTCTGTGAAAATCAGTGGGATGCTGGAAAGCTAAGGCATAAGTTAAGCTGTTAGTTACAAGGATGTTGGCCATCATTCCAGAGGGGATATCTAACTTCAACATCTATAACTAACTTCAACAAAACATCTGGCAACAAGGTTGTTATTTTTACAAAGGCTGCAAAAAATAGGCTGAGAAAGTTTTTACTAGGACCTTGGCCTGGCACCCAGCTGTATGTCATTTTTGTGAAGTACTAGTTATGTGAAACAATAATATTTGGTTCATATATACTGTATTGTTTATCTTATTTCTGTATTTTGTGCAGGAATTTAACTGTGAAAATTAATGTCTCCTTTTTAAATTCTTTTATTTTGGGCAGCGTTTACAACATTCTTTTATAATTATACTCTCTTAAATTATCAGAAGTTCTAATGTTAAAACAAAATACAATAAAAAATGCCTCAAGTTGCTATTAAAACTCTTGACTAGGAAATGTTGAATGTACACATGTATAGTTGTGTCTCATATGAAAAAGGCAGGTATTTTATCACTTTTAGATGTTACTACAGAAAATGTTTGTCTCTTAAATTAAACTCACAATACTCTTGAGTGCACTTGGATGTTTAAATTATTAAGAAAGACCTTTGTGGCTCTGTTACAGCTTCAGTTCAAACAGAAGAACAATCAGATTTGTGCTCTGCAGCCTAATCTCTGCTGGAGAGCTGCTGCAGGTGAAATCCTTTTTAAAGGAATCAATACCTGAAGAAAGAAAAATGCTATTATCCTTAAAATAAATCTGCTTACTTTTACAAGCTAATTTAAACTATCTGTCACTGCTCCCTGTCATTATTACTACTACTGTTACTAATATTGTTTAAGCAAGTGAGGTAAGTGGAAAAGAAATCCAGAGAAAAGAGATGACAAACTAAGCCAATGTGACATAATCCCTTGAGTTAACCTTTCTTCGCCCAGGATATTCACCCAAAATCATAAGAGGGTAATTTTGTCACGAGGCAGGATAGCTCTTCTCTGGACCCTTGTCTGAGGGTAGTTACTTCCGGAATTCACTCTCAACTTTTCTTCTGTTGGAAAAAAATCCATAAGTAAATTCAGGATCTAACTTCACATTTAAGCGTAAACTTCCTTTCTTTTGTTCTAGGCAGGCCTTTAAATTACTAGCCTTTTATATAACTACAATATGAGAAAAAAAATCAGACACTCCAAGACAAAGAACATTGGGAGTATAAAGCTAGCGTGTGTGAATGTGCCTCTTGGTTTCTGAAGTACATGAGATGATTTTTCTCTTTCCTCCCTGCCCCTGGAAATGATATTGCGGTGAATAGCAAAGGCTTCATAAATTTCCCCAGATTTACATGTTGTCCAGAAGCCACAGGAGAGCAGCGGCTTTTGATGCAGTGGGGGTGCACTCAGAAATCTGGGACATGATCACAGATAGATTTCTAGACGCACTTAGACTATTTCAAAATTACTGCATGTGCTAAATATTGAGTCTGAATCTCCCGGAAACTGCCCAAATTGTTGTCAGCCCCTGCGGACACCCCCAACCCTGCTAGGCCTGCGTCCCCCATGCAGCCCCGGCCCCATTGCGTCCCAGCCCAGCGCCCTTGGGCCTGCCCCGCAATGCTGCAGCGGTGCCGGCTCCATCCCTGGCTCCAGTCTCATCCCCAGCTCCAGCCCTGGCTTCGGCTGCAGCTCCATCCTTGTGCAGCCATAAAAGGCCTAAAGGCTCCAACGCTACTGCCCTTGCCCTGCATGCAGCCCTGTGAGTATGGCCTGAGCTCTGTGCCTTTCAGAAGAGATCTTTCCTTATTCTGAAAGTAGAGAGAAAGCTACAGTACAGAAAACTTAATAGTTAACTAACTTAATAGCTAAAGATTTATTCTCCTCTTTTTCTTTTTCCTTTTTCTTTCTTTTTTTTTTTCTTTTTTAATACAGTGTCTGTTTTTTATCACAGCAGGGCGGCAATTCCATTAGCACCCCACAATCTACTTGCATCCTGTGGGCTCTACAAATAGCAATTTCCGCAGATGTTTGCCATTATCCATAATTTAGAAACTATTTCACCAAAGGGGAGAAAAAAAAATCCTGGGAAATAATTACTCTCTTTGTCAAAGGGCCCTTGAAGAAGCAAGAATGTCAGCATCATTGCAACAAATCAAAATCTGCTTACATCTCCACATCTCCATCTAAAACAATATAACATTGTTCTTACTAAGTACAAGAAAGTTTTTTTTTTTCTTTCAGTTTGACTGTAAAACCTCTTTGGACCCTTACTCATTTAAAAGAAAGAGAAAGAAAATAGTTAAGTACCTAGTGATGCATAGACATGTATAGTCCCAAAATAACAAACCGACCCATCATATATATAAGGATGCAAAACTTGCATAAATTAAATGAGATTATTCTTATGTGGTGAATGCAATCTATAGCTATTATACCTGTAAAGGTCTTAATTAAGATTTTTTTACTTTTATTTAATGTGATATGACATTTTACCCTGCAACTGCAAAATATTTTTCTATTGTAAAAGACAGAAAATTCTGGCCATGGAGCTGCCATAGAAAGAATAAACAAGTTACATAACATCTGTAATCACAATTTAACCTAATTCTTTCTGCATCTGTTTCATAGAGATCGTTTGCAAATAGGTTTTCCATATATATGAAATATGAACTAGTAGGAGGAAAAATCAGATTTATCACAGGACAATAAACATCAGAACAATAACTTAGGGTAAATTTAAATAAATTAAATTTGAAAAGTTCTTATTGACAATTATTTCCAGCAAAATATTTCTGTCCGTTTATCCTTTTTGTAACTGGCAAATTATACCCACATAACTTCTAGTCTCTGCATTCCAATCAGACAGTTAATTATGAATATTAATTGACTACTTTGCTCAGTAGGATCAAGTAATATGAAAATCTGAGCTCTAAAACTTCCATGTTAAAATTTAAATTTATTTATGTCAATAGCTGTGGTATGCATTTAGGTTCACTTACTGATGACTAATTGTGAAAATTAAACCAGTCACAGAAAATAATTGAAAATTGGCATAATCATATTCTAAACAAGTTGATTAAGCAGAAGTATTATTCACCTGATTATAATGTTTAATAGTTGGATAATTAAAAAAAATGTAAGTACTAAAACTAACGGAACAATTTTCAAGATATAAAAAATTTATTCAGAATTATATAAAAGCTTATTATTGCCTTGGCTCCTCATAGACAATAAAAATGAATTGATAAATAGTAAAATAGAATATTTCATGCAAATGTTTTTCTCGCTTATTCAAACTCAAAAATAGAGTTTGTACACTGAATTACATTGCTTTGAATGTATCACTAATTTTGAGATACAATAGCTACAAGTAAGTCCTAAACATGGATGCTGTGACTACTACAAAGACCACATGCTTATCACAGGATGCAAAGTATCACGGGCATCTTTTCTCAGAGCATTCCCTTTCAAGGGAAGTACCACTGGCTCATTTGTCTTTATCTTTCCTTTTGGGTCCCAGATGCCAGTTTTAGCTTTGTCACTGCTTTATAATAAAACAGGACCCGGGGCTGTCCATTAAAATTGCAGTGTGTAGATGAGATAGACTCTTTTTGTGTCTCAGTCTCCCTGTTTTCAAAATGGTGAAATGTCTTAAGATTTTTTGATGAAAGGTTTGCTTTACAGAATTTACATTTTGTTATTTCAGGAAGTAAACAAGCAAACTTTCTTTTATCATCTGAACCATTACAATATCATGGCAGATATGTTTTGAGCCATGAAACTGTTTTACAGAGATCCTAAAAATAAGCAATGAAGTAGGATGGTCTGCAGAATGTCTAGATACAGGCATTTTTAAAGCCTGAATCTCATAGGAATGTACTTGTTATTGTACTACCGTGTGTTGCCTAATAAAACACCATGGTTTAGCCTTGAGGGAATTCCTAGTTCCCCAGTGGGGTTAGTCCAGGTAGCCCTGTACAGACAGCTATTTTGTCCCTAGGCAACGATGAGCCTCTCTGTAAGTACTCTGCACTGCTCCAATTTTGGTCTGTTTGTTTCTTTACATAATGATCAGCAGATTCAGGCCCTCAGTGCCGTGATTTGGGAGGGACACACACACTTACAGGCTACAGTTAACAGAGGTGGCCAACAGAAACAGCAGTTCTGAGATAGCATCACTCCAAGCATCCCTACAGAAAAAAGGAAGTGCGATGAGGCCCCCATTATGAGGGAAGGTCTCACACCTCCGGGAACACAGCACGGCTCCCTGTCTCAGGGAGCATCTGGCCCTTGCTACTCTGTGATACTCATCTCCTTCCCCTGGAAACAACTGCCAAACACATGAAGCACAAGAATGTGTTTGTGCGTAATCAGCATGGATTTATGAAGGAGAAATCATGCCTGACGAACTGGATGGCCTTCCTGATAACATGACTGGCTCAGTGAACAAGGAGGAGTAGTGGATGGCCATTCAGCTTGCCTTTAGCAAGGCTTCCGATGCAATCTCTTACTCTCTTTGCTACCAAACTGATGATGTATGAGTTAATGAGCAGAGATGTATGAGGATGCCTGAGAATGGCTGAACTAAATGGCTTGAAGAGTTGTGATCAGATGAGACTTGTCAGGATGCTCCAGGGGATCTATAGCAGGTCCAGTACTGTTTAACCTTATCATTAATGACCAGGGCCATAGCACCACTAGCCAGCAGGATTAAGATGGTATCTCTGTTTCCTGGATTAAAGACTGTGGACCATGCTTTCTCTCTTGACCTGGTGTTGTCTTTAAAAGAAATTGACCAAGAAAAAATTTAGTCATCTCCAACTACACGCTACTTTGTAAACAGAAATATGCTCATTCAGTAGATGCAATCTATGCCTGAAAGTATGTTAATATAGGTAAAAGTTATAGAATGCTATTTTGTTTCAATCGTTCTAGGATCTGTCAAAATTACATTTGTGTATAGAATTAAAGGAAGAGAGATGCGATATTCTTGCAGGCTGTCATTTTTTCCCTTTTCTTATATAAAACTGCCCTCATCACTCATGTGAGACTTAGCCAAAGAGGCAGTCATCAGGATGACCAGGTAAAGCTTATAACAGCTTCAACAGGAAATTACAACTTTAGTAACTGCATTTTGTCAACTACTGACATAACAGAAAATCCTGAAAATGAAAGATTATACCACTAATTCCCAATGACACTTTTGTGTGCAAGATACAACCTAATGAAAAAGTCTTAGTTTAGCTTTCTATCTGGTGTAGGTTTAGAGGGAATGGAGCATGTAAGTCACTGTTTGCGCACCCCTTGAAGCCATTTCTGGATGGCAGCAATATAAGCTTGCTCTCTGACCGTGGAACGTGCATTGTTCTGTCAAGTTAAAGAAGCTTCCTGCCAAATAAGCGCATGTAAATTCCAAAAGCATTACTTCTTGGCTGCAGCTGCCTTAGCTCTGCTCAAGAAGAGCAAAGCCTACAAATACACATATACAGTTTTTTTACAGCAGCCCTAAAAATCATAAAAAGTGCTAGGAATCTTTGTTCTAGTTACTCTGCATCAGCTCCTTTGAGCTTCAGTAGTCATTTGGTCTGCATATTATTTCAAGCTTTTGCCTGTCTGCTGAGGCAAACTAGAAAGTTTCTGTTTGCCAGGCAACATCTGCTGCACCCTTAAGAATAGCTCTAATTTTTATGACTACACTATTGCTAGTATGTTTTTACTTAAATTTTACCATTAACTGTGTTAATTACTATTAATTCAGAGCATATTTTCTTTTCTTTTCTTGTTCTTTCCTCTTACATTATGCATGTTTTTGAAAAAAAAAATGTGGCTAAATTGGAGAGAAGATAGTGTTGAATAATTCTTCACATTTGTTGCATATCTCCAAAAATATCCTGAATGTGTTCTTGCTCCTAGCTCAGGGTGACCAGCAAGTTTCATAGCTGCCAGAATAAGAGCAAAAACCAAAGTATAATAAATAAAAATCTTGCATGAAATAAAACTCTGGAGTTTCAGAAATGCAAACCATATACATTTCTTTTGCAGGAAATATTCCCTTAGTTTCAAATTATATCAAATTAATGTTGCAATGCACAGAAAATCACTTCATTAAGCAAAAGAACTTCAGATGTGAAAAACACTTATCAGCTGAAGTGTAGCAATTTAGTATTACATGACTCATTCAAAATATCTGTAAACCTTTTTTTTTTAAAGGATGCGTTAATTAATGCTCAAAAGACTGTAAAATGACCTCATTGGCATGGGCCAAATTAAAAAAAGAGAGAAATATATTTAAAAAAGCCCTCTACAATGCACATTTTATTTTGTTAACCTAAAGCTGTAAAAAAGTAAATTAAAATGAATCTATTTTCTCCTATTTTTGCAGGGCAAAATGCTCAATTTACCTGAAAAAAATCACTTTTTTTCCCCTTCTCTGGAATAAAGTATTAATAGCATTTTAAATTGAAGTATTTTGAGTACTTGGCCATATTTCAAGAGTTGAAAGGAATTTTCTGCCTTTTGCCTAAAAACCTGAAAAAGATCATGGTTGGACATTACTGCCTGTCCATCCACTTGTAGCTGCTGACAGCTTGTGTCCGCCTGCACTGTGAGGAGCTCGTGAGCCTGCTGGTTCTGTGTGAACATGTCCCTAGCTATGGGTATGCGTCAAGCAGCTAGTGTGGCAGGGTTAGTGCGGAGTGGAAAATGAAATCTGGGAAGAAAGGGATGTGCAGTGTTGTTATAGTGGGCAAACGCTGCCCACTGAGACAAGGATGACCCTGAGATCCTGGAAGAAGCTAGTGGCAGAGATGATGCTCCAGCTCTCTTGCTGCCTGTTGGCCTGGGCATGGTGTAAGAAGGGATTCAATATTAGCATACTGTGTAATTACAGTGTAATTATCTAATATTTATAAAAATCTCATATGCATGCAGTATTAACAAAATTTTTCTATGGTGGCAGAACTTTTTCTTCTGTATTGGTGACCTTTTCAGTCCTGTTAGTATAAAAATCACTTTTTTTTTCATTATCTGATAATGAAAAAGATAAATTTAAAGCAGTTTAATACATATTTACATTCACACATATTTTTTATCTTTTTGGTCATAATTTTGTTCTCAAAAGATAGAAATTGGAATTAAATATGAAAACAGAATACCAGTTATTTAGCATGAAATTTTGGAGCAAATTTATTTTACTTCAGTGAGTCCAAATCACTCCTTCATATGTATATGGGAGAAATACTCGTGATCAACAATGAGAAACAATATTCAGTACACACTGGTTAATACGCAAATATTCTCAATGTATTTTTCAGATAATAGCTGAATCTAGGAGGGACTAGATGATATAAATGATAAAATAAACTTTAAGATAAACTCAGACAAAAAAAATAGTAAAAAAAGCTATTTCTGTAAATATACTCAAATACCACCAGATGTCTCTCGAATAAAAGGAATGTAAGAATGTATTCTTTTTTTTTTTAATCTCCTTCCCCTCACATAACATCCCTTTAGACACAGTTCAAATTGTTACAAAAGCTAAAGTTATACATAAAGGTGAAATGTTAATACATAACCAGCCAAATTCTTCTGACAACATCAACAGCATTAATGATATCAAAATCAAGGTTTTAAATCTACTTCATGTTGCCTTGCACAAAATCTGCACATTGATCTCATGAAAAGCAGGCAAAAAAACCCCAGAAAGTTCAAAACACGCGTAACTGTCTATTCTTCCTCATTAGATAGAAAACGTTAAGATTACAAGCCTCTCTCTGCAAACTGAACTCAGTAACAATCAGATTAGTGAATTAGTTGATTTTATAAAACAGACTAAGGCCATATCTATACTGGAAAGAGCTGATATAGTAAGAAGTGGTACAAACCCACCATTACAGATGCAGTTATTATAGTAAAAAGATATTTCATTATCAGTATAGCTTGTTCCTGTAATGGAAAATAAACAAATGGTAATATAAACTCTTTAAAGTGGCCTAATTTTGCATATTATTGTAGAATTCAATACTGAATTATACAGTTATTGAAATCCTTTTGTTATAACAGTACTTTCATTACACATGAACGCAAACACTTTCTGTGGATATAAGAACATAGTTATGAGAAAATGCAAACTGTAATGACATGAAATACAAACAAAATACCTTTCTGTTTTTTCACAAATGTGTGTGTATCATTTCCAAATTGCAGTACATATCCTATCTTCTGCTTTGTCGCTGTGGTCAATTACATTTATGTCAAAAGCTACATGAGTGCTACTTCTTTATATTTTTGTTTTACATGCCATGTCTTTTGGATAGCAGTTATTAACTGTGAGGAATGTCATATTAGCAGTTTCATAAGAAATAAATACCGAATAGGTATATATTCTCAAAGCACAAAATAATTCTGTACATTATTGAGGAACAAAAAGTATTTTCATATTTTCATAAAAAATCTCACTTAAAAATACTATATTAATTCTGGGAATATTCCTATTAAAATTAAAATATTTATTTTCTAAATATTCTGATTTCATGTAACTAATGTGAAGATGAATAGCTGGAAAAGAGAGTTTTCGCATTGTGTAAGTGCTCAGAAATAGCATTAGGTAAACCTTATTTTGATTTTTACAAGTTACATGTGCAAGTATTGTATAATTGTAATATATACATACTAATAATGAAGAATAGTAAGTAATACAATTACAATTGCAATATAGTAAACATAGTAGCATTATCTAAAGACTTTACTGGTAGCAAAGTTAGAAGGTGTGTGAATTTCTTGGTTTCCCTTCTGCTGCTGCTATCTAATGTAGTTCAAAAACTTTATCCATAATCTCAAAATACTCTTTGATATTTTTAAGCCTCTTTTCTTGTCCAAGCTCTCTTCATTTTGCCCTCTTCCACCTCGTACACTTTTACTCACTATGACAAATCATGACTAGCTAAGCTGTTCTGGAAAAGCCTTCTTTAGTGTTGGGTCACTGCTCTACTGCTACCTCAATATGGGTGTTCACAGCATAAAAATGTGCAGGAGGGACTCCATTATCCTAAGTGTTTCATTTATGCCTGAATGTATTCGAAGAGATGCTGATATTCTGTTTATAACTTTAAAGAAGTCCAAATATTCCTGTGAAAATGACTTCACATTGTACTGTTTAATTAAATCCTAAAAGTGACAAACAAGTCCCTTTACCTGCACATCACACACAGCAGACAACTGTTTCAATCGACAGATTGAAAATGTCTGTAGCAAACAGCACTTTAAGGCAGCCTTCAGCAGGCAAGGAGACAAGGGTTCTATCATCTTTCACGAACCTTCCTACTCATCAGATTCAAAAAAGCACTACTTGGGACAGTAGGACCATTAAATCTTCCTACACTTCCTTGCAGAAAACCTTTGTAACCTTATATGAACTTGCTGTTTACATTTCTGATGTCTCACTGACTGCTCATCTCCCTATACCATTTTTTTTTTTCATGCAGTAAAAAGGTAGAGAGTGCAATATCATTCCCTTTTTTTTTATTATTTTCATTCTTTTCTGTCTTCTTTTTAATTCCTCTTGCTCTGTTCCTTGATTAACTAGCCAGCCCTTTTCTTTTCTACTCCTCTTCCTCACATTGAGCTCTGTCCCACTCCACCGCTGAGCCCACAGCAGTGATAGCGGTGACAGGCACAGACACCAGGGCACCGGGGACAAGGGGCAGCCCTGGGGTCGACAGGGATGCCCGATACTTTTTATTTTTTTAGCCTACAGAAGGCTAAAAAAGGGGATCTTATCAGTGTGTACAAATACTTCAAGGGTAAAGAGGGGAAAATCCTGTCAAGAGGATGGGGCCAGACTCTTCAGTGGTGACCAGCAACAGGATAAGAAACTGAAACACTCGAAGTTCCAGCTGAATTTGAGGAAAAACTTCTTTCCTGTGAGGGTGACAGAGCCCTGGAACAGGCTGCCCAGAGACATTGTGGAGTCTCCTTCTCTGGAGATCTTCCAAATCTGCCTGGATGCCACCCTGTGCCATGTGCTCTAGGTGTCCCTGCTGAAGCAGAGGGTTGGACTAGATGATCCCTAGAGGTCCCTTCCAACCTCAACCATTCTGTTATTCTGTGAATTCCAGTCACCAGTGGAAATGTATTAATTTCCTACTCTGTCAAATGAAAAGTCCATAGTAGAAATAAGGCAAACATAAATAATTGTATTTTCTCTACAGCTCCCATCTGATATCCTATTTTTTAATTTTGTATATCGCATACCTTTCTTATGATACTTTGTTACTTATCTTCAGTATAAGCAGTACCTTCCTTTTACTTGATTATCACATTTTGGGCAGTAAACCTGAGCTATACATTGTGTAAAAATATAGACAGTGTAGTGTTTTTTATGTGTGCTATTAACACAGAAGCAAATCTAGAATGATTTTCCAAAATAATGTAATTCAAGAATAGGGCGATTTCTTGCAGAAGAATTCAGTTCTCAAAATACAATTTAGAAAAATCATATTCCATCATTTACAGTCAGAATATTAAAGGTGACAGATAAGAAATAAGGATGTTCAAATATCTTTCATGAAATCTATTGTAAAATAATATCAAATGTTTCACCTTAAAAAATATTTAAACTGAATTGCCAGTATAAAATACCGGAATTATATTAATTTAGTATGTATTTCACTCTTCCCATTTTCTTCTGAATGGATTTTCTGCCAAAAGATTGATGGTAAATTCTTTCCATTGTCTCAGTCTAGACAGCAGCTAGATTAGGATCAAAACAAATGCCAGCTCTCATTTGGCCAGGCGTGCACTGACACTGCTTAGTTAACAATGAGGTACAGAAAATGAAATATAATGACACAGAAATTCTATGTATTTAGATAGTCATTTTCATGGTTTATCCAATACATATTCCAGATTCTTGTTAAAAAAAAAAAAAAAAAAAAAAAAGACTCTTATTAAAATGTATAATGCTGCACAATCTTTCCAACAATCTTGGATAAGATATGCATGGTGCAGACTAGTGAGAAAGTTAGGAATTCTGCTGTGAGCTGTTACATACCCTCTGAGATCATGACCAATTTCCAATTTCTCAGGCAGTAAACCTGATGAGTGGCATTTCAAAAGGGTCAGCCCACAGTTTTGTGGTTCAGTGAGTCAAAGCAAACAACGTGTACTGCCATCCATTCATCTACCCATCCAGTCATCTCATCAAAGGCAGCTATCCAGTTGGTTAAGTAAAATTTCCCTTTTATAAACCCATGTTTAATACTCCTGATGACTCTCCTGTCTCTGGTGTCCAGAATTAGTTACTCCACCGGGTTCCTGGGAATCTGGGAGGATTCCTGAGAAGAAATTCTCAGGAAATTCTGGGAGAAATCTTAGAGAGATTCCTGGAGCCTCCTTCGTACCCTTTTTGAAGACAGGGTGATGTTTGCTGTCCTCCAGTCCCCAAGAGCCCCCTCTTGTTTGCCCTGAGCTTTCAAAAATAACCAAGAGTGGCCCTGCAATGACACTGTCTGCCTCCTTCAGCACTGCTGGGTGCATCCCATGAGGGCCCACGGACATGTGGATGTCCAGGTTGTGTGTTTCCTTACCTGATCCTGGTCTGCCAAGAGCAAGTCCCCATTGCTTCAGACTTCCTGTCTGCTCTTAGAGGCTTGGGATTCCCAAGGGCTAGTCTTCAGTAAAGTCCTACACAGTGAATTAATTTAGTACCGTTACGTGTCCTTTGCAAATCTGTACCAAAAGAACAACCAAGTTGAGGAAAGATGAGGATAGGAAAGGATTCACAGAAAGAGGAAAATAAGTGAGAGTGACACTGGCACTGAAGAGAAAGGGAATCTGTCACTGTTTTTCTCATGATTGTGCTGAAGAATATTTGCCGATCCCCCAAAAATAAGTGGTAGGTTGATGAGACTGTACCCACCAGAGATAGCGGCAACACGGTAGGTGGCATATTTTTTAGCTGAGGCCATGTCAAATGACCAGCTCTTCAAGGAAACAGAAAATTAATATTACTGTAACTGTAGTGTTACTCCAGCTCTGGAGAACCACAGCTCTGGGGAAATGTAGCATGGGCAGCCTGCAGTGCCTGTTTCCTCGGAGGGCTCTGCAGGGACGTGCTTCGCTCTGTACTGAGCGCGCCTGTCTGCCACGCAGCCCACAGCTGCTCCTGAAGCTGGAGGCCCTGTGCGTCCCTGCAGTATCAGAGAACTGGGATCAGGGAAGTTCTGGTTACAACTTGGCAAAATCTTCGACATGGCAAGAGTGGGAAGCACTGGAATAGGCTGCCCAGGGAAGTGCTGGAGTCACCGTCCCTGACAGTGCTCAAGAAACGTGCAGATGAGGCACTTGGGTACATGGTTCTGCTGAACCATGGTGGGCAGTGATGGGTCTATAGTTGGACTTGATGATCGTGAAGGTCTTTCCCAACCATGTGGACCCCATGGTGCAGCTGTCCGAGGCGTTGGTGCCCCCCACCCAAACGCGGCTGTTCTGCGGCTCCCTTCGGGAACGGGCCCACCCAACACCCCCTACCCGCCCGCCCCGCGCCGCTACCCGCAGCCCGCGGCCGCCGCTACC
>JAWLRI010001021.1:785209-903566 GCA_034781795.1 Crypturellus tataupa
GGCTCCTGGGGCCCGGCGGCTCCTCGCGCGCTCATCGCTGCCTCTCCTCTCCCTCGGTCCCCCCCGCAGTGGCCGTCGCGCTGGTGGTGGCCTCGCAGGCGGCTTTCGTGGAGGACCTGGATGAGTCGTAAGTAGCGGCTGCGCACAGGGCGGGTTAGGGGGGAAAGGGGGAGCAGCCCAAGGCAAACGCTGCCTATAGCTGTGTCCCCAGCACCGGGTGGGGTTTCTCTTGACAGAAGTGGTAGAAAGGTAGCAAGACTGTAACATGTGTGAAGGAGTAGCTGTCATGAGTTACCTTCTGTCTTTGCATTATCATTTGCGTGGATATGGACTCACTGTTTGGAGAAAACATGACTTTCCAAAAATAAAGGGTTTTTTTTTTTTTTTTTGTCAGAGCAACCAAGCCGATTGAAGGCAACTGCTGCCACAAAGCAGCATGATTATGAGAATTGAAATAGTATAAAAAGTATTTGCATGGGATGTGAGGATAAGGCATTCAATTGCCATTTCAGGATAAATTTAAGCAGGTTTAAGTCTTTGTTTTTATAAGGGATCAGTCCATTATAAACTGCTTCACAGAGCTGAAGAATCAGAAAAGAAAACACTTTTTTTTGTCCAACATTCTGCATCCTCAGCAAGAGCAGACAATGCTAGGATCAGTTTGAGGGGCAGTGAAAGCACAAGTGATGGAACATCCTGTCAGGGGTACTGAAGGGAGAAACCTCAGCATCTCTGATTTGTATTTAAACTGTTGTGTGTGAGAAGCTGAAACACAGAACTGCTTGGTGTTGACTTTGCAGGGGTTGTTTTTGATCCATGCCTCATATTTTCAAAGACTGAATTTGAAAAGGCCAAATGAATAAAAAAAAATGCATTTGTGCTCCCACATCATAGTTTGAAGTTTAAATGTAACTGTTGCTTGGAATGACAAAGCATAACTCTATAGTCATGGAGCTTTTGTGAAATAGCTGCTAGAAGAAAATCCTGTTGTAGAATACTTTGCTTTTTAGCTACTGTACTGTAGAGGTACTTCTGTTTGTGTATTTCGAAATTGAAGGCTCCTGTACCAAGCTTACAAGATAGGAGAAAAATAACTGAGAAGTAACACAGGTGAGGTGAGAGGTACCCAGCATTGCCCATTTGGCCATAGAAGAGAGGCAGAAACAGAAACGCAGAGCGAGAGCTATGTTTTTTATTGGCCTATGCAGATAGAGCTGCTTGCTATCTGAAATCTGTACTTGTCCTGCTGTCTTTGCTGAGCTAATCAAGCAGAAGAGTAATCTGACTTAGAGGAATATTTACTTTTCTTTATCTGGAGAAGGTGCTTTTGTGGCTTAGTACAGGATCAGAGAAACCTCAGAGTTGGTAGAAGCAGCACTTGAGTTAGTCTAGATTTCCTTTCCTTGGAGTTGTAGCCAAGGTTTCTAGTTGTGCCTTGTGCTGGTTTCTTTTAGCAGTTCATGATGAACTGGGTTGCGTAGATTAAGTCGAGGTTGGGGCAACATTTGGTCACATTGGTGCATTTTGGGGTGTGTGTTTTTGGCACAAATAGTTCTGATTCAAGAATATATAACCTCTCTCATCTTTCCGCTGGTGTGATTGTCCTTGTGTCTCTTGCTGACAGAGGGGGTTGCAGAGGGAAGTTAATGGGAAACTTTGAGATCTTTACTCATAGAAATATATTTATAGCCCTAGAAACACCACCTTTGGGAAATGTTGAAATACCCCTTTAGAGATTTCAATTTTTCTTCAACCGTATGTTCAACCCATTCGGTGTTGTCTATTAATTTGATCACATTTACATTATCAAGCTACAGGTACTGCTACTGTGGAAATGAGCTACAGGTACTGCCACTGTGGAAATGCTGATATAAATCAGTAAAGCTTTAATAAGAAAAAATAGATTGTAGCTTCATAATAACTATATAACACTTCTCTTTCTGGACTGAGTTGAGACAGTTGTGCTTTTGTCAAACTTCTGTTTTTTTCTTGCATTTTGATAGTTTTCTAAAGAATTTAGTTTGCCCTTCGGTGCTTTAATGTTTTTTTTAACAGTTTAACAGTTTTTTAACAGTAATACTGAGGGAGAGGGGATAGAGTATTTCCTTGCAAATTCTTGTTTTATGAACCAAAGGTGATATTCTAAATTCAAATACAACCCAAGATCTGATGATTGGGTAGCTGTTTTCTACCTGTTGCATCATAACCAATTATTTGACTTTATAATTGGAAATGAACTGGAGCTTTATTAGAATTCACAAGAGATGATAGACTCTAACTAGTTCTTCCATGTGCTCTGTAGTGCTGTGATAAATCTTTTAGTGAGGTTGCAAATCAAGCAGTTGTTTGCTTCAAAAATGCTGTTTTCTAATAGCTGTCTTGTGCTATCATTGTAAGTACCTTTACAACCTCAGCATGCTATCAAAAAGACAAAACAAAAGGGGGAAGAGAATTGAATTTATCACTGAACCACAGCAGTTTTTAGTTTCAGGCATGCAGTTTTGTAATTAGATTATTAGATATATTTTTTTTCTCCTAGGTAGTGGGCTAGCTCAGTTTTAGTATCATTTCAGGACTATTGCATACCATTATGAAGCTGTTGAATTTTAAATAAAATGTAATATATGTTCTGTGATTCTG
Organism: Crypturellus tataupa; assembly: GCA_034781795.1. Taxonomy (NCBI): domain Eukaryota; kingdom Metazoa; phylum Chordata; class Aves; order Tinamiformes; family Tinamidae; genus Crypturellus; species Crypturellus tataupa. The sequence continues at coordinate 787,850 of JAWLRI010001021.1, forward strand.
CTGACTGTCTATGAGCCATTTATAGTCATGATGCATATTGGGAAATGAGTCAGATTATCACTCCTGTTAATTGCACCTCAACTCTCTAATGTCAGCCACATGCTTACTATATATGTAGTTATATGTAATACTCTTTCTATTAAACTCTTGACAAACTATTTGCAAAGGTGTCACAATAAGAATTTTATGCAATGTATTTAATATTATGTGACATCAGTCCCATTTCTAGTTTTTTATTAAAATTTGTCTTTTTTTTTCAGAAAGAAACCATCCTTCCATAAAAAATATGTTTTATGTAATTTACAGTTTACAAGCAGTTATATAATGAAATTATACGTATGATCTTGTGGTACTTAAAACAGTTCAACTCAGCGTGTAACCAAAATTCCAAGAAGTATCAAGGAACTTTCATATTTCACTCTTTATGTTGGAATATAGCAGTTTCAGCATCTTCCGTCAGATTTGCTGTTAGTGGAGCTAGCTGGTTCATTAAGTTGCCATAGCTCTAGCAGTAATATAAATCAATAGTACTGGTGCATTTCTGTTTTTTTATTAATAACTTAAACTCTTTCTTTCCATCAGTGTTTTTATAAAAAGCATAAACTGAAACACCAGCAATAGTCAAACCTGAAGAAAGATGAACTAAAATTAATGTTAGCATTAAAGATAATTCATGGATAGCATATGTTCATTGAAGTGCTAAGCTTACCATGCTCTAGGAGAATGCATTAGTTGATGTGCTATGTTTGTGCTATGCTATGAAATGCTAGGTTTTCTGCATAGTATTTGTGTATTTATGTAACTAAAATCTATTAGTTTTAATTTTATACCAACATAATTGGAGAAATAGTTTACTTTTTTACAAACAAACATCATTTATGTATTTTCAAATGTATCATATATATATTTTTTTCCCCTCCTAGGTTTAAAGAAAACCGTAAAGATGATATTTGGCTTGTAGATGTGAGTATGTAGGAAAAACATGAAGACTTCCACTTGATTTCAAACCAAGCTAGAAACTGAACACAGAATGTACAATGATGTGCTGCACTGTAGTAAGGTTGCTTAATCATTTGGAAAATCCTTTGTGCATGGTTCAGAAAAATTACATGATATTAATTCTGTTGGCAATATGGATAAGCAATCTGTTTTGTTCAGGATGAAGCGAAGCAGGAATCAGATTTATAGTACTGGCTGCAGCCTGTTTTAAATCTCCTAGAAAGAAGCAGATTATTTGACGCTTAAATTGAGGGGGTGGTAACCTGCATTCAGATAAATACACATTCTCTAGTTATATCTACTAACGTAGTGTGCTTTTATATATTATTTGATATTGAAGTGCTAAGTGTTTAGCCTTCTTTTTCTTTTGTAACATTGAAGACATTCAGCGCTCCTTAGTACAGAGGCAAAAGCATTAGTAAAATGATTGAGCTTGTTGAAAAATAAAATTCTTGGCAGCACATCCAAGTCTGAACTATAGTACCCAGGTAGTATAACTAAGACTTATGAGGTGTTTTTATTATTTTTTTTTTTTTTTTAGTGGGCAAGTTGACATCTACTATTTCAGAATTAATCACTAATATATAGGAAAACAGAAAACAATATTGTCAGGTGATATCTTCCTTGTTAGTGTTGCTTAATGTGCCCACTCATGGGCAGAAAGATGGAATGGAATGATTCTCCCACCTGTTCTGGTTTCAGAGAAAATGGGGTCAGTAGGATTTCACAGTGTGCCTGTATAAGAATAATGTTTGAAACTGAAATCCAGAGAGCAGCTTGGAGAAATACTTGTGTATTCCACTTCCTTGCAAAGAACATTGTGCTCCTGTCAGGAAAAAAAAAAAAAAAAAAAAAATAGTCCATATTCCTGAATAAGGATCTTTTCCTAAGATTGATTTATGTGATCTTTTACTTTTCTGTACCCAGAGCAGGGTATTCCAAAGAGTTTTTTCAGCGTTAAAAGTAGTGTCAAATCATGAAAACTTGGTTTGCCACTTCACCTTTCTAAGCAACTTGCTAAGCAACTAAGCAACTTTATTAAATCCTGTAATATAAAGAAATGCACACATGGAAAATAACTCTTGTTAATGTGTTTGAGAGTTCAAATTAACTTCTCTATCTTTTTTTGCTATTCAGTTTTATGCCCCTTGGTGTGGCCACTGCAAGAAATTAGAGCCCATATGGAATGAAGTTGGTATAGAAATGAAAAGCATGGGTTCTCCAGTAAAAGTTGGGAAGATGGATGCAACTTCTTTTTCTAGTAAGTTTGGTTTGATTGGGGAATTTTCATGATATCTTGTGTTTTAAAACTTTTTTTTTTTTAAAAAAAGAGAGAACAGAAGCGATTCTTCTGTTCTTTATCATATAAACAAATGCACTTGAACAATCTCTAGAGGTTTATGTTCCCTTTAAAAGTTAGAGCATGTGATAGTGTGCATTTTTGTTATATTTGTTCCTGCTTTTGTGTCAGAGTTCTTTCTGACAGATAGAAGATAAAAGCTTTTCAAAGGTATGACTTTTGATATGCTTTTTAGATTACTTTTATACAATAGCACTTCTTTTGACAGCATCTAATTTAATTCCATTTTAGATTCCTCTTATTACTCTTGGACAAGTATTGATATTTTTGCTATTATTCTTTTCGGGCATCTAGTCTGTAAGATGTTACACCCAAATCCTACTGAAATCACCAAATTCATTACATGAGTGTTAAACCAGCTTCCTATAAACCCGAACCAGTCTCAGATATTTTACTCCTTTGATGTTAATTTTTGATATCTTATTCGTATTTCTTGACCTTCAAGGATTTTTGAAGAGAAAAACATCACTTATTCAAAGAAGTGGTTTGTGTAGACTTAAGTTGTATGCGTAATGCTATTGTTTTAGTATTAATGTGCTTGCTTACAATCATTTCACTGTAATCTGTCTTCAACCAGGAGGATATTGGAAAGGATAACGCATAGGAACAGTGGTGCCTATGTGAGCTTCTTTAGTCCATGCATGATGCTAAAATTCATTATTTTTTCATTAGTTTACATGGCTGGAATAGTAAATTGTCTCTAAACTGTGGTCTTGAAGAATGAGAGAGACTTAGTTCCTTTTAGCACCTCTCAATGTCTTTCAGGTATCGCATCTGAGTTTGGAGTGCGAGGCTATCCAACAATTAAGCTGTAAGTTGATACCTCCTGTTGAATTGTTTCCTTTCATGCCTGTGATCTCATGTGGATTAAAAAAATGCACATGTAGCATAGTTGATATCAGATAAAGTTTTTCTCTCCTTTTTTTTTGCTCTGGAATCCTTTCTTTTTAATTAAGCTGCCCAATAATAGTAAAAATTAAAACAACGGCAGCTTACCAAGTTTAGAATTAAACTTCTCAATTTTATGCTTTTATGCAACTTTGTTACATGTGTGTGTGCGTGTATTTTAATTACGTCTCTTTTCCCTGTTGAAAATCTTTTATAAGGGATGCTAATGATTGCTGTATAGGATAAATTGTGAAAGCAGTTTGCCCAGGGATGTTGATATCTTCTTTTTTAAAAAATTTATAGGAAAACACAAGTAGATAACAGTTTTGTGTGGATTTACTCATAATGTTTTGTGTGTAGTCCAATCTAAGATCACATTTAAAAAAGTCCTAGTAATTTTGACCAATTCTTACTATGAATATATTGATTTGTCAGCAGTTTATTACTTTAACAAATAAATTCAGAATATATAATAGATCTTCTGTAGTTAACTTTCTCAAAATGTGATAAAAGATTTTTACCATTGCAATCTTTAGGGAAGAAACATTCTTCTGGCATATAAAAGCATGTAATTATTTTTTTTTAAGATGAGTTTCATCGTGTAGTTTTCCTAAAGTTATTTGTTTTTCAAGGAAACCTGTTGAAATTTACCATTTTACAAGACATTTAATCATTTCTATTTTTGCAGTATAAGTATGTCATGTCTCCTGTCTGTTAAGTGCAGTATACTGATCAGAACAGGAGTCCTAATTAAGTACATAAATTCAGGAGATTTTGCAGATCATTCAATATTTTTCAGTTATGAAAAACCCTTAAACTTGTTTGTTTGTTTGCTTGTTTTTATTGTAGGGACTAGTCTCTTTGAAATGCTGAAGGTTTTGGCGTAGATTTTTGTAGAATTTAATTTAGTCCTAAGCAAAAAGAATACCTGTTTGTTTTCAAAGTAAATGACTGCTATGTAGTAGAAAAAAAAAAATAAGTGTTAATCATTAAGAACACTAATTATTTTCAGAAGAAAATAATTTTGTTATTGTATAAATAATTCTACAATTGCATTTTATTGCATTACAGAGTTTTGTGTTTGGCAAACCAAAGATCACTTCTTTTGGCTGATTTTTTGACAAATGAGCTTGTTTATTATTTGTAATAGATGACTCTAATACATGTGTGGAGGTTTTGTAGTTCTACGGGTGCAAATATGTTTTAGTTTGTTGCGCTTCTTTTAAAATCTTAATAATGTTGTTTTTGCAATGTTTCTTGGTACATTTTTTCCCTCTTTTTTTATCCCCTCTCTGTAGCTTAAAGGGTGACTTGGCATACAATTATAGAGGACCTAGAACCAAAGACGATATAATTGAATTTGCTAATAGAGTCGCAGGGTAAGTATAGATTTCCATGAGAATAGTTCTGATGGATTAAATTGTTAGGATTTTTCTTTAAAGGCTGGAATTTAGCTGAAAGACTGAAAGGTGGACATGAATTTAAATAAGCTAAATATTAGTCACTCAGTTTCATGTGCAATTGTTAAAAACAATGTCTAATATACCCTCAGAACTTGAAAGATGTGGATATTCTTTTACAAGATTTTTTTACACAAGGAAATTTTTTTTACAAGATTATTCACAGCAATTTCCGTGAACGTTTTCTTCTTTCCTGACAGTGGCCGAGGGCCTCAAATTTTATAGAAAAAAAGTTCAGCATTCCTCTCATTCTTCTGAAGAATCCATATAGATGTATAAGATCAATTATAATTCCTAACTGTATAGTCCAGGACCATCACTAGTCTCTAATAAGTTACCAAAAGTCGGTGAGCATACTTATTTCGGTGACTGTATTTCCCAAGTGCTGCGCTCAAATCCAAAATTTTTCTTTCAAATGACCATGCAGTGCATAAACCACTTAAATATATAGTAGTTACTGTAGCAACATTTTATATTAAAATACACTACAATTTTATTTAAGAGTGCTACAGAGGGAGAATTACTGAATTTATTTTAGATGGGGTTGGGGAGTACCTTTTTTTATTTTTTTTTGGTCTTCCTGAAAATCTTAAACTTGAACTCTTTGAGAGTTAAATAAGAATTTACAAGATAAGCCTTACTTCAATTTGCTTTGGGAAATTTTGTAAGAAACCTGTATGAACTGTTTTGGGGGATCTTGTTCGGATTTTTGCAGCTTGTAGAAATTGAGACTTTTTTCTCTTTCTCTCTCTTTTTTTTTTTTTTTTTTTTTTTTCTTTCCTACTCTCCCAGACCTCTAATCAGGCCACTTCCTAGCCAGCATATGTTCGAGCATGTGCAAAAGAGGCATCGTGTACTTTTCGTGTATGTTGGTGGGGAATCTCCTTTAAAGGTCTGAAACTTGATTAAATAAAGTTATTTCTTTTGGTTCTTCACAGATGTAGTTTAAAATATATCTTCTAAAACAGGTGAGAAAGTAATAGTTGAAAGACTGAAGAAAGTGCATATGTTGTAGTAAACTTTTGCCTTTGTAATTATTTGTACAGTACTTCTACAGTCTTTCGTTGTAACCATATTTTCTAATTGCTCTTTCAAAATAAGACTTGCTTTTACTTGCACTAAAAATGAGAAAAATTCCTTGATTTGTGCTAAAAGTGAAAATTTTAAAAAATGTTTGTATTTTTCAGGAAAAATACATAGAAGTTGCTTCAGAACTAATTGTTTATACATACTTTTTTTCTGCCTCAGAAGATGTACTACCTGAGGTAAGATCTTTCAGTTCTTATTCTTTCCATTGGCATTGTATAATTTTTCAAATCTGTGTCTCCAAATTGAATATCTGTCTTTGAAAAGAGGATTGGCAAATCCTGAACTGAATACATTGAAATGTTTGATATTCATGTCTACAGTGGGCCTTGAGTTTAGGTTATGGTAGAGTCTTTTACTGTCTAGTTTGATGAAATTTTTCATAATTGTTGGTATATAAGTCTCTCGTCTTGTTAACTAGTTACTACTCATTCACTTTGTTGCAGTGCACATTTGGTATGAGTGTAAATAGTTTTTCTGCTATTGCTTTGGCCAGGTGTTTTGTTCAGCAAGTTAATAAAGTAGTATAAACTTAAACAGAAGACATGCAGGATTTCCACACTGACTTCCCTGATTCGAAGGATTCATTGCCTCTTTGTACCTTCTGCAAAGCAGCTGATCAAAATGCTAGTCTGCTCTGAGATCAAATAACTCAATCTACTAACTGCAGAATCCCACGCTCTCTCTTTTGGGGATTCTGTAACAAGGAAACCATTCACAGTAAATCACAAGGGTGAAAAAAGTCAATGCTATTCTTAAGCCTAACTGTTGTTGTCGAAGTGCTGAAGTAAAATAAAGAGGCTTTCTAATTTCTTGTTATCTCCAAATGGGACCTGAAATTACTTTTAAAGTGGGACATGACTTTGAAAGTGCTCGTACAGGGTTAGTGGAGTGAGAGCCTATGTATTTTTTTTTGATGCAGCCAGATTCTTTACAATGGTGCCCAATGATAAAATGAGAGGCACCGTGTGCAAATTTGCAGGCAGTTTTATCTGACATAGGGAAAAAATTCTTTATTGTGAAGGCGAGAGCGCACTGGAATGCACTGCACAGAGAAACTGGGATCTCCTTCCCTGTAGATATTCAGCAGCCATCTGTGTAGAGTCCTGTGCCATGTCCTCTAGGTGTCCCTGCTTGAGCAGGGGGTTGGACTAAATGATCTCCAGAGGCCCTTTCCAACCTCAACCATTCTGTGATTCTTTTCCTTTTTTTTTTTCTACATCCTGCTAAGTAGAACTGACTTCACTGTAAATAGTGTATCATTAGATTTCCCAAAACCTTTTATCAAGAACTATCTTGATTTGAATTTTCCTGTTTTTACCTTAGCCTCAGTTGAGCAAGAAAAATAATATTCACTTGCACATTGGAAAGTGTAAAAGCCTGGAGATGTTTGAGATTTTAGATTCTGTGATCGTGGTGATAAAAATGAGCAGACAAGTTTTTTTCACAAAACATAATTTTGCTATAACTCACACTAGACCCATTTTTGGTGGTTTCTAGTAGTCTCTGTAGAACAGCAAAAATATTGTGAAAACACTGGCTAGTAGTTGTACCCTGCAACCTTCATTACAAGATCTGTTTTGCCACTGCACGTAATCTTGTCTTAAATTTTAGGCCTCTTTTGCAAACTATGCTCTGCATAGACTGATCTGGGCTTTAAGAAACTAAACTGCTCTTGGAGGAAATACAAGAATGAGAACATCATCCAGAATTATCTACTTCCTCATTATTATGGACCGTTAACTGTGAAAGCAATAGCTTCACAATGTATCTCTGAGAAGGATAATCCAGAATGATTGCAGGAGGCTTGTCAATTAGAAGAATATAATATTGTTCCTATTTTTTTCGCCAACACATTTGTAAATTAGAGAGTTCAGCCAATAGTGTCAACACTCTCTCACTCCACAATAATAATGTTAGTTTAGTAGAAATAACTGCGTATGTATTACAGGTAGCCTAACAACAGAATAAAGTGGAAGTGGAGAATAGTAGAAGACTGATGAAACTTTTAATTTTTCATATTTTTCTTCTGTCTAGAATTCATGACAGACTCTGATAAACCCTCCTTTAAACGTACTTCAAGATATATACCTGTAGTCTAGCTGTGCACACTTTAAGATTTCTTTGTCTAAAATTTTCTAGTCATCCATGTTTTAATTGAAAAACATCCTCTCTTTCAGTATGTGACATTGCCTGAATTGCCAGCTGTTTTGGTATTCAAAGACGGAACTTACTTTGTATATGATGGTATGTAAAACTGTACATTACCTTCAGACAAATTACTTGAAGCATGTAAAAGAAACCAAACCCAGAACATGTGGAATTCTTTTAAGCTGAAGATAGGAGTGATGGGAAGTTTTCAAGTTTCATAATAAGTTATAGATTTTTAATGAAGAAAAATTGAACTGGAATTTAGGTGTGTAATGCCAGTATGCATTTTTTTATGGAACAAAAATAAGATCACTTAAAACAATTTCTTTCTATGATGTCATGAAAGGTATGTAAAAGAAACAATTGCAAATTACTTTGTGCTGGGTGGCCACCTGGAAAATCTTATTTCTACTTATTTTGTAAAAGAATTTTCCTCCTATACCAACAATATTATAGTAAAAGTAAATAAATAAGTAAACAAGTTATACATATTGAGTATGAGAGACTAACTGACATTATTGGGCAGAAATTGAACACTAAGTTGAATTTTTTTTCTAAAAAATGTTTTACAATTTATACTACAAGAATGGATTTTTGTACTGGATAAACATCTGCAAATAATTGATCCATCATCCTCTCTTTGAAAGAAGAAAAGTATCCCAAACGATAGGTGTGTACAAAAGTTTAGACTTCCAAGGGTTTACCCAGCACCATGTTCTAGTTATTGTTAGTGTAGTCTTCTTTTAGATAAACTTTCAAAACATACGAATGTTCCTAATGGAAGAGACTAATCAGGCTTTCCCTTTTCAAAGGGGTTTTAATTTTACATCTCTCAAACATTCTTTTGCACCTATTTTTCTCCAAACTAGATGCTTTTTTTTCCCAGCTTATTAGTATCTTTTACAGCTTTTATGAATTTTCAGGTCTGTTTTTGTCTGTAGAGTAATACCGTGCTTTAGCAGATGCTGAAACATTTCTGCGATAAAAGAAAAAATGTTGTCTTCTCATTTTCCTTCAAGAAAACAAATGTTTTTGTAAGAGATCATAGTTGTCTTTTAATGCCTACTTCAAGGAAAACTAAAATGAACCTTTCAGAGATTCTCTTTCAGAATTTTCCTTTCAGATTTATCTTTTCCTTTACTTTCAGTTTTTTTCTCCCCTCCTGATTTAAGCAGTATCTTTATTTCATTTGATAGCTTGAATTCAATAATTATGTTTGTGTTTTCTTTGAAGTATGTTTGAAAGTCATCCTGAAAAGAAGCATCGATATGAGAAACTTCTCACATGTCTTTCCTTTCATCCCTTTCCCAGTATCAATAAAAAAAACCTACTTAGCCACCCTACAAAGACGTGTGCATGCTTTTTGTAAGCTCTGGTCTTCAAGTGGATTGTTTTTTGCACCAATCAGTGTTCGGTTTTGGGCTCCTGTCCTGTCTTGCCAGTTGCTTTGAGTTTTCTCACTTTAAGTGAGAACACTTACTTACCTTGCTTAATTATACTTAAATTATACATCTGACTTTTAAAAGAGGACATAAAATACCATTCTACCCCTTTCCTTTTTAAAATGACATCTTTCTAGTCTTTCAGAAAATCTAGTGAGAAGTAAAATGTTTAGCCAAATGTATTTCAAAGCTGTCTTTATTTGGTGTTTTGCAAACTTCTAAGGGAAAAGAATGTAGATCGAAATTTAACTTAGTTTGTTTGCTGCAGTCTTAGTTCATTGTAACAATATTCTGAACCTCAAGTTCACTATGTGCAGCAGTTAGGCCTGAAACAAGTTTAAGATATTTGTATACATGTGTATGTATCTAAGTTGTATATACACACATTTTTCCAGTTTACTTGTAATTAAGATCTAATTACATAGGTTAGAATTAGCTTCTTTTCAGGTTCTAACATCTAGTAGTTGAAATCCTGGTCTTCGGTACAATTGATTCTGAATGATACACACAAGTTTTTGTTCATCTGCATTCACATTGATGTTGATACATCTACTTTTCTTGATTTCTTTTTTTCTCTGTTTAAGAGCTTTCACCAGTATTGCTTACTGTATTTTTACATCTTAAACTCCCTTAAAACATAGGAACTGTTCCTTCCTGTACTGAGTCACAGTCATCTCTTTGAACAGTATTATATTTATCCATGATTTGGGTAATTATCAAACCAAGTATAGCAGTTTCTACTCAACTACTGTAATATACTTGTTTTTAACAATATTGTTAAATTAAAATACTGTTATTTCTCTTAAAATATTGAAAATACTGCTAAAGAATTCTAAAGCTGAAAAGTGTTCATGTGATTATGTCTAACAATGATGAAAAAAAGTTGACAAAAGAGCATTTCCATCTACAGTATTGGGACTATCCTCAAAAAAAGAAGCGAGTTTTCTGTTTGCTTGTTTGCTTGTTTGCTATGTGTGTTTAATCTTCAGCTGCTGTTTTTTTTTTTTTTCTTTTTTGTAGAGTATGAAGATGGTGATCTGACATCCTGGATAAACAGAGAAAGATTTCAAGGTTATCTTAATGTAGATGGCTTTACATTGTATGAACTCGGAGATACAGGTGAGAAAGTGCTACCATTGAATTCTTCTACATCTTTTAAACACCAACCAATATCAAAAATCATCTTAAAATGTTTTTAAAAGTAATTAAGCTGATAAGATTGATAGTGTCTACTGTCATTTGAAGTTGATGGTACCGTTTTTATTACTTGTGGCATCATCCAAAGCCTACAGTAGTCATTTCTTTGCAACATACAACTTTGTCTAGTCCTGTAATAGTCACAAAAAAAGAGTGAAACTTTGAACACAAAATTCAATTCCTTGAATTACAAGAAAAAAAAAGTGATAACTCTAGTAATATGATGGGGGATCTTACCATTTCACCCCATACCTGGAATTGATCTTTGTTTATACTTCTTGGTCTAAAAAGTATTTGGAAAAATGTTTCATATTCTTTAGAAAAAATACTATGTTCTTTGGGATTATTTGGTAAGTCTGTGTGGAGAGTCTTGTAAAAGCTCCTCTGACTAACCAAGCTTTTCTAGCAAGGATTAAACTAAGAAGCTGTCTTTCTGATTTAATGATTTCTTCCTCTACCCTTTCTTTCTGTAAGGATATAACTCCAAATTTTTAGGAATATTGAACAAAAATAAGGGATGTTTAATTAAGACAATTGAACAAGCTTGTAATTATATAGTATTAATATCATTTAATATTAGTTTTAGGTAATCTTTATAATAGTTTTTCATAGCATTATATTTCTATATATGCTAATATGCCTCTTGAATAGCTATATATATAAACTATGTATTTGCCTATAATTTTCTTCTTTAACTTCTTTCCTCTTTAACTTCTTTTTTCTGTGCTTGTCATAGAGTGCTAAAAATGTTGCATTAAGCCACATCTTAATATATCTTCAACAGTTTAAGAAAACTGGCATTTGGTCAGTTAAAAGAAGTTATTTACCATCGAGGTTTGTTAATGCTTTAAAATAATTCCTGGTAGATCTTCTATGTCATATGTATTTTTCATAAGGGGAGTACATGTGCTTTTTTTTTTTTTTTTTTTTTTTTTAATGGTTTAACATATTTCATTCCTTATTTTAGGAAAACTTGTGGCTATTGCAGTTATTGATGATAAAAACTCTTCAGTGGAACATACGAGGTACAAAAATGAATATTGGTGACACTATGAGAGAAATGTGCTGATCTGGAAGAAGGCATTGTTGGCTTATAGAATTTTGAAAATTTCCTGAAACTTCTTAACTATTCAGGAATAAGCTAAATAAAAGGTTTCAACTTGTGAATGATCTCCAAATTTTTAATTTACTGAGGTTACTCAATTCATGGCTGTTCTGAAGTCCCTGAAAGTTTTCAGTGAGAGTTTGATTGGAATTTCTGTATCACTTCACTTATGAAATCACAGGAAGAAATAAGAAATAAGCATTTTTGATATTTGTGGCAGTAAATGAATAGCTTTTTTAAAAACTAATGTGTTACGTTTTCAGTACAGAAAAGGATACTTGAGTTCAGGCAGGTGAGATGAAGAACAATCATTTTTTTTTGTTTAAGCCTATTCAACTCTGTCCCAACTCCTTTTCTGATTACATACAACAGTCAGCTAAGAACATCGTTCAAATCCCATGTATATTATTTTTCCAGTTCTACAAGAGCACAATGGTCTACTTTTAGAAAAAAATAGATGGATCGAGACAGCCTCTCTTGTCTTTTTCTCATATTGAGACTGCATAATCTTTCAACTGTAAGAAACAGTGCAAGGTGAACAAGGTGTTTTGTAAGTGGAATTAGAAAAATTGCTGATGAGAAGTTAGTCCTTACTACAAAAATCTAAATATGTCTTGTTTGAATTTTGATGAATATACCTTACATACCAGTGCAATTTTTTTTTTTCTTGTCCAGACTAAAATCTATTATTCAGGAAGTTGCTAGAGATTATCGGGATCATTTTCACAGGTATGTTTATGTAGTACTACAGCATCTGAGACTGAGCTTCAGCATTGACATTTCTAAACCAGCAGTTGCTTTGATGTAAAAATAATGTTATACCTTATTATTAATATGCTAATATTAATATTCATTCATAAGACAGTTTCATCAGTCATGCTTTGGAATATTCCCTATTCTGTAGTCTGGCCTGTTTTTCAAAATATATTGTGCATTCAGTGTGTACTGTCTTCACTAGCAAGAAAAATATTTAAGGAGGAACTTCTGATACTGAAACTCATTATTCTCTTTTTTTTGTATCATGGTGATGCTTTTCACTATCTGTACCAGAGATTTCCAATTTGGCCATATGGATGGAAATGATTACATTAATAGTCTACTAATGGAGTAAGTAAACTCTTAGTTGAGTATTATTTCTTTTCCTGTACTTGTCACTCGTTATATTTAATTAAAAGCAACCTTTTGAAGAAATTCTACTTTTCTTGGATTTAAAAAAAAAAAAGATCGCTGTGTTCAAAAGTCAGTGTGTAATGAAATGGTCGTTTGTTAATCTAAAGCTGCATTGTTTAGCGTTAGAAGTTTGGCTTACTGTTAGTGCTGACAAGGCTAGTCTTTTTTTTTTTTTTTTTTTTTTTAAGCTTATTATATCTCGGATCTGCTTACAAAGAATGGAAAAAAGTAGAAATTGCTTCAGTTTATAACCAAAAATATAAATCTTTGTTTTATCTGTATTTTTTATTCATTTATGGAGATACATGCTTTATTCTTATTGACAGATTTTGAAGACTGATGCTCACTGTAGGTGGCATTTACTTCATTAGCTGTACTTTGTCAGGAAAGCAGCTGAACAGCAAAATACAGTGATTTCCTGAGATTTTTAATAAGAGATCTTTGTAAGAACGGAGATAGATATCAATTAGTATTTTCAAAAGTGATTTTGGAGAGGAGGGCATAAATTACTGAATAGACACTTTAAATTCCTGATTTCACCGTGTGTCTTAATCTTTAAAATGTGCAGAATTTCACTTCTGCAGAGAAGCATAAAATATATAGATGATGTCTGCCCTTGATGCAAAAAAAATTGTACATCTTTGAAGTATTTTTCAAAAAATTTAAAGCCACAGGGAGACTGAGGCCTGCCTAACAAATCCGGGCAGATTTGCAGACGCTGGAGGCCCAAACTCTGTATATTAGTGCAGCGCCTGCAGTCTGGTGTCTGAACACAAGTAATCTGGCAGTGACTGCGTTGCAAATAGAGCTAAGCAGTGTCATTGAGCTAATAATTTTATAGCTACCAAAATTGGGACTCTCTTCCCTTAGCTATTCTTATTTTATGTAGACTCTTATAGTTATCTGACTGTATGGAGCTGTTGGAGGATATTTATCTGACAGAAATATTGCCCTTTTCCTGTTTGAGAGAGTAAGGGAGTTTGCTAATCTAGCAGAAAACCAAGTGTCTTCAGATGTATTCTCCTAAGGTCAAGAACTAATGTACAAAGAAGGGGGACAGGAGGATGCATTCCTAGAAAGGAGGAAAAGAAGGGGAAGAAGACAAAACTGGCATGTACTGCGGTAGTGGTCTGATAGCAGTTACCACATCTTTTCAGCTCGTTTGTTTAATTTCACTCTTCAAAGTACCTCATTTTGTAATTTGTAGCTATTCACAGGCTTCAGGTTTATTTTATAAAGAAAAATATGTCTTTCTAGTATAAGTGGAAATTGGCAAAATAAATATATTCAGTAATATAGGTAGTTCTTTTGGTTACTTGAATAGTTTGAGTAAAACTTTATCGTCAGTGCTTCAATTTTCCCCTAGATGGCAGCAACTAGAAACGAACAAAACAGCCTCTTGAAAAGGGCCTTTTGCAGTCAGTGAGTGTGTGTGTGTGTGTGTGTGTGTGTGTGTGCGCGCGCGCGCGCATATATATGTTTCAAGCATAGTAAATACACGAGAGAGCAGACTCTGTTTCTTCTCACAGAGCACAATTGCCTGGCCAGGTTTGACTCCTGCTTATATTTGTCACTATAAGCAGAGAATATTTTTAATGCAACTTTTCTCTAGACGCTTATAACTGTATAAATAAATCCACTTGAAAGGATGAAGTTATTTCTGTAGTTGGTTCTACTTCTTTTGAAATACACCATTTATTTCAACCTGAGACTTAAGAATTTGGTCTGCACAAATTTTCTAAATCTTCTAAAAGTTGTATTATTTCTTCCTAGGAAGCTGACTAGTTTAGGAAGTATTAACATTTACATTTTTGGAATAGTTTAGGAAGTATTAACATTTACATTTTTGGAATTTATTTTTAAAAATCTTGAATGTATGAGAAAATTTAGGGGCATTTCTATATCTTTAAGAAAAATGGGGATCTTGATTAATTAATAAAAATATTGTAATGAAATAATTGATTATGGGCAATAATGTCACAGTAGTTATGGTTAAAGTCATCAATATGAGGTATATAAAGTATGTATGACCATGTCACTATTAGACAAGAGTGAAAATTAGAAAACTGAATGGTAGGAAGAAAAGATTCCTAATGCATAAATCCATTATTGATAGTATCTTGGCAAAGGGAGCAGAAGACTTTTAAAATGTTTTTTTAGGTCTTGTTTGTCAACCAGTGTACTCAAGCAGTATTATTTTTATCTAAACAAGTTCTACTTTGAAGTTGCTTCATCTTGGAGCCGTAGATTGGACTAGTTTATCTCAAGGGTCATTTCCAACTTAAATTTTTGGTTTCTGAGATCCTAAACAATGATTATACATACAGAGTTCAGCTAGTGAATAATGGGTTAAAGACTATGGGTAGCTTATGTGCTGCATCTAAAAGGAATGCAATAAAACGTTAGTTGATATGTCTTTCTTTGTGGTTTGAAAGGTAGAGGTTAATTGATAGTACTGATCAATTGGACTATGATTGTAGGTGATTGAATTTTTGGATTATAGTTTTGTTTTAGTGCACTAAAGCACTTCATAAGTTTACATTTCAAATAACTACTGTCCGAGATGTTTCAGTAATTGTCAAATAGCAAGGTACCTGATTTGCACTCAGTATACGTTTCTAAAATGCAATAAGCTTCAGTAAATTCACAGACAGAAATGTGAAAGAAAAAAATGTTAATGAAAAACATGTTTGTGGCTTTAAGGTGCATCTCTTTCCCTTTTCCTACTATCATAGCTGTGTTTTTGTGAGCGCATATGAAGAGAAAGTTACTGGATACGCTTTTAAACTGAGGGGGTTATTTGAATTGCAGTGTTTTATGCAGTATTTCTGTAAATATCTAACACTTGTTTTATGTTTTCAGTGACTTGACAATCCCCACTATTGTGGTATTGAATACCTCCAATCAGCAGTATTTTTTACCAGATAGGCAAATCGAGAACACAGAAGACATGGTTCAGTTTATTAACAATATCTTGGATGGTACAGCTGAAGTAAGTCTCCAGTGTGATGTGGAATATATTGGTTGGTGTTTATTTCCTTAGATGTTAAAGTAGGGAAAAAGTAATTTGGTTATCCTAATTTAGTATGCATTATCTTTCTGTCTCTCCATGATGATGATGACAGTGAATGTTGTGATTCTTTAGGTGTATCTTTGCTCACTGCTGTGAGTTCATTTCCTCTGACGGAAAGTAACTCTTTTTCTGCATGTAGCTTAGCGTTAGCTGCTAAGTTGAGAGGATTTTTATTCCTTCTCCTGATTTGCTTTAAAAGCAATCATTTAAAACTGCCATTTAATCTCTTGCTTAGAGTAAGTCCACTCTTTCTTTTTACTCTACTTTCTTTTGAGAAGTGAATAAATTCAGTGGCTTGAGGACTGTTAAGTTCTGACTCAAAAACCTACGGTATATTTACATGGCGTGTTTCAGGTAGAGAGGTAGCCTTATATCTATCTCCTCTAAATCTAAAAAATGAGCAATCTTTCATTACAAGACAACGAACCTTGTAAATCCGTCAGGAATTGATGGCAAAACCTTGGCAAAACTAGCTCCTGTTGTACAGAGCTGTGTGGGTGAGAAATAGTGCTGCAGATCAGAGCCTTCCTCCCTACATAGGGGGCAAGAGAGACTTGCAGCCAAGGGAGGCAGTGCTAACAAATCACCCCAGGATCTGCTGGGACAAGGAATGTCTCTTGGAATGCCTTGTCTGAGCCCCGGACCTCTTCATACTGAACACTTATAGAGTGTGAGCTGAAGCACAAATTACATTCCAGCGGCAGCAGCGTTAGGTGGCCAGGAAGCAATAAGTGTGATACTTTATTTAATCTGCCAAATGCATGTAGTACAGCATAACAGCATAACATAAATTGAACTGCTTATGGTTCATGGCTTTACTGGCCGTACTCGGAGTTGTAAGACCAGGGGGGTTTTTGCAACTTGCTGGTTCTTTGATCTTCAGTCCTCATTTCTTTAATGCTCATTTCTTTTACTGTGTTTTCAAATTGTAAGTTGTTATTAATATCTACTCATCGGCATATAAATATCCTCATTGAAGCACCAAGCAAAATTGATTTCTGTCTGCTTTTTCAGTCTGAGAAATTCTCCTTTTTTTTGATCTTTGCATTTTGTCATAGTATCACTCATCCCTTTGTACTTTTTGTTTACAGTATTTCAAGTAGAATGATTAAAGGTCTATCTGGACGCACATCTCTGTCTATCTTAACCCTTTCACATAAATGCAAAAAATAATAAGTGATGTCATTAAAGCTAAACAGAGCCGTATGTATCTATATAAATAAAAAATCGCATTACTTTAGGTACGTTCAGGCCCAAGAAATCATGTAGCTATTAAAGAATGGCAGTTTTTTTCCAGGTAAAGGAGAATACAGACTTTCCAAATCGTAGTGGAATTTTGGGGAAGTTTAATCCCACTTCATATTCCTTCCTTGATAGAAAATAAGGACACCAAGGTGAATAATCCCAAACTGTTGTGATACATGGTAACTTTCTTAAGGGAATCTCATCTTTATGAATCTGGAGGGTTTTTGTGAGCAATTAGCCCTGCTCAGTTGGCTCCTCCAAAGTGTAACTTTTCAGCCCGCTTATTCCTTGGGCAAAGAGAAAGTGAAGATTGTGTCTGTTCAACAGATGAATTGCCTTTGGATTCCCACAGTATTTTGAAGGTTTATATAAATTAAGAAGTACGGTAGGTATAGGCTGTACTTGTTCAACTCATGCTTTGTTTGCTGTGCCTACATGTCCTCTTTTTATTCAGTTTTTAAGTTTCCCTAACAGCTCTGATCATCATTTTAAAATAGATAGCCAGCAGCAGAAGGAAAATTTAGGTGTCCTTTTCAAGACTATAGAATTTTTAAGCCAGATACATGGTAGTTTCTGTTAGTGTTTTTCTGTAGTAAGAGGAGGTAAAGAGTGACAGTTCACTGTTGACATTAGTTGCTTTAAGCAGCTCTGAGAGGATTTTTCAGGTGGCTATTGAAATGCTTGTCCTTGCTTGAGAAGTTGAGTGTCTGGGCATCATGAGATGCAAGAATAATTACTTTTCATTTCTTTGTAAAGGCACTTAAGATTGCAAGGTCTGAAGAATGAACTTTTGGCATCATAACTGAAAAGTGTCAATAGTTTTGACATGGTTCCATTTGAAATTGCAGGCACAGGGTGGTGATGGAGTTCTGCAGCGAATCAAGAGAATAGTCTATGATGCCAAGTCCACTGTAGTTGTAAGTTCCCTTTTGTTCTCTTTTGTTTAAGATTGCTAGTCAAGTTGCATATCCTTCCAGATGATTTAGAAGCTCTTTTATACCCATTTTTGACTCCTGTTTTCTGTTCTAATATATATCTATATATGCAAAGATACATATATAGATTTAAGCCTAATGAACCTGTCTTGATTAAAGGTTTAAATAGTATTTTCCAGTGTGATAAGTGTTCAATATACGTATAGTCAAAATCACAGTTAATCTCTTACTCTTTTTTACTCCTTTCCTGTTTTCTAACTTGCCATATATTTTAAGTAGTAGAAGAGGGAGAATTCTAAGTCTTTTCCTTGACACTTTTGATGCCTTTTGCCTGAAACAGATAACAGAATTTCACAGAATGCAGAAATGCTACGCTTTCAGTCTAGTTAGTGCCTAAGTGAATTACTTAGAGGTTTTTATCATCATACTTAGAGTTTAACTACTCTTAGCAGAATTTTATTTGGAAGACCTAAATCACTTTCTTCACTTGTTCTAGACAACCCCAAAACTTCTGCAGTGAGTTTAGGTTGAAATGTGCATGTTTCTCTGTACATGGCTTCCAAATTTTGGTGAAAGTGCTACATTAAGGCATCAGTTTCTAAAAACCAAAAGCCCATTTTTTTCAGAGTAAAATGTGTAGGAGTGGCTTTGCCTTATGATGACTGGCAAATTTTAATGTTCACGGGTAAGAACTGAAATCATTAGTAATTTAATGCTGTTAAAACAGGTGCTTCTCAAACTTATGGCACATTATCATCCACCATCCCAGTGGAACACTTTAGTATCAGAAGTTTTGAGACTTCTATAAACTAAAAATGGGAACAATGGGATGATTCCTACTCCCTGAAAAATAGTCAAGAGGAATTTTATGTGGCAACTTTGTGTATTCACTAGAAGGGCTTTTTGACTTCAGATTTTTGTTCCAACAGTCTGTGTTCAAGAGTTCACCGCTGCTGGGATGTTTTCTCTTTGGACTGCCCCTGGGGGTCATCAGTATCATGTGCTATGGCATCTGCACAGCTGATACAGATGGGGCTTTAGATGAAAGTGAGCCACCTAAAAAGGAAAGTGGTGATCGGGAGCTCACAGATGAAGGCAGTGAGGAAGACCAAGAAGAAGAAAAGAAGGAAAAATATACAGAACTTTCAGATGGAGAGCTTAAACAGAAAAGCATATTGGAAAAGAAAAAAGACTAAATTGTTTAGAAAAAAAAATTCTCTGCAATTTCCAAATAGACTTATTTATTGAAGGTAGTCATTTATTAATGATCTTCATGAATGAGGACCTTTTTATCTGAATTACGTAGTTTTGACTTGCATGTATTCGGCTCTTTTCAGATATTGACAGGGAAAAAAGGAAATCGGAAGTTCTCCTAATTATCTTTAATAGATTTATCAAAGAGCAGTGTAAACCAAGGGAATTTTCAGGTACGACTCTGCTATTTTTTGAAGCTTTTTTTTTTTGAATTGTACATTAGAAAAGCGAAATTAAGATGGTATTACTGACTTCTGTATATGTGATGAACTACTAATAATATAGCCTTGCTAAACACTTGTTTATCTAAAATTAAAGATGGAAACCAAGAAAGAATAAGAGGTCTGTAAAATCTTTCAGAGACTGAGAGCTACAGACAGCTTAGAGTTTTTCAAAAAGTCACTTATTTTAGTGGTTGCACATTATTTTGGGAAAAATACTTTTTTTTAAATTTTCTATAAAATTAAGAATAAATTGTTATATTTGGAGGACTGTTTTATCATGTAATAATATATTTACAGGTGGTTAAGAATGTCTACTTGATAGAAGTTGTGGGAATTATATATTAAAATAAGTCCTTATGAGAGCTTTATGCAGCTAAAAGTTATTGGAAAGCTACATTATAATCCTCTCTTTAAAACAGGATTTCCTGTTAAATTCCTTTATGCAAGTAATTACGCACATTTTAATGCAAATCAGAATCCACAGTGCAATTTGATGACAGAGGTCTTAAATATTTAAGCGTCCTTCAACTGCTTTGCATAACTTTAATGGCAAGTTGTTCTGAATGGTGTAAACCTGTTTACAATGTTAAATTCAAATTGTTACATATCTTTGAGGTTGTTGATACTTTTGAGACTGTTACCTACTCTGAAGAGGAGTTAATAGAGCATAACTTTAACATCTATTGAAGGAGAGATTTTTGTCAATGTCCCGCATTTTTACGGTCATAAAAGTCGTTTTTTAACACAAACCTGTGACTGTGTAAAGGACTGACTTCTCTCCAGGGTTAAAACCCTCAAGAATGAGCTATTAAGCGGCAGCCTTTGGTGCTGATGCCATGGAGAGTGCCATAGGAGGGGAGGGGGTGAAAAAGCTTTTCTTTTTTCTCCTCTTTGTATCCATGGAGATTTTTATGGTTTTTTATAATATACAAATTTTCATGTCATCTCTACGTGGTAGCTTGATCACATAAGAAATTACGTGATGTAACACAAAAATTAAAGAACGTTGGTGAACTTAAATAAGGTTTATGCCAACATAAAAGTTATGATGATATGAGTCCTAACCAAGGAAAATGTAGCTTTTATTTTTAGGAAAGATTAGAAAATTCTATTTAAGTAGTATGGTAAGAACTAGCTTCATGTTGCAGTGCACAGTACAGTAAGTAGATTCCTCACTCCAGAAATACTTGAAATCATATAGGGTTAACTAAATCTGAGAAGATTAGGAAATTATTTTCAGAAAAACTCCATGTGTGAGTTAGTCTAACTTTTTTCCTTTGAGGAGGAGAAGAAAGGTGTTGAATAGCAGCTGTCTGATGTGGCTTTTCTTTCTTTTTGTTTTCTCCTTTTTCCTTCTGTGATTTGCCTTTTTTAAATTTTTTGTCCTAGTAAATTTGTGTAGTTGGTTGTAAATAAGAGCTTGATTTTCTTGTTTTTTTAAAAAACTTTTTTTTTAATCTGTAGAATACTTTGGGGTGCAGCCTTAGCATACATTTGAAGCGTGAGACACTTAAATGTGTTTAGAAACTTATTTCAATGTTGCGTAGATGCTCTTGGGTTACAGTTAGTTGACATTTAGCACTACTAGGGAAGTGAGATATTGTTGGATCTGTGATTTGTCTCTTTTAATAAGGTCTCAAGTATGGATTAGTTCTACTTTTCATATTGGATCAACCAGAGCTAGCGGTTTTGATTTTTCTATAAAACTAGAACAGTATCTGGAACGTTGCAATTTGTTCTGTCATGTTTTAACTAAAAAAAAAATCTTAAAATCTTAAGTCTCAATGTTTCAACTGCATGCCTCCATTTTTGTGTAGGGTTTTTGTTTGTTTGTTTCTAATATAAAGTCAAAAGAGCCAAATACTTTGCTAAGAAATCTTCTGTGGTATGGACCTGAAAATGATAAACGATCTGTGAGAGACGCATCACACTGGAATCTGCTGCAACTATACTATTTAACTGTTAGACTTATGAGAAAAGTATGTCTTGTCACTTCAGAATTTTCATGTCAATCCAATGCTATAAAATGGTTGAAAATCAAGCTTGAAAAGTACTGCCATTTCCACCATTTTTTTTCTCTCAGCTATGTTTATCAAGGAATGGGGAGAAGAAAATTGTAAGTCCTGTTCTGGGTCAGAAAAGTGATAAGAGCAAAGGGATTTACTTTGCTTGTGCAAATAAGTTAAGAGTGCTATCTGGGAGCACAGGTAAGGGAGTTACCCTTACCTGTTAGGGAGGGGCATTACAAGGGAGTACAGCATTTTTTTTTCTTGAATCTCTAAAAGTTTCTTTAAGCAACTTCACTGTAATAAATTCTTTGTTCATGAAAATAATGCTTTTTTGGAGTCAAGTGTAAGCCTTTTTTTTCTATAATAAAAACATTAAAAAGAGCTTGTTTCCATTGTTCAGTTTATTCTGTATTGAGTATAGATGTAACCTATTTTGTAGGAGGCAATATTTCCTGGTATTTTCCTTATAAACTTAATTTGAACCAAGAATTGCTTACTACAGAAATGTAGCTGATAACTGTTTAGAAGTTCTGATACTTGTCTTCAATATATTGAAAATACCCTCTGGAGGTAAATTAGTTAGCAGATGTCCTAAAACAATAGAAAAGAATGCATTTCTGGAAAAAAAAAATAAAATACTTTTTTCCTTTCCTTAACATTGCCTCAAAATTCCTGTAGGGGAACTAGGGGAATCTGAGGGCCACTATTTTGATGTTTTTAAGTACACTTTCTTTTGGAAGGGAATAAAAAACTAAACAAAACAAAGCACTTAATTTTGGGTGGTCTTATCCTTCGCACGTGTATAGTCTCTTGCTGCTTCAGTATTTGTCTAGGATGTTTTAGCAGATACTGCCCACACAGTGGTGCTCACTGCTTAGAGCACAGAATGCGTACGTTATGGTAGTTGAGATGTACTGAGGGCATCACACAAGTGCCTAATTTTTCATTGTGTTTAGGTAAAATGTTATGCTTACCCTTGTGTTTTTTTTTTTTTTTTTTTCCTCCTCCATCCAAAACTAATTCAGCAAGTTCCTCCTCTGCCAGCAGGTGTGAAGAAAAAGTAGTATAACATGGAGGAGCTGGAGAGCGGAGCATTTCTCCAGTGCAGGCAGAAGCTCAGGTCAGTGAACAGAGTGCAAAACCAGAATGTACTTCCCCAAAATTTTGTTAAAATTGCAGACTGGTTTCACCTCCTCCAAGAGCGTAGCAGCTTTCTGCCGTTCTGATCTCCTCACTGAATATGTTACCAGGGACTGAAACGTATCCGGTGATCACGTTGTATCAGCGTTACCAGCAGAGATGTTTCCAACAGTCTCTTGTTGGAGCATCTTGTTGAACTCTCAAAACTCTTCAGGTTCTCCTGGCCTGCCTATGCAGCGTAGGCATTCCTGAAACCATGTTTATTGCAAGCTTTTAAAAATTTTACTGTATCTTGCTTTACTGCTAGTTTCCTATATTTCAATTTACTAAGATACAGAATCACTTTAGTAGGAGATGTGAACCTGTTGCTGGCAACATTAATTCTGCTTAGTCACCCAAGAGGACAGGAATATTTCCAGTTATTTAACAAGAATAAATTGTCTAAAACTGTTTTCCTTGTGAGGGGCACTTTTGAATGGGATATTGTTGCTTGAACAGTAAAACCTAAAGAAATCTCTGGAAGAACTTTTGTCAAGTAGCAAAGAAACCTTTAAGGAGATGAGAAATGACAGCATGGTCTTGCCTTCTGGATCAATCCCTGCACGACTGGAGAAGAGAGGAAATTTACAGCACTGACTTGAGTGTATGATTTGACAGCTCATTTGTGGTGTCTCCTTCTGTCACTTCCCTTTTCTTGCCTCAGCTCAGGTACCTGGCAGCCCCCATCACTGCCTCAATGACCAGACCAGGATGGTGGGCATGTCCTCCTGTCTGCTGTTACGAGTTCATGGAAAGGTCTGCGAGCAGCAAGGCTGGCACTCGAAGGGAATGAAAATATCGAGGCAGGAGAAATGGGAAAGAAGGGAATGCCACAAAGCTGCCTGTTCTCATGCTTGTGTGTTATGCTTTGGTATAATTGAGTTACGCTTAACAGTCTGATTATCTGCAAAGCCACTAAGAGTCCTTTAAGTTATTTGCATTGCCCTTTGAAAGAAATCTCTGTTTACTTTACAGCCTTTGGCTGGTAACGTCACCTGATGCGAGATGAGTAGCATTACTACCCAACCTCATACTTAAAAATTATAATTTTTATACATTATTTTTGAATGTAGGCAGTTTCTTAGCAAAGACAATTACCACAGATCGCTCATAAAACCATATTTTAATGTCCTACACTTGACTGAGGTGGGGAAAAATACTATCAACCAGCTCTGTTTCATCATTGCTTGCAGCGCCACTAATTTAAGGGGGAAATATAGCCCTAGAGTATGTTTAAATATCATGTCTGGCAAAGGTGGCGACTTCAAGTCCTAATGCTTTTCAGGAATTGGGAATCTAAACAGTAGTGGGGAATTTGTATCTGCACCTTGAATAATATCTAAGTAATAAATGTTGACAGAGCAGAAAATGTATTCTTCATTAGACTGTAATAACATAAAGTGGATCAGCTTTAAATGAAACAAATGCTTTGTGAGTGAATTAAAGCCTTAGATACTCAAGTCAAATTTGTCTGTGAAATACACTCCTTTCCTCCTGTCCAATTCAATAATTAGTCATTT
This sequence comes from Crypturellus tataupa, assembly GCA_034781795.1. Classification (NCBI taxonomy): domain Eukaryota; kingdom Metazoa; phylum Chordata; class Aves; order Tinamiformes; family Tinamidae; genus Crypturellus; species Crypturellus tataupa. The sequence goes on from JAWLRI010001021.1 coordinate 812,147, forward strand.
TGGCCTAGAACCATTTTTTTTAACACTTTTTAAGACTACACTAGACATTTTTTTTTTCTGAATATGCTGACAGTACAATATAGAAAAAAATAAATATGAATTATAGTGGTTTACATGGCCACTGGCTAAATTGTTTCCTTTATTTCCTCATTGTTTACTTAAAATATGTCTCTCTCAATCCTGGCTCTACACACCCCACCACTTCAGTCCTCATAGGATCACTGACTTTGCTGTCTTATACGCTATTGTTCACAGTTCAGTGTTAAAAATAATTAGATATGATTTTTCTAAAAGAGGAGCCGGTAGTAAATATACTATTTAGAATCTGTCCAAATGTTAGAGTTTGTATGAAACATTTTTGAAGACTCTTTTAAGTCAACAACATTCATCTTATGAGTATCTTTTTTGTCCGTCAAAGTACCCAACACTCACAAAACTCATCATTTGGTAGAGAGGGAAGAATTATTGAAAGAGAAAAAGCAGTGGCGTGATAGACTGCATCTCAAGCAGGGAAAGATATGTAGATGACCTGGATAGAAACTTAAGAGTTTTTGTGAAAAGAAATCCCTGCTGGAGTAAGAGATTCCCTTTTATTTGCAGTGGGAGAAAGTTAGCACTTCCTCCTCAATCACTAAAAAAAAATTATTTTTGGATACTTTGTAGCATATAGGAGAACTATTTATTGGCCCAAACAGTCTTTGGCAAGGCCCCCTAGCTTTTTTTCTGACTCAGAGAAAGACTGATCACCTTCAGCACATGACTGCTAAATAGCTATGTCTGAGGTTCATTGGGAGAAAATGGTTATGAATGATGCTATGTCTTCATGTAAAACTAGGCTTCAGACAAAGAAAAACACCTGGGAATTAAATTTTGGGATGGCAATACTGTGGTGAATATATTACCACTTTTCTACTCTTTGGAAATACTTATTTTTAAAATTTGTAGAAAAGAAATGCATGCTTTTATTTTTCCTGGCTTACTTGTGAAATTATGAAATACTTCAGTTACATCTCAAATGGCACAAGCTACAGGAGATGATGCAGTATATGGCAGTGTTTGCTTTTTGAACTCTGATTCTGGGAGATGTTTCATGGAATAGAAAGTATCAAGAGGTTTTGAAGTAGGCTGAAGAAGTGCTTTCTACAAGATAACAAAAACATTGTTCTGTGCCTCTGACATACAGGTCTACCGCAGTTTGAAAAACACACTATGGAACGGATCTTTATGAAACTAGGTGCTTCTCAAACAGTACTGTCATGATTTCAAATAATTTCTAGGAGAATGAGAGCAAGTAACACTAGATGAGCTTTTTAAGAGAAAATTTTAAATGCAGATATGAATCTTGATCTGAGCATAGTGTATTCACATTTTTATACTTTGCATCGTGTTTTTTGCTATAATTTAAAAGCAGTTGTGAAGGGTAAAGCTGTCAGTGCATTCAAGTGAAACCATGTACTGTCTTAGTTTTCTCTTAACACCTGAAATTCAAGGGTTAAGACAGGAGCACAATATTCTTTCAAGGACCATAGTTGTCTGTCAGCTTGTCGGTGGGGCACCTGGTGACATGACAGTTGTCAGAAATGTAAATGCTAAGACACGCTAGACCTCCAGCTGCTCACGCAGCTTTGCCAGTGCTCTGATCTCATACAGAAAGTTAGGCAAATGCAATGTTGTCTGTTAGCTAGTGCAGAACAATTCTGTATAACTTAATCCTAAGAAACATGTTGTAGGCCTTCTTTCAATGTTGTAAGAAGTGGTTGAGGCAGGAGGAGGCTTTTCCTTTTGACTCCCATAGCTCCACATGCAGAAAATCTTCGCTAGGAATATGCAGCCAGTCTCAGAGACATGAAGTTCTCAATGAGGGATAAAGTCATGATGATCTAAAGAAATTCCTTGTATTAAAACACTGGGACTGGAAAGAGTTAAAATGGAAGTGTGTAATAAAATAATTAAGTTATATTAGGATATTATGCACCATGTTAGTAATAGAGAGTGAAAAGTTTCTGTAACAGTGTCATTTCTGGTTTTATCTTCTTTTTAGAAGAACTGTTGCAGTGCCGATCCTTAGAGTGAACTACTATGGCTGTCTCCACACCAGTCTTTTTCTCCGTGGTGTTTGCTATAACCAGGGACCTGAGTGCCCCGCATGGAGCCTGGTGTGCAGTGGCATCATCAGCCTCAATCGCCCTCGAAAGGGTGCGTAGCCACAGCTGCTTTAGAAAATAGTGCAAGTTGGCCAGAATGGATGTGAGCATGAAAAGTGGCACTCACAGGGATTTCAAGAGCTTCAGCTTTGGAAGGCTCTTACTCAGGGTGGTTTCAAGGTCCTGCCAGGCTGAGACACAGGAAGAAAGGATCATATTTGAACACTGCGGGTGTGATGACATGTCATGAGGACAGGAAGGATATATGGGCCATGGAGGTGAGCAGATCTAAAAGCCTGTAGGGCGTCTCTGGGCAGGCCTGTGCAAGCCAACCTGAAGCTGGGACAAGGGCACTCATCTTAGGGACAGTGAGTTCATGGTCGTAGACATAGGCTGATCTGTCTTTAGGCAGACAACTTGTCGTGTCATGTTTAAATTAGTAGTGTAGACATAGCATGGAGTATTAAGTTTGGTTTCAGACCATCTTCCTTTGACATGAAGTGCAGTTTTAGGCAAATGACTCGGACCATAGTTTCATTACACTCTAATGACAGTGCTGGCTGAAGGAGTTTCTGTGATCGTGCCTTTGTGCACTGCCCTACAAACTGTCCGTGCAAGCTGTTGGTAAAGCAGTACCATAAATAGGTAAACAAGCAGATCCAGGCGAAAATAACTCTTTGAATAGAACAGCATGCTCGGATACAAGACGGGAGCAAGGATTTGGAAACCTCTGAAGAATGGGAAAGATTTAGGGATAGCTTTATGGTATGCTGCCTGCATTGACTTAAGGATTTGAGTCTTTGCTTACTTCGGTCAGAAAGCAAAGGTGGCTTGGCTGAAAACTGAGAGTAAAGAAACTGGATCACTTTTCCATATTGTCTTTTTCAGTAATGCAGTAACATGTTTTAATGTATCTTAACCTGTGCTTTCTGAGAGACTGTTAAAATGGAAGTTGGAAAATCTGAGTCTTGACATGTTGGGCAAAAAGCACCTTGCACAGAATGTAGCTAGGTAAGAGTGGGAGGCATACGCGCTCCAAAATGTAACTCTGGGCATCGCTGCCAGAGTCATGGGATGAGTCTTTGGGTTATACATTTGTAGATAAGTTCTACCTTACAGTTCTGCAAGTACATTTAAAACCTGAAAATGATTCCTGTCTGAGTCCAAGCTCTGCAGCCCTCTGCATTTGCATGGCTGCCTTTGCAAATCACAAAGAGAAACAGGAGCTACATTACAAAAAGGAACATAGTTTTCAGAATTGAGTTTTAGAAGAGAAAAAAATGTTTCATATATAAAGAGAGATAACTCTCTGAAGTTTAGACTATTTACTCTGGCATGTAGCAATTGCACAATTTTGTTGGAATATTCCATAGCAAAATTGGAACTTTTTAAAACAGATTTTAAGAACTGGTACAAGAGAAGGAAAAGTACTTCCAAAGTAAGGCATTGAAGAAGATTTGGGGACTTCTCTTTCACCAAGTTAGGTGACAACATTGTGGTTAGACCTTGGAGAAACCTTTCTTAAGATATAGTACCAAATGCTGTGAATATATATCCTATATGGTATGAGAAAAGCAAATGGCACCTTTAACCAACAGTAGCCAGAGATGCACGCTGACTCAGGCAACAGTCTTGACCATGGCTCTTGGCAGAAAAAAATGTTTGTTTCATTCACTTGCTTACTGTGGCCATTTCTTTTCCCCTTTCCTTACCTTTCATTGTCTCTTTTCTTTTCTCGCTCTTTTACTGGCATCAGATTCCCCTTCCCTGTCCAAGACTTTTTGGATCCCCTTTCTTTCCCTCCGATATCTTTTTGTTTTCCCATCTATGTTGGCATTTCGAAATGTATAGAAAACATCAGATGCTGAAACAATCTAGTTTTAAAAAAAAACTTTATTCAGGCCTCTTGGGCTGCATTCGATGATATTGTTTCCTTAATGATCCACTGTGCTGAATATACCAGTATCTTTTTTCTTTTTTTTTCTTAATTATTTCTTAATTTAATTATTTGTAAGCAGCATGTAAAATGGCTTGTCTTTTTACCTTGTTCTGCCAAGTTACTTTTCAGTCTCAGATTTGGAAAACCAGAATTTACAAAGGAATTACTGATTTATCTTTTTATAATATTTACTATGGGTAATGAAAAACTTACGACCTCCTTTCAATAGAAGCCATGCAGATAAAAGCCCTTGCTGATCAACTTTGTCTTGACTTCAGATCATCAACACATTCTAGTGAATTATCTCTTTCCCATTAGCAAATTATTAGTTTCTGTGGTTCAAATACTGTAGATAAAACCTTACCTGCTCCTCATCTTGCTCATGATGGATTCAGAACATGTTTTTCTCAGATTTAGCAGACTTTTTTTTTTTTTTTCCCCCTTCCGGGGCCTTTTCTCCATAACTTCATTCTTTTGTTATAGTTTGGAGTTTTATAGAGCTGGAGATGGCAGGTGTTAATGTGATGTAGAAGTGGGTCATCTTATTGCAGTGGCACAAAATCTGTGGAAAACAGTGATTACTGGCAAACAACAGTATATATGTTTGTACCCTTGGCAAAACTATTTCAGCTTTAGCTTAATATTATTGTTTTTCTCAGGTTGTCATTATGTTTTCTTACTCTTATCCATCCAAGATATATTAATTGAAACATCTTACTCCTTTCATTATTAATGTAAATATCAACATAGGAACAAACCAGTACAACTGACAATCCGTGTGGGTAACTCTCCTAATGAAAATATCTGAATGTGGTTGTTTTAGACATCAACAGTGTTTCTGTAATATTCACAAGAGTAAATTTGGATTAATCCAAACAGCTCATGTTTGAGATGAACTATAAATTCTCTATAATTTTTCAAAACTTTCTACTGCTTTAATGTGTTACTTATTTGCAGAATTTGTGTGAGTTGCTTGTTTGCCAATGGTATTACATTAGCACACTTCTAGTTATGCAAGGTTTCAATTTCTATGTTGCCTACAGAAATGGAGCAGCAAAAATGATGATTCTGCAAACTGCCTCTGTTACACAGTGCAACCCCAAAACAATAAGCATTAAAAGTTAATTTGCTTGCATTTATTAAACCTTTGGCATTAACATTGCTAGTTAGTGCCATTGCTGGTTAGATAAGTATCTATGTCTGCTCCAATCAGCTGAAACAGTTGGTTTCATGTAGCCAAATTAATGCGTGCGTTGTAGGCTATGCCATAATTCAGTTCTCCCACAAAAATTGTGTTAGCCTATACTAGCAGCACCATAGCCGAGGTGGGTTGGTTGGTTGGTTTGCAGTTTGTTTGAATATTTGAATCATGGGCTGTCGGAGTGAAAGAATGAAGTAAAACTTTCTCTAATAGATGTCGGGGTACAAGTTGTTAAAACAATATAATTTCTCACTGTTGACACACTGAAACACAGCATATCAGCTATAAGAAACAGAATTTAAGGTAATTATATATATGTCAATGCTTTTGGATTCCAATGATTAATAGGTTGTTTGACACCTTTATGCTGCTCTGTAGTAATTTGCTGTAATGATAAATGGTCCACATTGATAATTTTATGGACACTGTGTATCTGCACAGTCACCATCAAACTTCCATGTAAAGATAAATATAGAAACCAAACTGTCTCTACAACTAAGAATCCCAGAGAGAGGCAAGATCTAAGACTTTATATAAACAGTTTCTTATCATTAATATGACCATTTATAATAAAACTCAGATGTTGTTTTTGTAAGACATCCATACTATGTATACTTTTTAGAATTAAAATTTAAATCTTTTAAGTTCCATGTACTTGACATTAAGAAGGATTAAAAGATTGTTTAATTATCCATTCTCTATGTTATCCAAGATGAGAAAAAAAAAAAACTGTTGTTAGAAGGAGGGGAAGGTAATACTGTCAATTGTCAGTTGTTTGTATAATTAATTTTTTTAAAGCATGCAAATTGATTACTAGAGATGTTAATGGGGAAAATGCAGATTTGTCTTTCCTGAAAAATAGAAAGAAAGTACCATGGGTGGGCTATTGTTTCCATATAGTGAAGTTCTTTGTTAAAATATGAAACTCTACAATTCTGCGAAAATGCATTTAAAGTATGCATTTAAAAAAAATAATTTTTTTAAAAAAAGAGAATATTTTGGACATCTCCCTGTGGAAACAGACTATGGAATTTGATAGAGATCTCAAGTCTTAATCCTGCAGCAGCCCCTCTCCTTTACTATGGTAATATTAGTAAATGCCAACTCTCAGAATCTAACTCACTGTGTAAAATGTGGAATGTTAATTAACAGCCTAATCCATTTTTTTTTGAGCAATACCACTGAAAATGCTTGAAATATTATTACATATTTAGAAATAATTCAATAGAAAAATACGTATTTTTCCCTAGAAATAATTCAATGGAAAAATACGTATTTTTCCCTAAGATTTTTCAAATTCATAATCATTTTTATTCCTTTCCATTCCTTTAACATATTCTTTTTATAAATGTTCTGAAATGTATCCCTTATGTTCCCACTTGGTAAGTGCTTTGTAATTCATCAATTACAACTGACTAATAAAACCCCAAAGTGGATCTGAATGCTTTATATTTGAAAATAATGGGTCTGTGCAGTTTAAAATTTTAACATGTGCATTTGGGAGAAAGATGTTTGTCAATAAAAATAAAAATCTAGTAATCCGAAAGATAAAGTCATGATTTTATGTGTATGTATATTTGTGTGTGTGTATTATATATATGTATATATACACACACACACATATATATAAGATTATATAAAAGATTTACTTTAAATGGTGAATTTGCAGGGAAATTGATCTGCTGTTCTGGTTGGGCTTACAAGATGCTGACAATTTCAAAATAAAAATTAAAAATATATATATTTTTATTGGGGGGAGGGGTGTCTATAAATCAATGTGTTTCTGTTTACTCTTAATTAATCTATACGTATGCTGTTTTTCTCCAATGTGCTATACACAAGCTATCTTTAGATAGCTATTAGTTTCAATATCTTTCTCCTTGTAGCTCTCAGCTCATCTTAGTTTGTGAATATTTACATTTCTAATTTCTGTCCTGTTCTAGAAGCATTTATAATGTGATCCATCCTGTAATTGTCACGTTACTGAATTTCCGGGGCTCTTTAACTGACAGCTAAACTGCAACAAACTTAGAGCTGCCTACTAATATTATTTTTATTCTGCAAAAAAATGGAGTGCTGCTTGCTTTGTACCCATTTTCCCAACAGCACCTTTTATTTGCTTTTCTGAGAGCTCGGTATAGCAGTGAATAAGGTTATTTACAAGAAAGAGGAAGGCCGCGTGTAGAGGACGCTAGCAGTCTCAGCTGCTCAGGTGACTGGATGCTATTCATATTTCATGCTTTCCTCCTGTCTGTATCATGCTTATATTACATGGTTAGATACTTTAGTAAACTAGACATAAGGTGTGTATGGTTTTCCTCTGGGATTTGCTTGAAAGGTAATAAAAACCATTTACAGTAGTCCTTTTGTTTTAATTAAACTTTCTCTTCTTGATGCTCATTCTCAATACATGATTTCACTAATAAAAGAAAAACTCAAGATTTGATAATGCACTTGCTGTTACTAGTACTCCACGTTTTCAACTATTTTTAAAGTTACTAGGCTATAACATCTAAAGCATAATATATGGAGTTTTTTTTATAAAGGAAGAGAAATAGTGTGTATATATATACACACATGTGTGTATGTATGTACAGTCATGATGACAAACCAGTTTTCGGATCCATATTTGCTCTAATGTTTTCCTACATTGGAAGCTCTTTGATGTGAAAATGAAGGCAATGGCACTTCAGTATAAATGTGTAACCTGTTCTGCAAGGATAATTTGTTGAGCACAGAGAATGACAAATGTTAGATGTGCTCCTCGGGTGCTACTCGGCTTACTCTCTCTGCGCACGCGGCCCTTACAGTGTTCACTATTACTTACAACTAACCAGGAATGCCCCTATAATTACAGCTTTGTACGTCAAACATCAAGCATATTAAACATATATATATACACGTCTCTGGTTATTGTGTTGGGATTAAACCTGGAGCTGGGTGTTATTAGATAGTTTCTTGGTAACGAAGTTGTTTGTAAATCCTGCTTAGTGCCTTGTCACATTATAACTCTAATTGTGTCATATCTTTTGCAACTCCTTTTTGTTACAAAACTTTTGTTTTTTTGGTTTACATTGTACTTCTGTGGGCTATTATCAGTTTTTGTATCATGAGACTGAGTAGCAGCTCGTATAGTGTTAGAATTTCTTAAAGTGAGCAATAACATGCTGCAGAAATATGTACTAACCTGCTTAATCACTGAGAGGGTGATGAAATATAATGTGTTACTTTGTGTCCTGACATGCCCATCATTTGTATGTAGTCAACTGGTTAACAAATGCAAAGCCTGAAGTATATAATTGCTTGCAGGAGGGAAAACAAATGCTTGGATGGGTAGTGATTTTGAATGGATTTAACACCAAGTATTTGTCTTTATTTTAAATCAAGTATAGCATATTTTGTGAACAGTTTTATTTCAAAGAATCTGCAGAGTCCAATGAAAAACAGTTCTTCCTCTACAGCTAATTTAACCCTTGCTTTAAAAAGAAAAAAAGAAAAAAAAATCGTATTTTTTAAAACATAGGACACATTGGCACAGAAAGAAATACTGATAAAAATTGTGAAGGAAGAGAGAGCAGGTTTGAGAAAGTAGTTCATTTATTTATTTATTTATTTTTAAGACAAATACTTGATCCATAACAGAGAGAGACACTTATTTGATTAGTGTTATGATTTTCACTGAAATGGTGGAGAGGAGAAAACTTTGCTATTAAGTGCCATGGGCTAGGTTCACATACCTAGGATTTGGAAGATAAGAACTAGTTATTCCTTCCCTGCTTGGTTTGAAGAGGCTTCTTATACACTCCTATAAGCTGGCTCTCTTATGTCCTTGATCAAAAACATAGTAAAAATAATATAAAGAGCTCTGAAACAGTGTAGATATGTGGCTCCTCTTTGCATAAACTGATCTTTCAGTTTTATTTGCCCCACATAAGGATAGTCTGGTATAAAGATGTTTGCCCAGATAAAAAAGAGGAGAGAAATGAGAGATGTGTCTTTAAATATTGCCACTGGTAAAGAAGAAGATGTTTTAGCTGCTGTTGCTTTTTCTTTTCTCTGAAGCAGTACCAAGAATTGCGAACTTTTGCCTCATCATGCTTTCTCTTCCAAAGAAAGCCGAAAGAATGTGTAACTAGTGCACAACGCTGATGACAGTCCTACCCACACCCTTTGCAGTTTACTATTTGGATGATCACTAGCTGGAAAGAAAAAATGTTTCCATAAGCCTACAAGACACCCAGGCTCATATCCCTAATTACTGTGCTTTGGAAAGATGACAGTACATTTCACAGTGTAATTATTTCTCAGCTAGATGTGTGCTTATGAAAAAAGAGCTTATTTCACATTATATCGTATTATTGTATAGAATGTTAGGATGGCATTCTCTAATGCGTGGGTTTTGAAACCAGCTAAGAACAGACTTGATACCTTTATTGATTTCTAAGCAGAGCAAAATTATTTGTAATAAATCTTTTGAATATTCAGTTTCTGTGCAGGGAAAATGAGAAACTTCTTTTTTTCTTTTTTTTTTTTAAGTGAAGAAAAGTTTGAAAGTATAACTTAAGGCAGGATTATACAAAGATATTAATGAAGGTAGCTGGAGTATTTTAAAGGACAACAGATCGATGTAATGGCTACTGGAATTTCAACATGTGGAGAACCCATACCTGTACATAGAATACTAGCTCAAAGTATTTTGTCCTTAAAAAGTAGTCCTATTTAAAGCTGACAAGAAAAACTGGAAGGTGCTGTTTAAAATATGTGATCCCTGGGTGTGTTGATGTCTCCATACTTATTTTCATGATGTAATTAAGTTGTTGTTCCACTTTTTAAAATCGAGTTAAGGAAGTATTCTCTACTGGTTTGATACTGAAGGGTGAGAAAAGGTGTGAGCTAGATGCTCTTTCTAGAAATCCACTGAAATTTGGGAAATTTGTGTACTTCAAGATCTATTAAAATCAGTATGAAAAGAGTAACACGAAGTCAAATCTTATTCTGGATTAAGTGTCTTCATAGATTTTTTTTAAATTGTATTTATTTTAAATAGCCAGATGCACAACAATTCAGCATTCATGAATTTGTTGAGAAAGTAGCTTAAGTACAATTGGGAATAGTACTTAGCCAATCATATTGGAATTGCTGGTGCTTTTGGTATAAAATATTCAAGATATGTATGCAGTCCTATGTTATTTTTCTCATGATGTACGAGGGAATTTCATTAAGAGTTGCAAAAACAGATCATCAATGACAATTTTCAGGGAAAAAAAGTACTGTTAAGATTTTGTTCCTTACTGAGACTAGCACCTTAGTTTTATCTTAATGCAGGTTTTGAACGTGTCTGAAATTCTGTTCAGTGTGCATAATGCCATTGTCTACTGCATTCTTCTAAAAATGGCTATCTTCTTTTGAACTATCCACTGTGTTTTGATAGAATAATCTGATATTGAATCAAGAATAACTTCCCAGTGCTTTACTGAAACATTTGACCAAAACTCTTGCACTATTTCTACTACAGCTTTTCTCTGTAAAACGGTCGCTGAATAAAAGCTATATTTTGAATTTAAGCTCAGATAGTTCCTTTTTTTGTAGTACCTATTCACTGAGAAGAGAGTAACAACTATATAGCTTTTATGCAGTAGGCTAATAGTGTTTTGCTTAGTTAAACCACATAAAGACAAACTGTGTTTACCAGAAACACTGTGAGAAGACTTAAAATGCTGTGAAATTATCTCATTTAATCTAGTTGTGGCTGCTTTATACTGAGGTGCTAAATGACACATGAACGATCATCTTGGCAAAACACAGAGATTTCAAAGAAAGCCAGGAATGTCTTTTCAAGTAAAGAAAACTTAAACTAAGTTTGGGAAGGGAGACAAGGACCTTCAACGGAAGGTGCCGGTATTTACACTTGGGTTTGTACAGTCATGTTTGTAGAAGAGTTGTAAACCTTTTCTGCCTCATTCTGCGATGGTGTTTCCATGTCATGCCTTGTAGCTCTTTCTCTAAATCTTTGGAGACAAGTGAGCTATGTCTTGCTCAAGAAGGAGTATGCCTGTAAAGGCTAAAAACATGTCTGGGTTGCATCTCTGATCCATAAAATCTTACTCTTTGCAAACAATACTGCCTTCTGTATAGACCAAGTTCCATCTGTATGATAATAACAGAGATCGGAAAGCAGGCTAAGAATTTTAAGCATCTGTCCCTGAATATCTGCTCCACCACTTGGGCAGTTAGATTAGTGGGCTATAATCACAGGCGGGGTGATTTGTAGGTTTTCATATGTGGGAAAGTCACTGTTGAGTGAGCTAAGGTTTGCATTTACATTAATACTAGCTCCTTGATTAGTCCTCAGAGTAGACGAAGTCTATTAGTGTAAGATAAGTATGAGTAGCTTATTCTAAAATAGTTGTGAACAGGCTCATTTGAAAGTGAGATTCATGTTCAGAGTAGTTTAGCTGGTGATTTATTGAACTATATATTTGCATTTTGGTTTGTGCCTTTGTTGCCAAACTGGATGTTTCTTTATATATGAGAAATGGTAACTCATTGAATTTCACTGCAGAAATTGAACAATTTATGCAATATTTATGGTTGCATTTATTAAGCTAACCCTGTCTCTCTTATCCACGTTTGGTACTGGTATTAAAATACACGAAAATGCAACTGTTTAAAAAAAGGGAGAAGAGGGCTCCCAAGTAGAGGTGAAGAACAGAAGTAAGGTCTGTGGTGTGAATCAACCTAGGATTTTAGCAAGGTTCTGTTCTAAATACAAAGACAATATGCCTTAAGCACAAAATATATTCCTGGTTACTCTTACGTGGTGCATGCATCACAAACTGTTGTAGTTTGATCTTTGTATTCTGCATGCTGTGTGACACTACTTTCTCAATGGCAGTGTGAATACTGTGCAAAAAAAAGTCCTATCAAATGGAGTAAAAAACAGATTTACACAGCTAACATTAAGACAGGGATACAGGAGAGCAGTGGCTCCGGCAGGGTGCGAGGTGAGTCCCCTGAACTGTCTGAATGGGAAACTCCACTGAGGAGTTGCTGCTTTCTTTGGATGAAAAATGGTGGTTCTGTTGTTTCAGAAACCACCTATTATTACTTAATTCTACTAATTTCCTCCAGCTGCTAGAAAGACGAAGCTGTCATATACTTGAAACACACAGTTTTCTCATTTAAGGTTTCATTTGAAGTATTTCTTTGTCCTAATTCATCTGTAAATTGGATGTTGTAATACTTGCTTACACTCAGAAGAGTAGTTGCCAGGACTTTCAGGTGCCTTAATGAAAGACACCCTCACTGCAATTGATTTTTGAATTTTAGGAAACTTCTGGGTGTGTTTTATGACAGAGTTCATGTTAGTGCCAGCCTATTACTCCTCTAATATGAAGCTCTGAATGTCTGAGGTACTGTATGTGGATTCCTAATAAATGTTTTAGATTTAACTTATGGAATCTCTATCTGTCTATAGATATAGATATGTGTATATATAGATATGTGTGTGTATATATATATATATATATACACACACACAAACACTTTCCTAGTAGGACAAGAATATTACTGAACTTTTGGGAGCAGATAGCCAAGTTAATGATTACTTCCACTATTCCTGTTTTACAGGTTACCTTTTACTCTATCAATTGTCATAATTCTTGCAAAATTTCAAGTTCACTAGAAAGGTGAATTGCATATCTAATAATCAAAGGCATATAATTATAAGATCAAGTGCAAAAAGTGAACTTTAGGGTTACCTATTGATTGATATGTGCATAGCCGAGTAGCTATTTTTAAGAGTGTAGTTACCCCAGAAACCCACTAGATGACACTTTCATCAAAACCACTTTAATCGGAATTCACATATATTCTGATTCTTCCCTTATCCCCTGTTGAGCTGTCACATTATGCTTTTTTTTTCCTCACCCCTGAAAGGATTCCTTGGATGCTTGATTACTGAGATTTCTCCATTGTTCCTGGATATATTAATAATACTGTAGAATTTCATCACTGAATTTATGAATGTTCTTTCTGTGATTGCAATGCTCTGTTCTAGCACATTCTTACTGGTGTAATAGGCAATTTAAAGTTATGAAGACTTCCAAGCCGTACCAGACACAGCATTTGATCACTTGTCAGTGCTCAGCATATGTCAGTCTATCATAATGCGAGTTCACAGTCCAAAAAGTGTTTTTTTAAGCCTTACATAAGGCAAATGTAACTAGTACTATTGTAAGTAGCAACTACTCTAAAAAATAATAATAAAAAAATAGTCTAAACTGTTTTGTGCATAAGCCCAGATCTTTGAAGAAAGTTAATGGTCTGAATTTTTAAAGTGCCTAAATCTTAAATCGGTTGTTTTGCCCAAGTTTGGCCCTGTATCAGGCATATCAGCTTTTCTGTACATTTCAAGAGACTTTGGGATTTACCAACAAGATAAATAGTGTGGAAAGGACCGCTTGAGTGAATTGTGAGTGCAGTGTTAGGGAAAGAGCAGGAGGTAAAGAGGGTAGAGAACCCCAGAGCAGAGGACTATCAGTCTTAGCTTTGTGCACCTAGTGGCCCAGCAGAGACAGGAACTGTTTCTATCCAGGAACCTCAGTTTTTCTAGAAGTTTCTAGAGGTGGCCACGCTGCTTGGTTGCATAGGCAATAAACTGATGGGCAACTCTTTATGCTGAGTCATATGACTCTTTCCTGCTTGGGTTCAGCCTCACGCTTCCCAAGTGTTTCCTGACCTCTCCGTAGGGCGGTTGCCCTGTACCTGGGCCACTTGCTTCCAGCTCATTGGTAGCAAGGCTTGGAAGGCAACAGGAGTAAGAACAGAAAGAGCACACCTAGAGAATTAGTATGTTCTGTGTGGTTTCCTGCCTTATTAAAGGTTCTTATTTTAGGCACACGGGACTTCAGGCTTGGGTGAGAGCCCCAACCAGTCTGCTAGCTGTGAGCTGGCAGAAGCGGTGGGGTGACTGCGCACACGGAGAGGCAGAAACACGGGTGTCCAAAAGATTGCTCTGGGGGCAGCGACCTGCACTGTGATCCCGCAGAGACAGATGGGCTCCAAAGCTGCTTCCAGGATCTTAGCAAGAATACTTACTAAAGGCAGTGACTCATATCCACACAGAAAGTGTCCAGCTTCTGATTCAGGGTTTTATTATTTTTAACTCTTAATTAAGTCTCTTTGAACCCACAGGTGCAGCCACTTACAGATGCTTATTTGTTTTCTTTTATTTGTCACAAGCTTTCATTTACCAAAATATTTCAGGCAGGTTACTGAACTAGAGATATTTGAGGGTTTTTTAATTAATTTACTCTGAGAAACTGGACCAGCTTTGCTAATTTTCTGTTTATAAGGGTAGGACTGCCTATTGCTACCTGAAAAGTCCCATCAGGATCAGATTTGCAGGTAAAAGATTATTACAAAATACCAATATTACCTGGATTTTAGTATGGGCATACATTTGTGAGTAGGTCTCAAATGGATGCTTAGAACACTATCGTTCCTATTTTACAGGTTGATTTAAAGCTCATTAATGTATGTAACTGTATTATTTCATATTTTAACTAAATGGTTTCTTTGGAGATAGTATTATTTTTCATTCTACAATGAGTAGAAGTTTTTAATAGTCAAGGACAAGTGCTAGGAAAAACAAATTTGGTATCACAATACCCATTTCCAAATATGTGATTTTTAATTAAAAACAAGTTAAGGGTCTAGAATTCACATATATTTTAATGAATGCTTACTGACTAACCAAATATTTACAGGTTTTAAATGTGAACACGCAGATTGTTATGTTCACTTTCATATACATCAGTCATACTGCTTTTTTAGCCACTCTTGCAAAAACACTCCTGATGTGCTGTTTTTCTTCTCAGCTATGATTTCGGTGAAAAGTTAGCTTTCAAGCGAAGTTATTTCACTATTAGTTAAACTGTTACCTTTCATGATTTCTTGAAGAACTGGAATCTAGGCGGTTATCCTAATCTTTAAATGACAATTGTTTGCATTACTTATTAAAAAAAAAAAAATCTTTTCCATTTGTATAAACCATCCTAAAACTCCCATGAAATTATCAAGTTAGAATAACTTCTGTTGGAGGTATTGAAAGGATAAGTTATGGTGTGAGGTTTTCTGCTTTTTCAAAGGATAAGAGTCAACTGTTGTAAATCTCTTCTGATTTTGGCAGAAGATATTTGAGCCTCTCTCTCTTATATGCAAGCTGATGTCCTCATCACTGAGTTAGTGCACAGACAGATTACTCTTGCAGTTGTTGTATTTTTTTATTAAAAATATCTAGAACCTAAGCAAAACATCTTGTCTCAAAATATGTGGGAGGGTTTTTTTTTTTTCAGAACTTGTTGGAAAAATATCATCAGTAATGTTGGGAAAGGGAGAAGGAGTAAACTAGCTAATATAAATAAATTTTGTGATTTTTAGATTGAATTTAAGTCTCTGCTTGAAATAAAACCAACCAACAAAACAAACAAAAAAAGGCAAATATTATTCCATTTATTTTACGGCTTATACTGCGAAAGTTTTTGTTATTTATTATACTCTTGACTTACTCTTGAGCTACCTCCATGGACTGCCACACAGAGTTTCTGAAAGCTGGAATTTCTATTTGTTACAATAAAGATGTCCAGTAATGGCCAGATTGGAACAGTCTAATTAGGCATTGGTTCCTGGATCTAGTGTTCATTTTCCTAAGGGCTAGCTCAATGTCTAGCCAGAAGGAAACAGTAGTAGGTAGTGGGACACCACTGAAAAAGATGGTCTTAAAATTCATTCACTGTGCTCTTAAAATACTTCTGAGACTTCTAGAGTGGGACATTAAGAGTGCTAAGCTATAGGTGAGGTACCAAGGACTCTCCCTCCCTTCAGCCACAGGACTCTCCCTAATAATGCTGCAAGTTAAAATGAATCATTTATGAGCATCGGTAGACACATGGGTGGGGCCTCTTTGTAAACTGGCATTTTGTTGATGCAATATGTGTGACAGCCTTTTAGTTCTGAATATAAATGTTACTGAGAGGAAATGAGGTTGGTTCACAGAGGAGATCGGCCAGACCTCACAGCACATCTCACTGAGAAGCAGGTAGCTCTGCCAGACGTGTGCTCGAGATACTGGTGCATGTAGAAGAAAATGGAAGGTGAGTGCTTTAAAACTTTATCACTTGAGTCAGGCCTAAAAGCTGGAGAGTAAACTAGTCAGCGGTAAAGGACATAAAAAAAATATGGATGTATTACTGTGTGGATCTGAGCCTGGAAATTATTTCTGTGGTTTAGATTTTCTTATTTATTAATCAGAAAGATAAGAATAACTTTTGATTTTTTTTTTTAATGAAAAGAAGAAGAGTGCACTGCAGAGAAAAAGGTCATGAGAAGAAGCATGGGAAAGAATATTTCCAGCCTTAACTACAAAGTTACAGTTTTCAATACTCCCATGCTGGAAGAAGTCATTTCGTAATGGAAATATGAAGTAGTCTCTCTGTAATGAAGGCAAAATGGGTATTGATAAAAGAAAACCCAGTGACTAGTATTGGAGGTTGGATTTCTATTAGTGAAAGAAAACCAGTGAGATGATACGAAACTGATTAGACCACTGAGATACGAAACTGATTAGCTTTCAGTATTTTCTCTGAGCTACCTTTACTTAAGAAAGCAGTTGTTAGCTCTTTTGTGAACCAGCTATGATAATTAAGACTGATAACTGAGCTGTAGGTTGACTTTAGAGAACTACCCTGAGAAACATGTAATACCTCAACTCCCTGCTGTTCCGGTTCAGCTGGACTGATGAGTGGATGTAGCGCTGTTGTCATTATGAACTCCTCCAAAGGATAGGTGAAGACCTGCCAAGTACTTGACCATTGGAACTCCCAGCCTGTGCTAGGAGTGGTCCTAATCCTTCTTATAAGGACACTTGGCATTATGCAGACAACTGTCATTAAGATACAAGATTTTCAGTTCCACTCTGTTATGCTTTCCTGTTCAGCAGGTATGATGCTTTCATCAGCAGTAATAATGATGTCATGCATGCCCTATTTCTGGTTGTCCTTGATGGTGATGCATGTTTTTAACATGGGTAATGCCTATGTCTGTGTTTTTCTCTGCCAATCTCTGCTGAGTCACTTCTTCATTAACAAAATACCTAGATGAATGATTTTGAAGAAGCAACCAAAAAAAGATGAAAGGATTGTCGTGCTGCATCCCTCTCTGGGTCATTTCAGTAATAATTGACTTCCAGGATGTGATGCTGGGAAGCATCGTTAGTTTGAGTAAGAAGGATCCATGTCCCATGTGCTCTAACTATGAATCTTTTCTCTGGATTCACCCTAAGTTCTGGTTGGGAATCATTACTTTCTGCTCTAGACCATCTTTCTACGTCCAAATTAATACTAGTATAGTTAGAAAAATTACCATGTTTGGTGGTTCTGCAGGCTTAGCAGGACTGTATATAACCCCTCAAAATTAAAATAATATGCAAGACTCTGTACTTCCGTGAGCCTGGTTTCCAAAACTGCTGAGAGTTTGCAGCACTCATTATCTTCAATTAGAATGAAGCACTTTTGAAAAGCATGAATTGTATGTAAATAAGTAAAAATAAGTGTTGCCACCTATGCTTCTGGCACCAGGAGCATAATTACTCTTGTGAAATGGCTGATATCCAGGGAGGATGCCTGAGGATATCATCTGAGATTTTTTGCACGCTCATCATCGCTATTGTGAGAGTGTGTCAGCATTTATATATATATATATATATATATATATATATATATATATATATATATATATATTTGTCATGACTATTTCCTCCTCCATCAAGTTCCTTAAAGATGTATCAGTTTGGATAATAAAATGGGTATCTCCAAACCTTTTGCGATTATTTGAAATGTAGATTTAGACACACATGCGCATTTAACAGAATTTACATTTTTGCTATTTGTTCGTACTCATTTTTTCTTAATTATTCTGGTGAAGTGGGTGCTGTTTAGTTTTCAAACCCATATAATTGTTATAAAATACTTTTATTTACTCAATTTATTTTATTATAGTCTTATTTTCTCTATAAATAGCAACTTTCATCTGATAACTTGTGAAAAAATGTTGCTGTTTAGCTGTGGTTTAGAAGTAGTTATATCTGTGGATGATATGCTGTCATTTGAAGGCAATATTGCAATACAAGAACAAATTTTTAAGTACAGATACTAATACCATCCCTTGGTATTGCTTATATATAAAACAAGTAGGTGTCATATAAAAGATGAGAAACTTGTACCACGGCTTTATGAATCAAAGAGTTATGCAAGTTTCCACCTGCAAACTAAGGAAGAGATGGACTTCTAAGAAGGCTATTTATCTGGTCTTATATGATTTCACAGTGTTGCTGAAGTTTAAACCAATTGCCAAATTTATTTTTTTCAAAATGTTTGAGTTTGTCTTTCATCTTTATCCTCTGCTTCACTTAATCTTGACCTTAGCCAATAATGTGGACTCAATTTTCTGTTTTCTTCCCTATGTTCAATTCTTAATTCTGCAGTCATTGAACTGGGAGATATTAACCTGAATTGTCCTGCCAACTGCCAATGTCACAATACCAGTTTCTTTGGACCTGATAGACAGATAATAAGGAGAGGCCAAACCTTCAACTTTTATGTTCACTTCCAAAATCGGGATTGGGATGACTCTGTGGACCAGATCATTTTCACCGTGGAGACAGGTAGTCACTCCCAAACTCTGTGTAGTCTTTCTCACTCCTCTCCTGGTAAGTAATACTTCCCACAATCTTTGCTAATAAATAGTATCTATCCATTCATCATCTGTCTAAATAGGCTACCTTTCCCTGCCATTGCTTCTACCATGTATAGCAACAGCATTTTCATACTGTCCTGAGAGAAACAAGTGGAAAAGGGTCCACCCTTGGGAGCTTTACATTGCAAATGATTACTAAGCAAATCACTTGTCTTTTACATGTGCTTTCTTCAGCCTGATTGAACTTGTACTTATTTTCTTGCAAAGGCCTCAGACCCTGTGAATCAAATGAGACGAAATGCACCTTCCCAATGGGCAGATGCCTAGATCAAACCTGTTGGAGCGCTTCTTACAAAACTCATCAGCCAAAATGCATCAATGTCAGTGTGTTTCCTCCATCCAATGCCTGCATTGGCCGCTACATTTTCAATATGCAAGTCACATCTTGCGGTCATACTTACCAGCGCTGTCTTGGAGACTTTTATGTTCTTTTTAACCCCTGGTGTGCAGGTAAGAACTCCAGTGATGTTCAGGTGGTTTTAAAAAAATGCTAGTAATGAGTAAAAATGTTGAAGAATATGTTGCTTGGCTAGTAAGTAGATGGTCATAAAAATCATGAGAAACAGAGGGATTTGGGAAGTAGTTTTTTTTTTTTTTTTCCTCCTCCCTTCTGTGATGCTGATTGCAACATTCAACATTCAATGTCTTAATTTGGTTTCTTAGTGTTAGCAGTGACATAATATTTTTCCAGCTTTCTTCTGAGCTGAGTACACTCTCAGTAAGTTTGCAGATGACACCATACTGGAAGGAGTGACCGACACTCCTGAGCACTGTGCTGCCATTCAGAGAGACCTAGACAAGTTGGAGATCTGGGCAGAGAGGAACCTTATGAGATTCAACAAGGACAAGTGCAAGGTTCTGCACCTTGGGAGGAATAACCACAGATATCAGTACAGATTAGGGGTTGATCTGCTGGATCTCCTCTGTGAAGAGGGATTTGGGAGTCCATGGTTGACCATGAAGCAGCAATGTGCCCTCATGGCCAAGAAGGCCAGTGGGATTCCGGTATGCATCAGGAAGAGCGTTGCCTCAGCTCTGGTGAGGCTGCACCTGGAGTATTGGGGGCATTTCTGGGCTCTCCAGTACAAGAGGGACGTGGAGCTTCTAGAGAGGGTCCAGCAAAGAGCTACGAAGATGATTAGGGGACTGGAGATCTTCAAAACTCACCTGGATGCCACGTGCTCTAGGTGTCCCTGCTGGAGCATGGGGGTTGGACTAGATGATTTCCAGAGGTCCCTTCCAACCTCAACCATTCTGTGAAGTGATGTTACCATGTGATAATGTAGCACAAATATGGATGTAATCTGGTAGATTTGGTTATGGTTTTATTACACGGTAAATATTCATATGCACCATACCCTTGGTTCAGTCAAAACTGGATATGTAACTTTAAACACATAAGGTTTGATCTCAGACTGTTTAGTGTGAAGATACCTTGAAACATTTGTAATTCAGAAGTGCCATAGCTAAGACTGGGTTAATAAAGAGTTAATAAAGTATTAAACTGCAAAGAGAAATTAATTATCCATGAATGTTTAGAGAGCCAGATCCCTTAAACATGTCTAAGAGTATATATTTGAAAACTGTAGGAAAGATAGGGTAAGAAAGATAGAAGAGGTAGAAGTGCTGAAAATATACAGTATAGATTGATAGCTCCGCCTCTTTTTCCAGATGATCCTGTGTATATGGACAATCAAGTCCACAGAGAAGAATATGTTCTGAATGAACATGGGATACTGTACGAAGGGGTCCATAAGCATATTACCTCTAGACCATGGCACTTCGGACAGGTACTTTTGCAAGAAGTTTTCTGAAGCAATCATACCCTTTTGTAAATAAATGAAGTTATAGCAACATAAGTTTACTACATATTTTTCAGAAATTTATCCTATAGTATGAAGTGTAAAAGCTTAAGATCAAGTCAAACTATGCATACACAGAAAGAAATTGTTGAAACTCTCACAGTAGCACAAATTACTGAAAGGTAGTTTTCTATAACACAGCTGGGGAAGCTGCAGGGCATTCTTGGAAAAGTGGAGCAAAGTGATCTGATCACTGAAGCATAAGAGAAAAAAAAAAGCTGTTTTTTAAAGAGATTTTGTCTTCAAGCAGACAGACATAACCAAGCAAACCATTAACAGTTGGGGCTATAAAAAAAAAAAAAAAAAAAAAAAAAAAAAAAGAAAGGCGTGCGGGGGGAGCTTCACAGACATGAAAAAGACTACTCGATTGACAAAAAAGAGACATTATCAGTGTCAGAATACCATGATGCTTGTGCTAACTTTTCTTTCCTTAGTTTGAAGATGGGATTCTGGATATCTGCTTGAAGGTTCTAGACATGGGTGCCAGTTACCATCACGGCTCTGATCGAGACCATTGCTGGCGCAATGATCCCGTGCATGTCAGCATGGTGGTGAACCACATGGTAAGATGTAACAATGTGTGACCTCTGAATAGATGGGTCATGCTGCGTTATATTTTACAACAGTAAATTGCACTGTAATCTAACGCAATGCAAGTATCAGATAAAACCTTTCTGTGTTCAGATTCATGGGAAAAAATAATTCATTACATAAATTTCGGATAGTGTTGTGATGTGCCTGAGATGTGGATATAGTCAGATGTTTAGAAAGGTTGGTTTTCTCTCTCCCTGTAGATAAGTAGCCATAACACTAATAGTATCATGAAGATCCCAGAAAACAACGATTACCTGAAAGGAACTAAGCCATTTTCATGGAATGGAAGTGTCCCTATTCTTCAGCAGTGGTACAATGGCAGATGTAGACCAGTCAGATATGGATACTGTGGGTCTCTTGCTGCAGTAATGTGTACAGGTATGATGCCTCCATATGTGTTCATGCAGTTGTCCTAAAGAGAAGCAGAAAAAAACAAGATCAAAACATTCTTATCCGAAAAAATACCACAAATTGATAAGCATTCTACTATGAAGAAAAACAAATGTTTTGCCTTGTTACAGTATTATGTGGCTGCCCAGCACAATGTTTGTCAACCTTTCATTTTCTTGTATGAGTGAAAAACAAGAAGAAAAACAGTACTGTCTTCTCCTTGACCCTCATACCATACAGCTCTCAATAATGTAGCTTTTTAAAAAATGCAGGGAAAGTAAAGCATCATGGAGGCAAAATTTTGTGCTTTGAGTGATGTTTGGGGGATGTATAGAAATACCAGCTTCTGAACAAAACATCTAGTATTGCCTTCTCCAAAATATAACATCAGCAAGCTACTGTCTTCTTCTACTGGAACAGAGGAGATGATAGTGAACTAAACTATATAGACAAAACAAACAAACAAACAAAACAAGAATGTCAAAGTTTTACTGTTTATTGAATGAATGCTCTTCTGCATCAAAGAAAATTGAATTGCTACTCTATACATGAATCTATACACCCTTTACAAAAATATTTTGCATTACATTTCAAATATTCAAAAAAAGTCTCAAAGAAAAAGTCATTGCATCCAAGATACTGTCCTCCTATCCATATTTTGTATTTAATTATTGAAAATTAGAATACATGAACATTATTTATAAAATAAGTACAAGACTTGCTTGATTAATTAATTCCTATAATAACTCTTGAATATTTTTTCCTTACAGTGATGAGGTGCTTGGGTATTCCTAGCCGTGTTGTCACGAACTTCTGTTTTCCATGTTCAATTGAGAATCCTCTAGGAATCAATGAGACTTTTGACTGTACTGGAAAAAATCTGTGTGGTAAAGACAAACTATGGTAAATAAGAAATAAATAATAAGGTCCTCTGCTTTTGCCAAAAACAATGAATGACAGAAAGACTAGCATAAATTTACTTGTTCAGTGTATCTGTCTTTTTGGTGCAGCAAGGCTACTCAGTTTCCTAATAATGTTTTTTAAATACATATAAAAAGAGGTAGTCTGCACTTCCTAAAAAAATTCAGAAAACTCCTAAGAATTGATGCAGCCTGTTTATACTTCTCAGAGGAAACAACAGGGTCATTCATCTTAGAGTAGGAGCAAAAATACTAAGTATTAAAATATTAAGATCAAGAGTTTTTAAAAAGTATTTTGCAGTCTTTACATTTCAGAAAGATGATGAAATCTATTTTAGCAGAAAACACTTAAAACTGCTTTCATTAACCCAATAAAAGACAGCTAACATTATATGTGATTTCTCTTTAAAGAATCAGGAAAGGAAGGCTAGGAAAGGCAAGAGGTATTTAACTAAAATTAATATATTGACATGTTACCAACTGAAAAAGTTAGACTGCAAGAAGACCATTCAACAGTCAGGTGTTCAGACTTCCAGAACACACTTGCAAGATGAATTATATAAAACAAAATAAACAACCCCATTCCCAAATGCCTTTACCAATATTAAGACAGAGACTGTTTTATGAAAAAATTGTCTGTGATATGTTTTTGTTCTATAGGAAGGTACAGAACTTTACTCAAGAGATGTTTTAATGTTACATTTTTCCAACCTACAGGCGGTACCACTGCTGGAACGAGTCTTGGATGGCCCGCAGAGACCTAAATCAATGCTGTGGTGATTGGCAGTGTTTGGATCCAACACCCTTGGAAACAGGGAGAGGTAACTACGTTTTATTTTCTTTTTTCTTTCTCTGTATCTGTTATTGTTTTCCCATTTTTTTTCCCCTTGTTTTTGTAATTCTCAGGTTATGTCCTATAATAACATTTTTATTTCCATCTGACTTAGGTTTAGCTTGCAGTGGTCCTACGTGGGTTCGAAGCATCAGAGAAGGGGAACTGGATTTGGACTATGATGGTCATCATTTGTTTTCTCGGCTAAATTCAAACTACGTTGGCTGGCTTTCCCAAAACAATGCCAGAAAAGCAAAGCTTTTCTGTGACACTTGGCCATGCGGACAGCATCTTAGCACTAAGAGTGTTGGCAGTGACCAGTGTGAAGATATCACTGGAACTTACAAATATGAGCTAGGTATGACGAAAAGCCACTAAATGTGTGAGGGGAAATGTGAAATGCTAATTGTATTAAATTATCAACAAATATAATCTTATGCTTCATTAAAATGAGCAGAACAATGTAAAGTTGCCTTTTTCAAGGAAGGGAAATATGTTTTTGAGTTCAAACAGAAACTTAATGTTTAACCTTCTAAGCATATTTAGTTGAATCAATCAGAACAAAGAGCCTGCTTATTATTTCCATTTACTACCCCTATTCCTATTTTGGCCTCCTCTGTGTACTAGTTGAAATATTTTAAGATTTTAGATAATATAAAAACCTTAAACTCAGGATTAACTCTTCTTCTTTGCTTCTTGTACCAGCTCTGTCAGGAAATATACTCACATACTAAATTCTTGTATTACTAGGATATCCTGCTGCTATCATTTCTGGGCTGTTGAGTACTGTTTTTACCATTCTACAGTAGAAAGGAGTTTAACCAGTAAAATTGCCTAGAGAAGTGTAGAATGGAACAGAGCTATAAAAGTGTGCATTCTATTTTTCTGGAAAAACAACAACACACAATGGGTATCTTGATGTGAATGATGTATTTTGCCTTCTGAGTTTTATACTGATTTTGAGTTTTATACTAATTATACATTTAGAGATTTACATTTCCATTCTGAAATTTATCTAATGCAAATAAAATACATTTTATTATCTTATTTATTATATTTTATTTTCAATTTTAATGTGATTTCAGACTATTATGTCTTGTGGTTTTGTTACTTGGGCAATTTGCTTTACATGAAGCCACTAGCTTAGGTTTCAGGAAGGAGGGGAAGGAAGAAATTATCTTCACTATTTAGGTAGATGTGGCTGCTTGTGTTAAGTATCTTGCATCTTCCTTAACAGGTTCTCTAAAAAGCAAGGAGGCCTATTACAGGGCATACAGAAGAATTCACCCAGGGTACTGTAATGCTTCCAACTGCCATATAGATAGAGAGCTGTCAACTCTCCGTAGCCCATTCTTGAGTGACTCCGGTGTTAACATGAGGCTGAAGATGGCTAACTGTCCTATGTACGGTGAAGATGTCCAACTGCACTGGCTGCTTGAAAATTTGCGGAACGAACCCAAAAATCTAAATTTTAATTTGTGTGCACAAATAATAACATACAATGGTTGCCCAATGGATCAGTTTTGGAAAGACAGAGTGAATGTCACCTTGGGCCCAAGGGAAGGTAAGAAAGATGGATTTATATAATGACTTTTGGTTCTCTTTTCACGAGATGACTTTTTTTTTTTTTTAGGTACAGGGCTAGGGGGAACCCCTTATAATTGGTGGGAAGCAATCATTTGCAATTTTTTTCTGCTAAAATTTCTACTATGAATTCTGTATTTAATAGCAAGAAATTTAGAGCTATTTACTAGAAAAGGCAACTTATTTCCTTTAGCCAGAAGACAGCCTGTGTAAAACACTTGTTTTGACCATTAGGGTGATTGTTTTCAGATATACAGTATGATAAGCAGAGCAAAGTAATCATTTTCATGATTTCAGATGATTTCAAATGCTTTCAAATTCTTGAAATAAAAAATATAAATTTTATATAACATCACTGTTAAGAATAAATTTCTTATTTGATGTTCTCATTCAATTTACTTTGGTTTAGATTACTACTTTTAGAATTACAGTAAAATAAAAGCTTCACAAATTTAAGTAACAAAAGACCTTTCTGCTAAATATGCTCATGTTGGTATAGTCATTGAAAAGTGAGAAGCTGTCCGTTGGGATGTATCATCTAAGCCAGGAAACATTATGTCTGTTCTCAAAGATGTTATGATAATTTTGAAGGCTAGTGCCTTGTAAGAACCAGTTAAGCCTTTAGGGGAGGGAAGAGAGGCAATATCAACCCAAAACATCAGAATAAAAATTACAATTTCCTTTACAGTGAAAAAAATTCCACTGTGTATATCATATAATCAATATGGACCGCACCTCTGTGATCACAACATTATGAAAGTAGTTGCTGTCTCGGATCCAGAGTGTGGAGATGTTCTGATGGTGAGCAGGGATATCGTGATCAACAGGCCTCCTGTTATTGTGAAGGTGAGAAACTACACATATAGACTTTATGGTCTAGAAATGGAACTGGACTCTTACTGCACAGTGCCTATCTGCAGTGCAGAAAAAACTCTTTAATATACATCAATTGACTTTGACCTACAGAGATGGTCAAAGTGAAATATGAATATGAATAACCTCTCTCTTTTCCTTTCATTAATTTACTTAAGTCAAATTGTGAAGGTCACAAAAAATAATATATATAAATATTTTTGACTAGTTTTTAAGCCAACCCCGGCTGAAAGTACCATGCACTGCAGAGATCTCCTTCTGCAATCCTCTCCAGGAAGATATGAAGAACTGCATAATGACTTTAGAAGGCTGTGGTTTATTCAAAGAACCAATGACCATTGAGTAAGTTCAATGATTATATAGATGGGAATAATATTTGGGGTCAATTAAAAGCTGTTAGGTCAGATGTTTTGAGGAAGATGGCATTTCTAGTATTTTTGCTTTTGAGCATCCAAACAGGACTTCGTGCCCTCCTCATTACTTTGAAACTCATCTGCAAGTCTCACTCTCTTGAAAATGATAGAGCATTTAGAGCTGGCAAGACATGCTATTTCTTCATTTTTCTTAAAGATACATTTTTTTTTTCCAAATTTCTGTCTGAAGAGGCATGCGCACTTTCTTTTGCAAGAAATTGTAGCTGCGTCCCTCAACCATTATAATCCTACTGAGTGTCCTATAAATTCCTCTAGGTATCTGTGAATGCATACATGAACAATTAGAAAAAGACAGTGAGAAATAGCAATGTACACTCTAAACTCATTACATGCTAAACACAGGAAGCTGAAAAGTTATAGGTTGCAACAACACCCTTGCTTGTCATTAATGTGCACTGCTAACCTTCATGGCAAGGAGAACTGACAGAAAATGGACTAGTTCTAAGCGGAAATAATTAGGAGCTGTTCCTGCTGAATGATAATGAGCTTGATGCCACAAAATTCCCAGATAAAACTTAGATCACTGAAAGTGGGAAACATTTCTGAATTGAGTAAGTGTCTGACATTTTGAAGAATTAAAGGAACTGTTATTCTCAGGGAATATCTTGACAAAGTTTCTGAGTACCAATGGTAAAGTAAATAAATAAATAAATAAACACTATTAGGACAGTGGAATTTTCCATGGGTAGGAATTTTTCATGTGTTTTTGCTGAAGGAAATTGTTATCATGTTTTTCACAACACTGATTCTTTTCGGGGGGAAAAAAACAAAAGCAACAAAGCTATCCTAAAAGAGTCTCTGAAAATATCCTAGCAAATCAAACCTAAGTATGTATTCAACTTCTAGTGCTTCAGGACTACAAGCTATATAGGGCCTGTGAGACGCCCTAATTCTTTTCTTTCTATTCTCTCAGTTTAGGAACTCTGGCTTCCAACCAACAGGCACGAACCGTTGTGGAGTTTACACCTTACAGGCTTGGTAAACATCGTCTCCTGGCCAACTTTGGATGCCACAAGTTTGCCTATTGCAAGGGCTGTGCCAGCACTGAGGTGTGTAACCCAGTAGGCCAGAATGGCACGCTGCCCCTGAACCAGAATGGATCACTCCATGTTTGTGAGAATGGCTCCCTGCCAGCCAACAGCTCTGCCTCTGTCCCTGCGGGGGACCCGGGAGTGCAGTCCATGTGCGAATATGTATGTATCCCAGTGTGCAACCCCAACTGCAACACGGGCGGACAGCCTGTGTATGACTTCGTGTACCTCCCTGCAGGCCACCCCTTCTGCAACTCCATTGGCAGCCCAGGCTTCAATCCCAGTGTTGGTCTTGGTTTTGACACTGGCTGTGATCCTGGCTTCCGTGTGATATGTGAGACCATGCCTGCCCCTACCTGTGTCCCAGTGCCTGCCACCATGTATGGCTCTATGCCCATGCCAGCATCCAACCCTGTGTGCATGCCTCAAGTGATATTTGAGTCGGGGCCTGGGTCCACACCCCAGCCTGGAGCGGGGCCAATGTCTTATTCTGTGTCTGTCCCAGCTGGCAATGCTGTGAGTGCCCTGCTGAACCACTTCATGGCTGGCTCCAGCCCCAGTTCCACACCCAATGCAGTCCCTACCCATATGTCTGCCTCGCCATCACACCCCATGTGCTCTCCACCACCCCACTCTGTACCACCACCAGCAGCCCTCTCCGGCAGCTTTTCTGCTGCCTCCCTCTCCCACGTCTGTGGCTCTGCACCCTCTCCAACCTCTCAGCCTGTGTGCGGCCCCATGACCACCCTTCCATCTCAACCCAACGTGGGTGGCCCTGTGGCCCGCACCGTGTGCTCCCCAGGCCCGTGCACAGGAGCTTCCCCAGTGCCCCTCGTGGCCAACACCTCGGTGTCCTATGCGGCCCCCCGCCCCGTGGGACCCCCAGCTGCCCACTCGCTGTGCACCCCGGCCTCCTTCTCTGTGAGAGCCGCAGCAGCTGGCTCTCCAACCTCGCGCCTGGAGGACATGTCCGCATCAAGCTGCTTCGTGTGCCCCCCGACCCTGCGTGCCGTGGGGGCCGCCACGGCCCGCTCGGTGTGCACACCAGCATCCCGACCTGCCTCACGGGCCATGTGCACCCCAGCGTCTCGCTCCCTCTGTGGCCCGCAGTGGGGTCCCTCGTGCAACACTGCCTCACGCTCGGCCTCACACTCTGCCTGGGCTCCCGCGTCACGCTCGGTGTGGGGCACCGTGGTGCGCTCTGCCCTCACCCCACTGCCCCGCAGCTCCTACAGCGCGCTCTCCCGTGGTGCCTACAACACCCTATCGCGCTCCTCCTACAACAACGCCTTCTCCCGCTCAGCCTATGGCACCCTGCCCCGCTCCACCTCCCCATCGGCATACGCCACCCTGCCGCGCACCACGTCCCACTCCTCGTACACCCCGCTGCCTCGCTCAGCATCCCGCTCTGCGTGGAGCCCGGGTAAGAACACGCTCACTTACTTCAAACGTAAATATGTGTAAGTGAGAGCAAGCCACTATAAGCCCAAGCAAGTGAATTCAAGTCTGCATGCAGATGCTTTGAAAAAAGGCTAGGCGTAGGGTAATGGAGAGTAGCATGTGTAGTCTTGAGTATTTTTCCACGTTTGAGATGTGCCAGAAAGCAGACTGCTACCCGGTGACAGAGAGATGCATTTGGTGTAATATTTGTGTGTCCTAAGATGCAATATGGTGTTAGCGAGGAACAGACATGCTCCCTGTGGAGCCAGTGACAACAGCCATGCAGCGCCGGTGATTGGACCTACTTGCTCAGTTTATAAATGATCTTCTTGGACTCTCTTTTCTCTTGATTTCTTGCCATGCATATATCTCAGATTTTCCTGGGCTGCAGCTCTTGTAGCAAATCTCTTTCTCTGCATGCAATGTGCTGTCCTTGGGATTCTTCAGAGGAATGGTAACAGACCTCCCGCATGTCTTGCCTTGCAGACACACTGGGCACCTGAGCACTGATGTTGTTGTGGCTCAGGCCAGCTCTGCATGCACTCATATTTTTCCACTTCTGTTGTAATGAAAATTGTGGAAGCCACAGAATAAGCTAAATCATTACAAATCATCTAAACTGTTAAAAAGGAGAGAAAGGTACTTGCAATAAATTTGGTATAACTTTTACTGATGTATTACAGTTCCAAAATCTGGAATACAAAGGTCAAATTAGAAAACTGCAAAGCTCAATAGATCTTTAATGCCAGTTCATTGGTGTTCACAGCTGATTTTTTTGAATAGCATAAGCAAAGATTTTCTCTCATATATCATGTGCCTTTAGGTTCATGGAAAAAAATTCTAATTCCAATTCTACTTTATGATCCAATATAGTTAGGAAACTTTTGTCATCATGCTTGAGTTAGAGAAGGAAGTGTGATGGCATCCTTTCTTTCCTCACTTCTGCCCCCAACAACTTTACGAAATCCCCAACAGTTATAAAGGGCAATGAAACTGTGCCATAATTTCTTCAATTAAATGGTTTCATCTTCCACCTTTTTAGAAATCCAAATCATATATTAATATAGTGGAACTGTCCTCAAGTTATCTAGTTTATCCTCTGTTTATCTCTTACAAGAGTTTTGCTAATGCACCTCCCTCCACCTCCATTGTTTTCTTCTAGTTATTTTCTGTTCTTCTAGTTCTTCTGTTATTTTCTTTCTAGTCCTTCTGTTATTTTTAGTAGAGATGTTTAGCCAGGTTTTGTGGTAGTTATTTTCCTGGTGCTGCAGCTTCTTTGTTAATGTAGCAATAATATTTCAGTAGTGTCACTGTTTTCGAATGTCTATGCATTGTGATGAGGTTGAGCAATGTTCTGGGGAATCTAGAAAGTTGTGCTGTCAGACAGTATCCATGAATGCACTAGCTATGTCTATTAAATTGCAAGTCTCAGTATAGTAGGATAAAACATTGCCTGGATAATTGTAGTTGAGCGGTAATGATTAAGACTTCTTTTTTTAATAGTCTATATTGGGTATTTGCTGAGAATTTCATTGCCTGATTGACAATAAAATAGGAGTTTAAAAACACTGTAATTCTGTTTTTTCTTGCATTAAAGTGGGAAATAATCTCCCTAGATGCTCTGAAATATGCAATCTTCCTTCTACCCCTTTTCTATTCTATTTCCTTTTCCTTAAAATCTGAAATCAAAGTTTCAAAATAGGAAATCTGTAGACTTACCCTAATGTTAGGGCTTGCTTATCTCTGAAATACCCAGTATGGTATTTAGGTGAAAAATTCAGCTATCTTCTTTTCTCATATTAAAGCCTCCCACTTATAGGTGATTTTGTTTTCTCCCTGCTTTCATGGGGCAACTTTTCCCGCCTAGAGCAGCAGTGCCAAACTGAACAAATGACTCTGCTGAGCGATAGAGGAAGAGACATAAGAGAGTCCAACACTGTTTTCTGAGGAAACATTTAGTATGTGGTAACTACATCATCACTAAATAACACTTCACATTTCTTTTCCTTATTGTGGTTTGAATTCTCTGATTTTCCACATTTCTGTGAATGGTCATGACTCTGTATGACAGAAGCTCCCAAGGTTTGGTTCCAACTGATTAATAGTAAAGGAGATAGATAGATAGATACACAACATGTGCATAAACACTGCTTCCCAACTCCTTGCATCTTACATGCTGTGCACACATTCCATTTGAAAACCATAGAAAGTCCATTATAAATAAGGCCTTGGAGCACTACAGAAATGCTTTGAAGATCACATGATTCTAGTATCAATAAAATAATCTAGAGATGTTGCCACATATATAACAGTGAGAATGAAAGATAATATAAAA
The DNA here is from genome assembly GCA_034781795.1 of Crypturellus tataupa. Taxonomy (NCBI): domain Eukaryota; kingdom Metazoa; phylum Chordata; class Aves; order Tinamiformes; family Tinamidae; genus Crypturellus; species Crypturellus tataupa. The sequence continues at coordinate 843,541 of JAWLRI010001021.1, forward strand.
CCATGAGTACTGGAATTTAATTTTTGTTCATGAAACTGAATTTTTTTTTGAGAGAAGAAAGAATCTATTATGTGATAATTCTTAGTTCTTATCACTAGCAGGCCATTAGGCTATTACATTTTTTTTTTTTTTCTGGTGAAAAGCTATGAAGATATAGCTTCAAGTAAAGAATTTCAAACTTAAAATGCTGTGGGTTTGTGCTTCTCTTGACTCTTGCTGGTGACACACCATAAATGCAATGTACCTGACTGAAATGTGATTTATTTTTATATATTCCATTACCCACAAGAAACGTATTGAAATTTATGGCTCAATGAATCAATATCCTGCCAAGTATTAGCTACAGAGGTAATTTAAATTTGATATATTGTATCAAAGTAGAAGATTAAGTTAGAGAAACACTATATTCATTTTACTTTTTGTTATAGAACAAAAAACGTTTTGGAACATATCTTTTAAAGTGTATAAAAAACACTAAAATGAAATGTACTTTCCGTGAAAATATATGTAAAATATTAAAAAATGCAAAAAATAATGAAAATTTGTTTGTTTTGTTATGCAGTAGTTTTATGTAATCTTTTGTATATTTCTATTTTGATTTTTCAAATCTATATAGTTTTCAGAGTGTATTCATTCATTCAGAGTGCATTAGGTACTCTAACAAGGGAAGGTCTTTATTAATAGAAGATAATCCTACTGAAAGATTTTATAGGAATCCCATTTCTTTGTTTCTTTTGTTTTATCTGCTAAGAGGAATCTCTTCTATGTCTTTTTAATAGTCTTCCTGGATAATCTTATTAAAGCTGTTAAATTCTTTGTTTTGCACTACATGTTTTGTTAAGTGATAATTATGCCTGTAAAACTATTTATACAGGGTAAGTTTATGATTCTATGACTAACATCAGAATAGGGATTTTGTGCAGGAGACCAAGGCCAGACTGAAAACAAAGTATTCCCTGCTGAGAGATCAAACACAGAGTATGTGTGCAGCTGAGCTGTTGTTATTATTTGTGGCTTGTTTGTAGTAATATTTTACCAAATTACAAAATGTAATCTAAATGTCATTTAGATGTTAAATCTATTGGTTTGATATACTACCCAGAAACACTTGTCCATCTTTCCAGCTAACAATCTTTTTTTCCTGTTCTGCTCTCCTGAGAAAGATTGACATTGATGGTCCTCAGTAGACTTCATTAGATATTTGAGTAACCTGTGTTTATTCCATATGTTGATTTCTTCAGATCATGTATGAATGGCATGCATCTTCTGTATCAGGTATATGTATAGGATCCATCAGCACTTTACGGTCTGAACAAAGAACATTCAGTTCAACTAATAAATCAGTTTCAGAAATTAATAAAATGAAATATTATCTATGAAATACTATCTGTATGATAGAGAGAAAGGCTTTATTATGTAAAGAAACTTCAGCACTATATACTATACTATTACTATTACTATACTATACTATAAATTTTCTTTCTCTTCCAGCAGATATTAACTCTAACCTATAAATGCTCTGTAATCCTGGCTGTGCTTAATGTAGCCTCTTCATCTTCTAATTTTTGCTTATCTTCTAATTCCTTTTTGATTTTTTTTTTGGCTTCATGCCATTTTATGTAGGTGGAATTATTAGAATAGCTAGAGGCTGCTCAGATGCAAATAACGAAATTGCTACAGCAGCTTTCAGTGGATGTTTCAGAGCCTCTAATAGGCAATATCGTCTTTGGAGCACAAACATTTTAAGGTGGAGAGAATACTGTAATGATATTGTTTCTTTCCTTTAGGTGATCTGAGTCTATTATACAAAAGCATGAATCATTAAGCGTCCCAACTGCACATTAATAGAATATTAACGTAGACGCTTTTCTGCATCACTGAGTGAGGCCATTTGCCAAGGACAATATCAATGCAGAAGGAATGATAAACAGGATTTATTGATATCTGCTCTAATATAACCTCACCAAGAAACTTAACATGCTCCTTTAAAACTAGGTATAAATTTTATTCAAAGACAATGGACTAAATCTAAATAAGAACTAGAAGGCTTATCTGGTAAACAAGGCAAAAATTGTGCCCCAACTACTCCTAATTAAAATTCTGCATATTTGATGGTGGATGCTGCTTAATCCTGGAACCATCCCAACTTTTTAGGAGCCTCATTGTTTCCTCAAAATCTTCAGATGCCTGGATTTGAGTTTCCAAAGGTATAGATTTTTGTCCCTGTATATTTGTTTCTCAGTCAAGAGACTTGACTGCTCCTTACATATGTTTACCCAATATTTGGCTGTCTCTAGCCAGGTGAATACAAAATATGCATACAAAATATGAGTGAGCAAGCAGGAAGACATTTTGTGCCACGGTGATTCTGTAGAAGTGCTTTTTACTCACCCCTTCACCTCTGTTTTTTTTTTTTTTTTTTTTAACAAAAAATCCTTTCCTGCTCAGAATGACTTTCCTAGACAGTTCTTCCCATAGCTGGCATCACTCTTTGTTGATCGAAGTTCACAGAAGTAAATTCATCCATATCTGTCACTGTGGACTGGCTTAGGGCAACTCGGAGCTGATGAAACTATCATTTTAGAGGATGGCAGTCACTCAGTGTCTGAAAGGGATTTATGCCAATGAAAGATAAAAGGAGTGAGGACTTCCAAGCCAACATTCACATGAATAAAATAATAAATATAAAAAAAAGTTTAAACATTTTTCTGCCATAAATATGTTTATTTCTCTGGTACTTTATTTCAAAGCTTGGTGTATCCACTGCTGGTTAGCAAGAAGTTGATGCGTAGAAGATTTAGTTTGTAAAGATACAAACTTGAGTTGCTTTCAGACGTAATATTTAGTTTCTCCATCTTAGCTGTTTGAGCCCTCTAAAGCTGAGAGTAGGAAGTAATTCTGAAAATCTTCCCTCAGGCATTGCCTTTCATGATCAGATTCTTTTTATAGTTTAAAAAGAAAAGGATTTCTACCTGCATAAAAATGTAAAACTCAGTAGTGAAATGTTAGTTACGTATAAAAATTCCTTGCAGCAGCTGTCTGCAGACATTCAGTCAGGGCAGAAGAGAGTCTCAGTCACTTGCAGAAGATCAATGAGTGCCTCCAGCTCCATGGGGCCTCCAACTTCCATGACAAAATGATGGACAGATTACCTGGACAAATAGGTGCCGAATCTAGAAAATAGGCAAGCTTTGGGGGTAATTTCTTAGAGTTATTTCAGAATCTGTATTATAACTCTAGTGATGGAAGCATTAAATAATTTATATTAATATTATTTTGATCAGAAAGAGCTAAGTGATGTTAACTTCTCCTTATGGTCTGATTATTTGCTTCAGTAGAACACAATCAAATGTTTTAAATGAGGTAAAACAATAATACTAGTAGTATTAATAAAAGCAACATAAAAAAGCTGCTGAATATGTGGATGATACCTTTCTTTCAAAGCTTGAAAGACAAATTTTTATTGAAAAGCTCAGTTTTACTTAGTGTGGTCTTGAGTTCCTGCTGCAGAGCTGCAATGCTCCCCTGTTAGAAGCCATGGGGCCCTCTCCCACTGTGGGAGGACTCTCCGGGCCAGCTGCCCCGTTGCCTTTGCCCTCAGTTCCCTCTCGCCTCCCTCCTGCAGCTGCCCACTCTCGCCACTCCCAAACTTTCATGTTCATCTCAATATGGAATTTTAGTTTTTGCTTTTTTTCTTCTAGAATTACTATTTCCAAATATGCCTTTGGAAATCTGCTGTTGTTTTGGATTTGGCACCATGTGGAACAAAGCTACTGACATTTAAAATTCTGTTGGATATCCTTCTTTCATGGCTATTTCATGGCCAGGTATGATTCCCACAGATGTCAATATTCATCAGACCGTGGGTTTCAGGGGGGCCAGAAGAAACCTGAGAGGTTGTAGAGGATGATCTCACTGTGGTATGGAGGTACTAAGCTGTAATAATAATGCCTAAACATTTGAATAAATGTACTCTCAGTGTAATATTCACTGGCTAGATTTCAGAAAGCCTTTCACCATATATCTTTTTTTTTACATTAGCAATATATCATCTTCTTCATTAGCAATATATCGAGCACATAATATTTATTTATTATAGTCTCTCTGGGCTGGAATTATATTTCACAATGAAAATAAACTTGATATATTGACACAGGAATATACTAATTACTGATAAAATCCTCAGAAAATTGAGATAACATAGAGCTTTGGCAAAGAGATGTTAGCATCTCTACCTCCAATAAATTTTCATCTTTTATATGTGCCAGTGAAGAATAAATATCAGTCACAGCCTTAATCACTTTTAAATATTGAGAAAGGCAATGTGCCTCAAATACACTTAGTTGGCTTTTAGAAAGAAACAACTTAGAATTATAAAAAAAAAATAAAAAACTGTCATTATACTTGAATCATGCAAATATTTTCAGGCTGAAAAAATACAGTTATCTGATTAAAAGGCCAAAGTTCTTAAATCTTTTTTCTCTTCTTTCTCTAGAACTTTTTTATATAATAATGGATGGGCTTTTCAATTACGAATTGGTTATTCTTGTAATCAGTAGTACTACTTTTGCTGTTATTATTATTATTATTATTATTATTATCATGATCATAATAATAATATGGTAGATTAGGCCCCCCGATGTACAGAAGAGAGAACTTACAGAAATGAATTAAACAGACTGCATCAATGATGACTTTGTAGTGATGAAGTTCCCCTGATGAAACCCAACCCACATATCAATATTTTGTTGCCAGAAAATGAATTTTTCTAAAAAAAATATTCCATTAAGCATAGCATACCAAATGCCTTTTAAACTACCTCAGAAGAAATACGGAGTAGAAGAGGAAATCTGAGGGGGCTGTAGGTTACACGGCCCCAGACACATAATGATTTTATAGTGTAGAGATTAATGTGTAGGAGGGCACTTGACCACAGTTTCATCCCTAAATATTATCTGTAGTTATTAATAATAATTATAATAATTCAAAAAAAATAAAAACAACAACGACAAATAAACAACAGCAGCAACAATAACAAAGAGCAGAAAAGGATTTTAGAATGGAGTCAGGAAAACAAGGGTCATTTGATCACAGGCTAATACCCTGAAAACTCAGCTACTGGGCCATGTCCATTGTCACTTCATAGCTCAGAAAATTTTGTAGCTCTTGATTTTTTTTTTGTTTTGTTTTTGTTTCAGGAGGATTTTGTTTGTTTGTTTCAGACTGAAAGATGAAGAGTATTTGACATAAAACATTCTATAATGAAGGGCTGTATCATTCTCCTGTCTTCCATCTCCTGTGAGAAGGAGATACTTCCATCTCCTGTGGGAATTCACTACCCAATAGTCTATTGAATATAAGAACTAGCACCATCTCCTCCTCCTTAAAGGAAAACAATAGCTATATTTCAAAGGAAAATCAAACCTATCAGGTCCAAGTGTGCTGAAGAATGCTTAGTTTGTGGATCTTGACCTGGTTTTGACATGACCCTGCTGCTTATGCTACTCAGCTCTGTACTGAATGCCCAGAAATGTGGGTGTAAGGTCATATTGGTGAACTTTGAAGAAAAATATGACAGACTTGAGAGTTCAGTGCCTTCAAGTTTTAGTCCACAGACCTGTGAATGCAGGTGCCTGTATTTGCCAATGTCTCACTTTAAGAGCTTAAGCCTACAGTTTAATTCCTCTTTAATTCAGAAAAACAATCAAACAAAGAAAAAGAATGCCATAAATAATTCCCATGGCAGGGCATACCTGAATCTATCTTATTACTTATGCTGGACAAAGAAGCTGGACTAAGAAATCTCACAATTAATTAGCTATTTATAGAATTTCATCTGCTCTTCTGTTTTTTTTTTTTTTTTTTTTTTTTTTTTTTTAAGTTTAAATAGTTATGGTAGAGTTGTATTTTTCCAATTTGAAATGGGAAGCAGGCCACATTTTTTTTTTTATTATTTCAAATTTGATTGGATTGCTTTAAGCCAGGCTGTTTACTTTGTTGCAAAAAAGCATTGTACTCATTGTAGCTTAATAATTCCTTGAAGTGTACAGGACTAACTGAAAGATTATGTCATAGTTTCACATTAGCTTAAATCCATGCATGGATTTAAGCATGATGTGGTCCTGCTAATACTCAGAGAAATATTTTCTTTTGCTTAAAATGTTTTCTTTTATGCTTCAAAGAAAAAATAAACAAACAAAAAAACAAAAGTCCCAGGAAGCTGAGCAGGATCCATGAACAAACACCAAGTGAGGAGAGGAAAATCTGGAGTGCCTTTCTCTCTCTTTCTAGCCAAGTTAGTGTAGCACAAATAACTTCTCAGAGTGAGTTCCTTGCACATCTGTATGCCTGCATATGTCTGCAGTTACGGGTGCAGGAATAATAAGCACACACAAATGAGGGGATGGTCGGATGACTCTTGAATGGTTGTGCTGGTTTATGTCACACTAAACAGATTGTGAAACTGCAGTGTGAAGATACTGCATTTAAACATGATTATCTGGATCTGGCTCAAAAATTTTGCAAAAGTCTACCATAGCAACATGTAAAACCAGGAATAATAAAGGAATTAATTTACATAAATATAGTTATAGCTACAATTATCCTGAAATTATTTCTTTCTTTGGTCAGTAGCCACATATCTCTGAAGAGATGCATCAAAGTTTAACAGGAAAATAATAGAACTCTTCTTTTGCCTTAGAATACCTGTGGTTTTTGAAGCTTTAGCTTTTTCCAGCAGGACACTTACGGAATTAGGAATTGTCCATCTTCATTAAGATAATTTGAGTGATAGTCTGCTCTGTGCTTTGGAGATTTTAATGAGTGTTTACCATCAGAACATCTATTGGAATATTCCTCTTAGCATGATTCATTTTCTTAGCTTTTAGTTGAACAGCTTAGAAGATTTCTTTACAAAAAATAAGAAAGGCAAAGCCCTATCCTCCCTCCCTGAAGGGGATATGAGCGAGTATTTAGATTGCAAATGTGCTTATGTAATTATAAGCTTACACACACATTTTACCATGAGGAATGCATAAAATGTCCTCAGAAATACTCATATTTTGGTTCACAGGTAAGTAATCTGAATGCCTTTTCTAGTTAAAATAAGGCATAAAGCAAGGGAAACCAGGAACTATTTGCTTTATTATTGCTTTATTATTATATATTATTATTATATATTATTATTATATATTATATATATTGTAAGCAATTATTATTGCTTATAATAGTAGGAAGTCTGACTCATTTGCCTAACATCTGCAACCATTCTTTAAAAAATATAAATAAACAGTACAAGAAATTCTCAGAATATTTAAGAAAGTCTTTTGTTGCTGCTGTTGTTGTTGTTAATGCCTATGCCATTGTGAATTTAGTCATTTTTGTTTCTGCATCTTTGAAATTTTCAGCGTTCTATCTCTATTGTATAAAAATTACAGTTATTCTGTATAGGAGAAAAAAAGTGTTATTTAAGTCAAAAAAAGCACATGTAGCAGAAAATTCCAAATTTCTCATAAAATGGACTATTATATGAAAATATGTTCATGAAGATTTGAGGAGGAAAGAAAAGGGAAGGGAAGGGAAGGGAAGGGAAGGGAAGGGAAGGGAAGGGAAGGGAAGGGAAGGGGAACAATTCAACATATATGTGTGAGTATGTGTGTGTATATTTATATATACATAGGAATTGAAAGAATTCTTCTTACTCTGGGTAGATGTGTACTAGGAAGTCAGAATTTGGAGCTACCTTCTGAGAAGATTACTAATCTCATTGCCTGATGAGCTCAATTTACACAGATCATACTCTGTGCCTCTTGATCATTCTTTGTGCTTCACAAGTTATTTCTATGTAACTTTGCAAACAGTGTATGTGAGTGAAAATTTGTGAAGCAGAACAGTTGGTGCAGAGAAGCCAGTTGTTCCCAGAATGTGTATTTCAAGAGTGAGTGTTAGTTATGGTGCTCTCTATGTCAGTTTACCCAAAGCAATGTCATTCATGTGTACTGAAACCACTTTGCAAAATTAACCATCTTAACTGAGATTTGAGAGATCAGCTTCAGAAGCACATCTCTGATCCATACTAAAATTCTAGTGTAAATGCACCCAAAATACTGCTAAATGTATGCTGTATGTGCCACACAGCAGTCTTGCTGGACTTGCTACTGAGCAACACATTCACGAAGGCCTCTGGGTGCTGTCAACTGGGGAGCTTTTTGCTGGTATATAATTTCACTGTTACCCTTGCATCATGTTAAAATATTAGGTTATGAAATATGCCTTTTCATGAACACTTTTAAAGTTCTTCCTTTGATTGTGATTGCAGAAGTAATTGTTTGTGGATGCTTGAAGAGGCATGATTTTTCACTATTGATTTTTTGCCTAACAATCTATGTCATGCTGTATCCTGTCAGCATGTCATTGAAAAATGCTGCAAACATATTCATTCCCTAGCTGGAAACACTGCATATGCCAGGCATTGAATTCATGCTCTGGTAAAGGAATATCATTTCACTCAAGTTCAAGGCCTGTGGACCAAAATAGTTCCTGATCCACACAAAACACTTAACTATAAGATTTTTGTCAGAACTAATTCCTTACTTTAACTGCTTTTTAATAGCATCTGAGGTAAGCTCAGTACTTCGTGCATACAGCAGCTTGCTGCAAACCTAAACAAACCTATGAACACACACACACACACACAAACAAACAAAAAACCCATCTGCTTTACATTTCAGAATAGTTTAAACCTACGCAAACAGGTCAAGAAAATATAAAGTGCAATGATCAGACTTCCAAGCCACCGAAACTCTCTGTCAACACCTGAAAAAAGCCATGCCACTCCCTGCTCTACTAGCAACATTCTTCCAGATGCTGCTGAAGTCATTATTACTTTCTAAAGCAAGTTCATGAACATCGGGAAGTACAAGATGCGGCATCACCTGAAATATTTTCTTTTTATGGATGAAGAGTCTTCTATTTTGGAGTATAAGTAGCACTGAGGAGAGAGACTGTGGTAGCTGATTTGAGTCATCAAGCAGGGTAACAGCACCAGCTGCAGAGAAACTAAAGCCTGCTGCATGTCCTGCTAGAGTGTGATGTACTGCCAACAGAAGGTGGAGGTGGAAATATGGTGGGGAGAAAAGGGTAGTAAACAAGCTATCAGCTCACTTTCTGCTTCTCCATGCACAAAGGCAAAATATATGTCCAGTCCTACCAAAGTGCTCTCCACATTTCTCATGTTCATTCTTGATTTACTATATATTTCAGCCTAAAAAGCATTTTAAGGCACCTTTACAAGCATGCAGTTGTGTGAAAACATGTTTTGCAGTTAATAGAATAAAATAGAATGGGTATGCCTACAAAAATAATGTGATTTGCTGTATTTTTTTATCTCCCAGCTGAAATTAATCTTTCTCGATGAAAACAGTGATAGAAGAAAAAAGTGCAGAGGCAACAAAGAGTTATTAATCCCCACACACAGGGAGAGACTGGACAGGCACTGGTGTAATGGTTATTAAGCTACAACAGAGGGGAGAGCAGCTACTTAAGCTAGTTGCAGCCAAGGTCCTTAGCTGAGCATGGCGAGAGGGTGATAAGAAATCGGTGAAAGCTAAAGCACCAGGGAAGACTGGAGACAGGATGACATGACAGTAGGTAATGAGTGTGCAGGGGAAAGAAAACAATGACACAAGCGGTGTGTTCAAAGCATAAAACGAAGACAGGAACTGCTTCACATTCCGTGTTGATGGACTACGGGCATGTTGTCAGAATTGTTAGGTATTTTTTACAGAAACAAAGACTCGAAACTGTAACGGGAGGTACTGAATCTGCAGGAAGACTGCTAACAAGGCTGCCTGAGAGATGGGGAATCCAGCTGGGAGCTCTGGAATTGGCTTTTGTCTTGCATTGTATAAGAAAAGGAGTTTACCTAGTGCAGCATGCAATCTCTACACATCCGGCTTGTGGTAATAGAGTTTTATTTTACAAATAAATGCTAATATTGATGAGCAGCTTCAGCTAATAAACCCACATAATTTAATCTTTCAGGTTATCTGATAGTAAAAATAGCATAAATCTGATTTTAGTACAAGGCAAACGTCTGTTAGTAGACATCAAAAAGATTTAGTTTTGTAATTGACAGATATGTCCAAATGTCAGTATTTCTGCTTTGTAAATATCTTTCTATTGCAAAAAAAAAAAAATAAATAAAAAAGCATTCCTCCTCTGCTAAATTTTGTTCTTTAAATTTCCTCTTCCTCTGAAGGAAAAGCAGGTCAAATTTGCTTCTTCAGCCTGTTTCTTCCAAATTCTTCATCTTGGTCTTCTGCTCTACACAAAAAGGAAAAGAGTGATTGAGTGGGGTCAAGGAGTGTCTAAGGCATCAGGACAATTGACTTTTTACCACCTATGCCATATTTATATGTCCAACTGCACAGTATGGAGGAGCAGGACACAAAATGTTGTCCTTGATGCTAATTCAGAGTAGAATTTTTTTGCCTCTACTGTCTGCATATTAACTAATACATCTAGTCTAGGTGGTATGACATACTTTTCCCTCTATAGTGTTCATCCATATTCTAGTCTTGCAGAGCTTAGTGCAGTTTTACATTTTATTTTTATATTCTTTAAACATTTAATTAACATCCTTTCCAAAAACAAACAAACAAACAAACAAACAAACTGAAAAAAAAAGAAAAAGGGGAGGGGAGTCTGCAAAAGGTGGCCCTACTACTATTACTCAGGGAAGTATTTTCTTGTGTGCTCAAAATTGCTATTTATGTCTGCATTTTCTGAGAGTCTGTGGCAGATGCTGATGCTCACAGCAGAGCTGCAGTGCAGTTCAGAACAGTTGAAGTTTGATTGCCATCGCTCTTGCCAGTTGGCAGCTTCTACAAGGGATCATTCACTAGTCAGAGAAAGACTACATGTAGTGCTTTTATATTTTTTTGCTGATATTCCTCCCCATATTATCCATACATCTGCTGTAATGATGAGGCCGGATATGTTATTTTGCATCTGCTAAGCTTCCCCTTCTGCTGAGGGCACTCACAGCTGGTTTAATCAACTGATTTCTAGCCCTGTGCAGCCCTAGACCAGTCAAATAAACAAGAGCATCTGCTCAGCTGTTTATTCAATGTTTAGCTTAGTTTTCCAAAGAAAGATAGCCCTAATGTTTGCTGTTTGGGGATTTCTGCACTTTTGATATTAGTGGGATTATTTGGTGGAACAGTATAGTTATGAGTGGAATTGAAATGTCTAGTTTAGCATATGTGAAATGTGGTGTTTTATGATAATGTGGTTTGTGGAACTCCTAACAGAGCCAGTAAGTAAGTTTTGGTCTCCTTTGGCTGTAATATGTATTGTTGTATGGTAAGCAAGTGCAGTTGTATTTGATATGGAACCTGAAGTTGGGTTATTTGATCTCTTGTTATTCTGTCCACTTTGTCTGCTTCAGTTATCAACTTAAGTTGGGTGGACAGGTTAAGTGCCAACTAAGAGAATAATTAGAGAATAGCTCAAACTGAAATGAATTTCAACTTTGTAAAAAAAGTTACTTTACTGGTATTATAATATTAGATCAATCTCAACACCTAAGCACATTTGAAGCAGTTCAGAAAGTCATACATTCTGTTCACATATCATCTACTTTCTTCATTTAAAAAGACAAGAAAAAAGTGTTCATTGTACTGCATTTGACATTTATGTTATTATTTGGGCTACTAATTTTTTCTCAGAGAAAAAAATGATAGCATTGAGGTATGTCAGATGGACAAATTCTTCAAGTTCTGGGTTCATCCCATTGTGGAGCAGCCCACTCTTGCTCCTCCCTGAAACTTACTACCTTTCAGCAGAGAAGTAAGTGATCTTTCTTCACCAACACCATGTTTGCCACGTCAAGGAAGGTGCTGGAAACCTAAAGACCTCTAGGAAGAACTAATGGGATTTAAACCTCAGAGCATGCCATATCCTATTTTTTTTTTTATGAAGTCAGTGTCTCCTAGACTCATCCTGGAGCCGAGCCTTGAGGTACACTAGCCTGACCTTGCCTACGCCAAGACACGGTGACTGTTACTGCTCATCAAATCCAGTCTGTGGAGATGTGTCAGAGGTGCTCTGGGAAGAAGTGTCCCAGAAAGGTACCTCTTAATTTTCTTCATTGTGGTCGGCCGAGCTGCTGGCTGCCTACAGCCATGGGAGATGTCCCCCATGGGGACAATGTCTGGCAGCCATTCAGGTCTGCAAGAGATTGGCTCACTTATTGGCAGATTTCTCCTGTGCGTGAGAGGACTCCCTTTTGGATCCATGTTGGTTGGTTTGTGTGCCCTCAAGAAGAGGCCTCTTACAGTGCTGGTCTGTTGGTCATCACTGAGTTAGTGGTGCTTGACTGACTAATGGAGATTTTTGTACCTTGGTCATTTATTTACAGCAAAAAAAAAGCTCAAGTGCTGTGTGTCACTGGCATTCATTCTGGATATATTGCAGGTGTGAGACTTGACTTAGAGGTTTTCTCCCCCTTCCTCATCATGTCCTCCTCAAAGAAAATTTGGATAGCAACACATACAGCTCCTGCAGGATAACATGATTATGTCAAGTCCATCCAAAAGCAGTTGCTAGGTGTTCAGCCTTTCATAACAGTATTTTAAGTGTAGTGAGAGGCAGATTACAGCCAGCATTATAATAATATGTTGAGTAATAAAGAAATATTATTTTAAATGTAACACCTGTGTAATGACATAAAGGCTGTAGGGTCTTGTAAACATGTGGAAATGTCTGAAGCCAGTTGCAGTGTCCTCAGGACTTATTATGATTTACCTCTCCCCCCGCCCCTTTCTTCTTTAGCACAGTCACTGAACTTATTCCCTACAGAGATGGGCAAACACTGAAAAGCCTTGTGCAGAATGAACTGCTCTATTGACTGTACTTGGTGTTCTTGCCGTGCTTTGAAATTACAAATCTTATGCCAGCAATCTACAACAAAGATATAGCATAGTAAAGTATAGTAGTGATCACCTTTGTACAGAGGGGAAAAACTCCTGAAAACACTCAGCTTTCCAGGACACAGAACTCACTATCTACTGGAGAGGTAAAACTCTGAAGACAAGTAATTAAGTTTCTGTGCTGCAAATGTATGGAACATATGTAATTCACTGGCATTGGCCTTGGTAAATGACCGCACGGTATTTCTACATCTGAGCATGTAATTTGGACTGCACTTCCCAACTTCTTAGGCCAGTAGCACAATAACCCTTATGGCTCACTCCAAGGACTGCATGAGCTAAAGTGAGAGGTGAATCAGCTTGCATTTGACAAAAGCTGTAGTGAATATGTCATATTGTTATCATGTCATTAAATCGGGAGATCTTACTCACTTACTTTTCCCCATCATGTGCCAAAGACTCTTCTCATTTTGCTTTTATCTTCACTTTTTTATATCACATTCTTCTAAGTACCCTTGCTGTTAGAGGGCATTCTGCTCTCTTAATCCTTCGTTTTAACCAAGGACAAGAATCTCTCAATTTGTCAATGGGTTTTGCAATTTTTGCTTATTTGTTTCTGCTTTTTTCTTTTTCATTTGTACTTGAGGGCATCCGTTACTAGTACACATAGGTATCCATATCATATCGCATAGTGCAGTGACACTGCTGGAAGACGAAGTAGATGAGATGCGCTAGTAAAGCATTTTGGTAGGACAGATAAGTTTATGCTCGTGCAGTGATATGCAATCTGGAAACAAGTCTCCGCGGCAAAGCCCTCTTTTGTACTAGCTGTCTCTCTGCCTGGGACAACAGGGAGGAAAGGTAGCTTTCTGGAAGTAGCCTGGGAAAAGTCCAAAATGAAGTCCAACTGGAACTGTCTGGATGCAGCTGTGTATTTCTTACTTGCATCGAAAATGGAGAGCTTTAGGTCAGAAAACTAAAGATGACATCCTGTGATGACATGGAATTATAAAACAAAGAGAAGTGTGTGTTTTGATTTTAAAATGAGCCAGACCTAAAAATTTGTTAGCACAAGTAGGTGGCAGCAGACTCATTCATATGATCACACAGATGCTCAAACACACTATTTTCTTATCCATTAAGTAGTAAAGCCGCATGTTTAGGCACAATGGAATTATTTTAGATAATCAATGTACATTGATCAGAAAAGCCACATCCCTTTGCAGATGAGAACTCCTCTGACTTTTTTGGTTAGTATTAATGATGCTGGCAAGCCTCGTTCTTTAGCTATATTTTTGGATATCAAACTAGCTCCAAAATCACTTCAATTGTATATAGAATTGTTCAGTTACTGAGATCTGGCTTAGCTATTTCTACCTCTGTAGAGAGCGAACTTAGTTATGAAGATTTCAGTTCGAAATCCAGATCTACTATTTTTCTCTTTTGAAGGGTGAATGGCAAGCCCTGGAATTTTAGCTCAGGAACATCAATGTCAGAAATATCAGATACATAGTACATTCATCCTAAAATAGAATACAAAAGCAAATCCATTAGTTTAGAGGCACTATAAATAAGTGCATTTTAAAATGCACTTAAAATGCTCTTTCTCTTTTTAAATGTATATTTTTAAATTCTATTACATATTTATGAATTTTTCCCTCTCATTTTAGAAACTGTCTTTTTTATTTTTAGGTAAAAAGATTTTTTTTTTTTGTGAGGTGCAGTATGAATTGTGTGTACAAAGGCACTCATGACTTCTGTGTGAAAAGAAAAAAAAAAAGAAATGCCTTCTGAGTTTTTTAGGATGTGATGCCTAGACATAAGTAAACCTTATAAGTAAATCTTAAATAGGTAAATAAGAAAGAGAGAGAATATGACAATAAAAGGAATAGAAGGAGAAGCAAATTCAAAGCCATCTGCCAGCTGAAATTACCTAAATGCCAGATACTGCTTCTAGCAACCTGTGTTCCTTTGGAATCTGAATGGTCCTTTGTAATGAGGCAAAAGTTGACAGATACGGCATTTTGTGTGCTTTAACTGTGATGATTCCTGTAGAAATCAAACTTCAGGAGAAGCTGCTGCATGACAAGTACATAGTTACAAGCCTTTGACCAAATAAAGAACAAACAGACAATAAAGGTATTTTGCATTATTTGCAATCCACTGAGAAGGAGGTTTATGTTATTTTTGAATATTTATAGTAAGTCTCTCTATATACACATCTATATATGTGTCAAATGCTGTTGTTTCTCTCTAAATAAGTAAGTTAAGATAAATAAAAAATGTGGAATACATTTGAGCAAGCACATAGAGAAGAAAATTAGAGAAAAACACTATTCTGTTCATGAGATTTGTAAGAAGAAAAAAGAGAAACAGATTTTGGCAGAAAAGCGATTAAATATTCCAGTTGGACTAAGTAATAATAATAATAAAAATACTTTGGAAATTTGAATAGATAAACAACAAATGCTACTCTAAGAATTTTTACTTTAAAGAAAGGAGATGTATATGTTTCATGGCCTTCTTTTAAAACTTTCCTGTTTTCAACTCATGGGCCTAGAGGATATACAAATTGCACAGTTGTCAAGTATAAAGATATATAAAACAGCAAAAACTAGTGCTGAATTATATTCAAAATACAAATATTCAATTTTAAATTTTCACAAGCCCTTCCAGACCTCCAAACAGTTGAGTAAGTAGTTCTAAATACTGTTTAATTAAACCATGTTTCCAGATTCTTAAGTTGAGAAACATAAATTTGAATCATTAGCTCTTTGAAAATCTTCATTTCAGTGTTTATCACATGTGTTTGGTTACCTTTAGCACTTCAAAATTTTCATTTCAATGTTTATTACACAAATTTGTTTACATCAGTTCTTCCTAACCTGAAATGTGATTATGCTGTAAACATGAGTTGAAAACATATTAAATATTAAAAAAAATCTCCATTGTTTACTGAAAGTAACATTGACTTTAAACTTTATCCAAAACGGCCATAGTCATTTAAGGCCCCTGACTGGGGAGGATCTAGAACACAATATTCCTCTGTATGTTGATTTTTATTATTTTTTGTAACAGTTGACATTTCAAAACTGAACCAGGCTTTATGAAACCCAGCTATGTAGATGCTCAGGAAGTCTGAAAAAGGAATTACTCACCAAAATAGCTCTGCAGAGGCAGAAAGTCTTTCAAATTCGTTTCCCACTTGCGCTTTGTAAGTTCTTCTATGCCAAAAAAAAAAAAAAAGAGCTCCATTATTTCTTCCATGAAGTGACTTAAGATCAGCTCTCTTAAGCTGTGCATTACAGAAAGCCAGGGGCAATGGGTGGGGAGAGGAGGCAGCTGTTATTAAAAATGTGTGTGTGTGTGCACGGGCGAGTGTGATGTTTTGTACCTATTCTCGGTATTGTTTTTCTTCGATTTTGGGGTAACAAGCACCTGGCACAGAATAAGCATTAAAAGAAGGAAGGAAAATTTATATTGCCAAGCTGCTCCTCTGATTTGTCGCCCTTCTTGTTCTGTTTACACTGGATACAGAAGGGTAACTGTTTAGCTACGTTAATCACCCTCTTAAGTAGAAAGTGAAGCCTTTAATTGCTGCAGAAGCAGGGGACACATTGTCATAACTATGGTGTTACATCTGAATAACATGGAATTTGAACTCATTTTAAGGCAGGTGAAGTGACTGTTAATGGAGAATTGAAGGAGTAGAGTAAACCCAAAGAATGAGGAAAGCAGTGGGAGATGTGAGAGAATTTCACTCCTGGGCGGCTACAGATGTTCAAGCAAGGTAATATTAACTTGCATGTGTCTCAGGAGATGGAGTATACTTCTGTGGGCTGAATCTGCAGGGTGGGGCAGCCAAGAGGAAGGACAGCTGTAAAGAAAGTTGTAATTAAAACATCTGCAATTTGTGTAAGATAATTAAAGGGCAGCAGCAGCATGTTAAGTTTGAAAGCAAGGTTGCAATTGAGTCCGTCATCTGGTCATTTAATAAATAAGGATGGCTTGTGTTGTCTGTCAGCCTTTTAGCACAAGTGTTTTTAAACTCTATGAACCATCTGTGGATAGATGTGCCTTTTCAAAACACCACACCAAAGTGTAACTCTGATACTGAAATAGTAGTAATTTTAGAAGTTAGGGACCAAAAGACCATACTAGTATGGTTCTATAATGAAATATGTATTCTGTGCTGGTTATACCTGCAGAAGGTCTAACTAGGCTCTTGAAGGCTTATGCAACTCAGCCAGCCCGTTTATGCACAGTGCGTTGTGTGGGATGCTGTGAACAAACTGATTAAAGAGCAATGGTTTGGTAAACAGGTGCCTGAGCACTGCTACGGTGTGTTGCAGCCCAGAAAGCACGCCTTGGCCCTCCAAGGCTCAAACGCTTGTAGCAAGATGGTTTCCCTCATGAGCAGTCCAAAGGAAATTCAGGAAGGGGTAACTTGCTTCAGAGAAGCGCAGGCTAAGAAAAAGCCCTGAAGCAGTGCTCAGTTCTAATATTCTTTCACTTCCCTCGTTTTCCCTGTGGTTTCTGTATAATTCCTTCCTTCTCAGATCAAGTGTTTGTAGCTAAGGAAGCTCATCATTTTTTTTTTTTTTCAGAGAAATTCAATTCTTCCAAAACCACCAATGCACCCTGACAACAAGGTATAGGTTTTTTTTTGTCTTCTTGCTTTCTTTTCTACTCTTGCATTACTCTTCAGAAGTCTTTATCTACCTCGATAAGAAAACAAGCATACACATTCCACCAAACTACGATATACAGCATAAATGATTAGATTTTTTAAAAGTTGCTTCAGAATGGATTTTTTCAGAATGTGTTCTTCTCGGGACACACAACCCCCTGTGCTCTAAATGAGTCTCTATAAATGTCAACTTACTAAGAAAATGAAGGGAAAAAAAGTTAAATTCATGCAGTGGAACACGAAATTTCTGAGGAGATTTGGAGAGCATAGAGTTATAGATTGAAACTTTACTTAGATTAGCCATTAGGTGATCTTGTGGAGAGTCCAGTTGAATACAGTGTGCTGTTTCATCGATATTTTGTTCTCTGAATCACTTTCCTGCTCCTATATATTACCAAAGACATCTCTTTATTTCTCACAGGAATTAATAAATAATGATAACAATTAACAAAGGTATCTTTCTTCCTTTTATGCCCATGGAGCTGCACAGCTCCTCACAGCTGAAGTCTTCACCATTTTTTTTTTTTAACTCAAGGTATAAGGTTTGAGTGAAACACCATTTCAGGAGGAAGCAATCTTCTCAGTATGATTGCTGTACTCTTGTGGGTGTTGTACTAGCTCCTTCTCTTCAATTATTTAGTAACTGTATAAATTGTTGTCAGGGATTTGGACATTTGCTTCCTCTGTATTTCTTAGGAAAACCTCTATCTTCTCACTACTTCAGTAACTGGTTCTGAAAGTCTGACACTTAAATACTGAGGTGAGATATCAAACCAATCTTTAGGGCTGTATGTGCCAAATGGAGTTTAATGATGGTGTCATAATACTTGGAAGCAACAGCTCTGGTCTTGGCCTATATGGGAAAAAATATATAGGCTCCCATTTAAAAAACTGGTACAATTAATCTCCACTTTCACCATCAAGACAGATAGACATCAGCTAAAAGGGAAATCTTTTCAAGCATAGTAGGGATTCTATATATAAATATAAATATAAAATGTAAAAATGCCTTCTACGTGCAGAATAAAGATTGGTACTGAAATCAGTCATAATTACTAGAGTTAATTGGCAGTTCAAATGTAACATAGAGGTAGATTTAGAATGCAACAGTACATATTTACTCTTTAGGCAGTAAAACCTGCAATTTTCATCTTTATTGTTGTTATAATAAATGAGCTTTGCCATTGATAACAATTTTAGGCCTATAATTTACAGTAGACTGCATATATGAATGTAAAACACTTGATGTGGAACTTGACTGTAAAAAGTGTTTTCATAATTACTGTTAATTTGAGGGAGAGGGGGCTTAGTTAATTATTCTGCCTTAGTTTTATTCTTCTGGGGCATGTTCTGTTCTTCATATACATCTTTGAAGGTCAGCTGAGTTATATATGAACTTAAAGCTTAAAGATTTATTAAAGCTACAAGAAGTCATTTCTGGCTGCAGGTTGATTATTACTCTGTGGACTGATCAGTCAGTGCCAGTTTTTGTGCAATGGACTCAATTGTCCGTAGCTGGCAGGGTGAGGGCAGCAGTAGCTGTGAGGTGCCCTGTGTGGGTCACAGGGATGGGAACAGTCTGTGCTGCAGCCCCTTGAGGAGCCCCACAGAGTTTCAGAGAGAGCCACAGCCCTGAGATGAGGGGACATGATGGGGACACATGGGACGGGACAATGCTGGGGGCAGGCTAGAGATACACCCTTAGAAGAAGACCCACGTTGTGGAGCAGAGACATGTCCTGCCACAATCTTTCCATCTCAATCTCTTTTTATATTTTGAGTTCTTCACTACTTTGCCTGTTTCCTCTGGCACTGCTTACTGTTTCCTGTCATCACAGTTCTCTTCCCCTTGATCTGTACAGCTGTGCCACCAGCCATGCCCCTTTCATTCCCTTCTTCTCCAGCTTTACCATCAATTCCTCTCATCTGCAGTAATGATGGCTATATTTTTTGCTAAATTGCCTTCATTCTTTATCCTTTTATCTCCTCAGACACTTCAGATGCTCCTTAGCTGAAAATGGGGAAGGCACATCTCATCATGAGGCATTCAACAGCTGCTGAACCTGTTCTTAATCATTTGCCTTGCTTCTTACTCCCTCTACTTCTCGTCTTCTTTTTCTCTGTCCATGGGAACCTCTGTGATCTATAATGCAATAAGGCAGAAGTCATTCTCTTGTGCCTTTACTGGTGTGCCTGTACTGCTACCTGGGGGTAAAATGGTAGGGCATTACATACGTAAGTTAGCAGTCAGTTGATTATAAAGGATGGGAAAAGACACCCATAGAGATGTAGTGGATGTGCCACTGTGAGAAAATAAGGATTTTGTCTCTGCTTCATTACTAGGCATTAATATGGCTGTTCTTGGCTGAACTCTTGCTGCTGAGGCCAGTTCCTGGGAAGTGCTGAGTTTCCACAGGCAGTGGTACCTCATGCTCCTCAGCCAGCTGAACTCTAGTCACATCTGTGCATAATTGCCATCCGCAGCTGAAGAATTTCATTTTAGATTCCCTCCATGGACTGGATTCCTGCTTTGCTCTTCTTCTGAGGAATATTTGCCCTACAAACGTTTTTAAAAACGTATGATATGGTATTTCTCTGTTCGATTTATTTATTTGTTTATTTATTTATTCATTCAGCTCAGATACACTCAACAATAAGATTCTCAGCTTTCCCAGTCTGAATTATCTGCAATTCTAAGAGAAAAAAAAAAAGGGCACAGAGAGATGGCAGTGCTATCACTGCACATACTTGCTTCACAAGTCAGTAGCACCAGCTCTTTTGAAGAGGCCACTCTTTTAAAGCGGCCTCTAAGCTAGTAAAACAAATTAAGCCAGAGAGGCTTCCATGCAGAAAGCTGCTGTGTCAGGGGGAGGGAGATGAGCAAAGATAGGAGCCTTCACAAAACACCTACTCAAAAACCTGATTATGCACCAAGAAACCTTACTATTCACCAATTCAGCAAGAGCTTTTTGGTGTGAAGGTCCTGAGCTCTCACCTGATGTTAGTTTAAAGAGAGCTGATTATCCACAAAGTGAAAAATAATGTGGCATTATTCCCAGCGGTACAAACTCTGATAGCAATCAGGAGAGATAGAGAGGGAATAGGAGGCTACTGTATAATGGAGGTGGTGCTGGCAGAAGTGGAGATTAAGTGAAGTTGACAGGGGCTTCATTTCAGAGCTGACCGCGCTGTTGCGGCGTCCATTGTCCCCAGTCTCCATCTCAGCTGTCAGGTTCCTTCTCTTTCTTCCAGCAGGCAGTTTGGGGCCTGTCTCCCCCTCCAGGCTTTCCTTTGTTTCAAACCCCAAATTGCTATTAATGCTTAAGATTAGCACTCTAATGCTTGCTCTGTTTTATTTTAAAACATGAAACAAATAGGCTCCAAGATTCATTGTTATTTCATGGCCATGTATTTCCTATTAGCTTAAGAAGAATGACTATTTTGTTGTTCGTTTCCATTCTCTTTTCAGTGTTTCCTTCTCTCTTTGGCTCCTAATATCTTTCAATGTCAGTATCTTATAAATTATGAACAATATTCCTGTTGCAAGAAAGATAGCTACTGTTTGTCTTCTGGCCTGACATTGAAAAGTGGTATATGAGAAAATGGATATGAAGAGGCACAAATCTGAGGATTGTCATAGAAAGAAAAAGATACAAAAACAGGCCCCTTAAAAATATTGTTTCTGCCCTTATTACCTCAACTCCATTACAAATATTCTCTTCAGTACTTCTTCCTTAATAAATAAATTTATATGTGACATATTCAGGACACAGCTGAATTATTTTTATTAACTAAAGACCTCTATGTTCATAATAATAATAATACAAAACCCTCAAGAACACCATGAAACTCTTTCAACTGTGACAATCTCATATCCTACACTTACCACTGTAATTAGTGCACCTATCTATCTAAATTTGCCTTTTTGCCAGCATATAAATGCTGATTTTCTTGTACACATTACAGGAAATTTAAGCAGAGGGAGGCTCTTATAGTCAATTCAGGATCTTTGTGTATCCACAGCTACAACTTTTTGCATAGTCCCTTGTATAGCAGAGGTCTCCTGTATTTTAGTGCTCTAAATTTGTGCTATACAATATATGAAAAAAAGAAGAATATTCCACTTATTTTGTATGTCACTGCTGTAGACAGATGGATTGCAGTACTGAAAAGAATTTCTTTTCACATCATCCTGTCAGCAAACATATTTTATTGCAATTGTCCTACACAAGTTACACATCGTTATTTGATTGTGTCAAGCTAGGTATAAAATGAACTCCGGCTTAGGAAGATGCATAAGAACACAGGATTTTGATGAGACTGCAGCTACCACCTGCCTCAAAATTTCATGCAGACTGTTGGTACATTTTTTTTTCTATTTTTATATTGGAGATATTTAGCTTGCCAGTTTCATCTGATCGTAAGCCTGAGTTAATGGTCTTGCATTTTCTTTACTGTCAGTCATAAACATATGCTAATAAGAATTTTGGCTTCCTGTAATTCCTCTGAACCCTTGAAGGAGTTCCCATTTTGCCCTGTCATTCTTGTGCTCTATTGAGACAGCGTGTAAGGAAGGGTTGTTATTAGGATACTGTAATTTTTGTTGTCTTCCATTTGTGTATTTGGTAGGGAAGCTTCTTTTAACAGTGTTGCCAAGGAGTGATTTTGACCTCCTCTTGCCCATTATGGACAGAATTTTACGTCCCTGATATTTCTATTTCTAAAGCATCTTGATGTTTCTGGAAGCATATCAGTTGCTAATACAATGCCTTTAAAATAAATTTAGTATTAAGTAAACACCTGTTCATTAAACCTGTAGCTTTCTCCATGCAGCTTGGTAGCAGATGCAGATGCTGATGCTGATAATGATACAGGTTGCTTGTCAGGCAGCTTAGATACTGACAGATTGTATTACTGTGAATTTGAATCCTTTATAAGATCACATGTAGAAATGAACTCTTTATTTCTCTCTGAAATAATAATAATAAAAAATGATATGTGTAGAGAACTGAAAAAATATTTTTGATTTAAAAAAGTTAATATCCAGACTGCTATTCAATATTTGAGGTACGCTGAATTCTGCTAGTGTTCTGATGTTTCTGGAACCTTTTATTTTCAAATGTGAATGCCTGCGAAACAGGGATTTTAATCCAGAGAAATGATATTGTAGAAAACAAGACAGGATATTTTTTTTTCAGTGATAATAATGAGCTCTCTAGATAAACTTGCACCTGCTGTAAATCTCTTGCAGAAGGCTGATATGAAATGACAAGACCAAACAAGTTTATATAGACGCCCAAAGTGAACTCCTGAACTTTTGGGACTGATAGATGTCTCCACAGCTCGTGTTTGTATACAGTGAAATTCCTGCACGGTTGGTAATGGCTTTTCTGATATCTTTTCTTCTATGATTTTTCTCCAGATGGGTTGAATGAATTACATTTCTAATGGTACTCAGAATCCCTAAAGGAGGACTTATATCAGTTTAAGCTTACAGTTATGACAATTTGGTCCTCAAATCTCAGTCGTCTTCAGTTGTCCCTGCAGCAATACAACTTTTGCTTCACATATCCCAGTTAGTAATAGCTATAGCCATATCTTGGTTTTCAAGCCTCTGCCATTGGTAAGAAAGTCTAATAACAAGTACATCTTCTTAGTGTGACTATGCCTTGAGACAGCTCTGAAGATATTCAATATCTATATCGATTCAATATCTTTATTGAAGATATTCAATATCTAAAATCTAAAATTCTGTTTCCACACATGAAGCTAAGACTGGCTTCAGCTTAAGAAAGAAGAGAAAAGATACGATTAAGCATTATATCACACACTGGGAACTACTAATAGCTAAGAAGCTAGATCCATTAGATCCATGGAATAAAGACAATGTCCTCACATAGATAAGAAGCTGCCTAAGAGCCTGTAAAAATACAAAAGGAGTAAATGTTCATATTTCCTAGTGAAGAAAAGCCACCATTGTGTACCAACAGGGATTTGCACCGGGCCTGTGCTTTTCAAGACATTCAAACATGATTTTGGATATGAGATGGATAGTAAGGTGAACAACATTCCTAACAATGTAAAGTTTTAGTAGAACAAAAAGTGAGATTCATCCAAGAGAAACTTGCAGGAGGACCTTCTGAACAACCTGGTGACAAAATACCAGTAGAAGTAGAAGTGTTAAATGATGTATGCAAAAATACCCTTTCTGTCTCCAATACTTTACTCTTGCAGTGAAGTACCTTAACCAGCAATTCAGGAATGACATCATGGAGGTGTAATATACAGTCTGAAAATATAGGAACTCTGCTCAATAGCAGCTGAAAGCAGACAAGATATTAGAAATGATTAGGAAGAGGGACAAGAAAGACATCTCTATGCCTTTATTTAAAACCACAGTGTACCAATATCTGCTCTAATCTATGCTTTTCTGTGTTGTCTTCAAAAATATCACATGTTGAAAGAGTATCCAGAAGGACAGTGAAAATGAGCAAAAGTATAAAGTAGCTTTAAGTATACCCTTCCCTTCTCAGGGCATTTCCTTTTGGCTTCTCTTGGGGGCAAGATGTTGGGCTAGATGGACCTTTGATGTTGTCTCACATGGCAATTCTTCGCTTTTGCCATATCTGTAAAGGAGGAGGAATAAAGTAACTGGGCAGGCTGACAGCATTTAGTTTTGCTTTCTTTTAAAGTGTTGTTTTCTTATGATTAATGTGTGAGAGCATGTAAGGGAGTTTGCTAGAAAACTCTGATGAGGCATTGCTTCATCATGAGGCTTTCAAACCCATGTCTTCCATCTGTGAGAGAATTTCCTCACAGATATGCTGGAATTAAACCTATCCCCTGAACAAATATTTAATCTGATTCTTGATGAGCATTTGGTTAGTTGTCTTTATTAGTAAGAAGGAGTGGATTTGTAGAGTGAGGCAAGAGTCATCCAGTTTGTGCACCCAAGACTACTCAGAATATGAACCATGGAATAATGCAGGGGACAGTGAAAGTTTTGTTTCACAGTCACAATCCTCATACAAAATGCATGCTAGTATGGGTGTACTTACTCAGAACCTGTAAGTGAGCAGGTTAGTTGTGAGAGGTAGATTTACAAACTTTTCTTCTTATCCTTTTTTTTTTTTTTTTTTTTTTTTGCAATATAGACACATTTGAGCAGAAGGGGAGTACAAAATAGGTGTAATCAAATACTTAGGATGTTCGCCAGAGGAAGATATTTGTGTGAATGCCTTCAAGATGAAGACAGCACTGATCAGAGGAGTGTTGAGAGGTATTCCACCATTACTATCAATCATCTCATTTAGAAAAATAGTATAATCCAGTATCTGTTGATGAAAGGAAAAACTTAGGCAACAAAGACCAGGAGTTTATGAATCCTTATAGAGCTTTCTTGCCTGCTATCTGAAAGAAGTAGTGTTGTAAGGGACTTTCTCTTTTTCTAATGGCTCGTTCTAATGTGGATCAAATCATACTTCAATGTACACCGCTTAAAATTATGCATAGAGTTAATACTTACACCGGGGATCAGACACTCTAAATTTTGTATTTCACTTTACAGTTTTAGAATGAAGTATTTTTTGTATATGTATATATATATAAATAGTAGTTAGTAAAGAATTAACAGCCTTCACCAGAGAAAAAACTGTAATAAAAATATGTAGTTTCAAAAAAATTGAAAGCTAAGGTCTTTTGTTTCATAACTGACATCTTAAAGTCTTTTGCACCATTGCATATACTTTACATTTCTTTTTTTTTTTTCTATCCTATTAAAACATGAAGCCTTTCCTAAAACACATGTAAGCGGTAACTTGCTGTCATGACTTGCATCTGGCATAGCCCGTCTTGCAGCTAAGACTTAATAGAAATCATATCTGTGGGACCAAGAGCTGTTAAAGCTTTTATACTTTATTAACTTTAATTGCATAGCATGATATTACCGCTAAGGCTGTCAAAAAAGCTATACTACACATACATTGAAAACCTAATTTCTTCTGTTATAGAAGAAGGTTCCTTCTGTTCCTTCTTCTCTTCTTCTCCAGCGAAGGAGACTCCACAACCTCTCTGGGCAGCCTGTTCCAGTGCTCCATCACCCTCACTGTTAAGAAATTTTTCCTTAAGTTCCTCTGGAACTTTTGGTGCTTCAGTTTGTGGCTATTTCCTCTAGTTCTGTGGTGGTCACCGCTTAAAAGGGGCCAGCCCCATCCTCCTCACTGCCTCCCTTGAGGTACTTGTAAACACTGATTAGATCCCCTCTCAGCCTTCTCTTCTCCAGGCTGAACAGGCCCAGCTCCCTCAGCCTCTCATCATAGGGCAGATGTTCCAGGCCCTTGATCATCCTCGTGGCCCTGTGCTGGACTCTCTCCACATCCCTCTTGCACTCAGGGGCTCAGAACTGGACACAGTGCTCCAGATGTGGCCTCACCAGGGCTGAGTAGAGGGGCAGGATCCACTCCCTCGACCTGCTGGAGACGCTTCTCTTAATGCACCTCAGGATCCCATTGGCCTTTTTGGCCACAAGGGCACACTGCTGCCTCATGGTTAACCTGTCAACCACCATGACTCCCAGGTCCTTCTCTGCAGAGCTGCTCTCCGGAAGGTCGTTCCCCAGCCAGTACAGGTGTCTGGGGTTATTTCTCCCCAGGTGCAGGACTGTGCACTTAGCCTTGTTGAATTTCATGAGGTTTCTCACTGCCCAGTTGTCCATCCAGTCTGTCCAGGTCCCTCTGGATGGCAGCGCAGTCCTCTGGGGTGTCAGCTACTCCTCCCAGCTTCGTATCATCAGCAAACTTGCTGAGGGAGCACTCTGCTTCATCCAGGTCACTGATGAATAAATTGAACAGGACTGGACCAAGGACTTACCCCTGGGGGACACAGCTCGCCACAGGCCTCCAACTAGGCTCCGCACCGCTGATCATCACCCTCTGAGCTCTGCCATCCAGCCAATTCCCAATCCACCTCACCGTCCACTTATCCATCCCACTCCTCCGGAGCTTGTCCAGGAGGATATTGTGAGGGAGGGTGTCAAAAGCCTTGGTGAAGTCCGGATAGATGACATCCACTGCTCTCCCCTCATCTATCCAATCAGTCTTTCCATCATTGAAGGCTATTGGGTTAGTTAAGCGTAATTTCCCCTTGGTGAATCCATGCTGACTACTCCTGAGCACCTTCTTATCCTTCACATGTTTAGGGACAACAGTCAGGATGAGCTGCTCCATGACTTTTCCAGGGATGGAGGAGAGACCAACTGGCTTGTAGTTGCCTGAGTAATATGCTCAAACTAAGTTGTATTTTCACTTTCCAGTTGTATTTATTTCCAGATATAAATTCAGAGCTAACTAGAATAACAGTGTGAAGATCGAATATAGGAAATTTTCATTCTTTTGGGGTATATTCATATTTATCTCCAAATTCTGCAAGCTACTCTGTATTCTCTGAGACTATATTCTGTCTCAGGGAATAAAAATCCTTTATATGATGTCCTATGAAAAGTTTAATAATTATATCAGCCTCATGCACAAGTAGAAAGAAGCTATTTATACTAATGCAAACAACTGAGATATCCCCTGAGAATTACAGAATTTTTGAAATCAGTAGGCAAACAGATGCTCTAAAATCACTGAAAAGGAGAATGAAGCAATATAAAATATACTTTGTGAACTTTTATTTATGTTTACTAATAAAAATACATTTGAGTTTATTAGTGTTTATCCTATTTCTCCATAATTTGGTTTACAGTGAAGTTTGTTCCTGTAATAAATATAAACTTTAAACACTCTGAAGAAAAAAAGCAATTCAATTGAAATTTAGAGTAACAAAATCTATAAAAAGCTAACGTAATTTGTAACATATTTTCCAAAATACAATCTTCTCTACCCATTTCAATAACAGTTTCTAACTCTTTCTTATTTTAAGCATTTGTAAAATGTTTGATTCTCCTACAGAAACAGTTTTCTTGGAAAATAGATTTAACTATATATGTAACATATAAGTATGTATATATGTACATTGACAGATCTTTAAAACTTGCATAGTTTCATGGAAATCTCTGTAATAATAATCAACGGAGAAGCTTGACTCTTGAATTAGCTTAAAATAAGTACATAAATAATGAAAATGTCACAAATTAGATTAAAGAAAATGCTGGTCCTTTTCAAATAAAGACGTTTATATAACAAAAATAAGCAAGTCTAACTCTTAAAAGCTCAGAGAAAATGCCAATTCTAAATATATTCATAGTTTATGGATTAAACTAACATTAACACTACAAGTCAGAATGTGAAGTCCTTTGAAGTCAATGAATGGCAGCCTTGTAGTGACGAAGTCTCACTACATTCGGGAAAGAGAAGATTTTGAGAGATTTTTAATTAGATATGAAATGACAGAGAAAGAGAGGATGAAGTGACTTGTCATATTTTTGGGACATTTGCTTTTATTTAACCTGTTGGTCATTTAACTTTATCCAGTTTCTCTTTCAAGTGAGTCTCTAAAGGAATGAGGAAAGATGTCTTTATTGAATTTGTATAATTCATTCTTGTCTGGATAAAGGGAATAAACTGCTATGTATATTTTAATTCCAGAGACTCTATTTCCTTTGTTGTCATTTTTTCCCTCTGTTCTTGGGTGATTGGACTTGGATCTAGCAAGACAAAAATCCTGCTGCTTTGTGTGTCATCTCTTTCTAGTTTCTCACTGTTGTTAATACTTTATCTTGCTTCTGAAGATTAGATATCATTGCAGTCATTCTGATTTTACCATTCTGGACAGTTTGTTTACTCCCCCTGGGTATTTTCTGGCTTATCTCTTTAAAGAAAGGTCTTTCTTTTCACTACCGTCAAGCACAGGACACAGTAAAGAATAGTCCATAAAACTGAATGCTTAAGTCCTAGGTTTCAACTACATTTCTCACGTAAAGTGATTTTGAATTGATTTATTTTGTGTTTTTCCCTAATTATTTAATTGCCATACTCATATTTGATAGAATAATATTTTTCTTAAAGCCTGAAATATTTTACCACAACAGAATTGGGCTACCTAACCACTTCCCCATTAAAAAATATAATCTATTCATATTCAGGACCACATTAACTTGTATAGTCAGATAACATTCATATAACTGAGAATCCTGTGCATTAAAAAAATAGCTTAAATAATCCTTATTCCTAAGCTTCAATGACATTCTTGCGATATTGAGGTCTCTATTTTCTCTTTTCTCTCCATATTGTTGTTTCTTTATTTTTTGCACATATATCAAATATAGCTTTTATAGAAAAATTATGCCCTACAGCCTGTCATTCTTCTAGCATTTTTTTTTTTTTTTAATTTATTCTCTTAAGAGATATACAGGAACTGAAAAATTTTGTTTTTTATTAACAGTCTGATGTAGTTGTTTTAATTCCAGATGAGGAAAAGTATATATTTAGTAAAACATTAAGTCAACTAAAATATTTAATCTCAAATTTTGTTAATTTCTTAAATGATATGTGGTATATTTTATAATATTGATTAAAAAATGTGAAACAATATATTTCAAAGAAAACAAAGATGTTTCAAAGGAACAAAAAAGAGTTTATTTCAAAGAATCAAAAAAATCAAATTATTCCACTCCACTAGGGTCAAAAAGAAATTGCTGTTTATAAATCGTCATGACAAACATATATTTTTTGACCAAAAAAGCATGTTGGATATGTTTTTTTTACTGCTTGACTCCACCATGTTTACTGATTTTCTTTTTTCCCCAGAAAGTGAAAATGTCATCTAATAGAGATTATATATGGTATGTTTGGTTTTGAACGCTACCAACTATAAACTTTTAACATATTTTTCTAGGGTTGGAAGATCTCTATGCATTTTTCCTTGTATTTCATTCAACAAGACACCCTTCAAAGCCTAAAGATTGTTTTTGCATATTCAAGAGTTTATATCAATCAGACAGAAAGCAGCTGAGATTAAGTACAACATCCCTTATTCAAATGCATTGCAGATGTTGTGGTATAAAAAGAAAAAAAAAAAAGAAAAATACTTCAATCCAAAGAGAAAAAATAATTTATTTAAACTGTGTTATACTTAAGACTTAAAATTTTCTCTTCCCAGGTGTGTTTGTGGGATAGATTATAAATACAAACTATATAACAAGTGCTAACTAAGTGTAATATTTATAGCCTTATTAGCAAGCTATACTATTTTTTTTTTTTTAGGAGAACATTAGTCTACTGAGGGGAAGAAAGGTGGTCTGAAGATGTGGTTGCCTCAGACATTCAACCTCAGCTGATTTGAAGCCTCTCTTGTTTACCCCAGCTTTTTGGGTCTCTTTTTACCTCCTGCATCACCCAAATCAGTAATGATGAGTTACATATACACCAGAATATTTTTAGGAAAATAAGAGTCTTAATGTATGCGACCTTTATTTTGCTTCTATTTTCTTTCTTTCTTTTTTTTTTTTTTTTTTCTCCTAATACCTATTGCTTGCTTTGTGGGTGATTGCCATACTTTTTGGACTCTAAATGTGCTTCCTAGGTATTACTTCCTCCTAAAGATCTTCTTTTAATAATGTCATACAATGAAAATGATTGTTGGAACTCTGTCCACAAATCCTTGCACTTTCCTTCAGTTTTGGGACTCTTCAGGTTTGGAAATCACTGGATAAAATGATGGTCTGTTAGACCAGAAACTTAAAAGAAACTAAGATTTTGTTTCTAAAAGTAAAGAGCAGCAAGGAAAATCGATGTTGGACCTGATTTTATTTTAGCTTATGTTGTTTTACAACACTGCAATTTCACTGGCTTCAGTTTCTCTTAAATTTTTAAAATATTTCCTTACTAATTAGTAGATTTATAATTAGCTTTGCAGAAAAACATCAACAACAAACAAAAAAGCAAAACAACATTATAATAAAGTACCATCTTTCAGAAAACTTAAAAAGTGAAATGTCAAAAAAGCATATCATATGGTGAACTGGAGTTCACCATTTTTTTCTCTAGGAAAACAGAAACAAAGTGTTCTGCAGAAACAAGATGTTCTTGTAACTATCTGTCTGAAGGACTTCTCTTTTGATATGACATTACGATATTCATGGAATTGAACTATAATTTGAGATAGAAGTGGATTCTGCTACTTATTGTTACAAAGTTATCCAAGTCATTTAATCATTGATTTTCCCTCCATTACTCCTAGAAACAGTAATCTTTCAGAATCTCACAGTCTTTAATAGAGTGAATTTTATTTAAAATATTAGATCATTGGAGTGCTTCCACTCACGTAAAGGTCACAGAGTCATGTAGTGAAATTTTTGGAGCAACTAAAAAAGTTTTTATCAAGTTTGGTTTTCCTGAAGAGACAGCAAAGAATAAATATAGTTTTAAAATTGTTGCTCATCCAGGGACTGTGACATTTAAGAATTTATTTACTTCTTGATTCTGTGTTCTTTGGTATATCGAAAGGATGAAAAAAATAAGTAATATGAGAAATATGTTGATAAAGATACTCTAAGCAACTCAGAATTTGGAGAAAGTGTACAGTAAAATTCACTTCATAGTGTTTTCTTAGGAAAACTGACTGCTATAGAAAGCCAAATTCATTTCATGTTTTCAATGACAAGAGATCCTCCTTAGAGGCTGCTGTTCAAGTGCTGCCTATAGGTACATTATATTTAAGTATAGATTTTACTGTTACTTGAAAAGGAGGGTAACACATAGGGTTATGATACTTCTCCAGAGGGTTTCAGAGTTTTATAAGAGCAAAATATAATAAAAAGACAATAAAGAAAAAACAGTATCCTCAGTTTCTTATGAAATCCCTGTTGATTATTGTGCTCTAATTATTTAAGTTTGGAAATCAAGAGATAAAATTGGATATATCTTGGGATATTCACTTTCAAAGAACATTTTTGTTACTTGCTAACTAGATGACTACACAATTAGAAACAAATTGAACATTTTAAGCATGAACTTTAAATTTATTCTTTTTAATATCTGGCTATGTAGGAAAATCAAAACAACAAAAAAAAATCTGATTAATGTAGTGTTTTACAACATTCCAGTGTCTCCCATATACTTCTTTGAATGCTATGGCACCTGGGAGGTCTATATGAATGTCAACATTTTTTTTCTGGGAGTATTTGTGTCTAATATATATTTAATAAATCAGTTTTCGCCCTACATATTGGTTTAATATTGCATGTATGATCCAGCTGTATCATCAGATGGTAGATACAAGTCCATCATTTAATTCTTCTCTCCCTATCAGTGGCTCATCACTAATCAGACTGATTTCAACTAATTTACTCCTACTGAGTCTCTTGAACATATACATATGCTTATTACTTATAGTTTGGAGGCTCCTCAATTTTACATTTAATTATTCAAACAGTTGTGAGATTAGATGAGTGTTATGATCCTGTAAAACTGTAGATTTCTATTTTATTGGCTTCATTTTTTTAGAGGAATGCTGTTATTGCTAGTTACAGCAGTACAGCAGTAAGTTGTTTACAGAACTACATCAGAACAAGGCTGATAAGATGATTTTTTTTTTGTCTCTTTTTCTTTGGTTGGACATCTGGTGAACATTAACTCCAAACATTGTGATGGGTTATTTGTCTGTGCTGATATGGCACAAAGGATTTTGCCACCTGTTCAATTTTTATTCACTGCTTTAAAAATATATTTGAAAGAGGAGCTTTTAATACTTTTCATTTAAATGGGAAGGCACCAAAGCAGAATGTGCAGTTCAGCAGGCAGAGCTTGCAAAATACCCTAAATCATTTAAATCTCATGAAGTTTGTCCTCACATAAGTTTTGTTTGCTCTATTTAGACATACATGTTTATTTGCAGTTGTTAAATACTGTGCTGAGCATGTACAGCTGATTTTTTCCTGTCTGGTATTTGAAGGTGTGTATTTTTAGAATCAGACAGGTCCTACCAAGTCCAGTCATACTGCTGATGACCTAGGAGGTGACACTGTTCGTTCATTGCTAATTTGAGACCATTTGCACTGGCACACTGAAGATAATCATAAGATAAAGGATAAACCCACTGCCAAATGTTGAGAAACTGAAATTAGAGAGCTAATCTGTCTACATTATCTGCCTAGAGAATGGAAGAGGCAGAGGGATTTAGAATGGATATTCAAAATATCTAACTGAGGTTGTGAAATGTCATTATAAATTGTAGGGATTCATTGAATAAAAAATTCAATTTACGGCCTAAATTTCTTCAATTGCTAATAGAGACGAATAAGTTTGTTTGAAATCTTCTAGGAAGAGATTCTACTCATCTCAGTTTAGGTTTCTACATGATGAGGGTAATCTTACAGACGATGATGTTCCTCTGTGATTAATGCTAATCAATAAAAAACATTGTTCATTTCAAATAGTTTTGGAACTTGTAGTGTAAATATGATTTAAAAGGTAGAAAATCTAAAAGAAATGAAACCCTTGATCTCTTGTGCACAAAAATAAGATATTGCCAACCTTTTTGAAGTTGTCATCACCTTGGTGTGCTGAGTGGTTTGGGATAGACACTTCTTGTGTCTTTTTGCTAAGGCAGAAGAATATACAATTATTACAAATAAAATCAAGCATGTGCTTTTTCTAACAATTAAATTTACGTATATCTGTGAGATCCCTGACAGGTAGTGTTTATTTATGTGTGGAATTGTGACATAAACAGAGACATTTTCTAGATTATTATTATCTTTATTAGGATCTCCTTTCAACCAAATATTTATAGCAATACTTTTATTTTAAGCTTTTCTTTTAGTATGGGGAGTAAGGACAATGAAAATCTCATGTAGACTGAAATAATTTAACTCATTTTTGTAGGGGTTCTTATTTTTCCTCTCATAAAAATGTTCACAGAAATTCCTTATAGACACAGTTGAACAGCTTAAAGTCTTAGAGCCTGTGGTGGTGAAGATATCCATTATTCATTTTAGAAACTTTGATGTACACTTAAATATATATAAAATAGTACTTTTACAACTATCGAATGTAGATGACAACCAAAGATTAGTTTGGAATGGCTTCAATTATTTAAAATTTTTGTATGTGAAGGTTTCTGGTTATGTTTTGCACTATTTATAATCATAGTATAATTGGAAAATTTAGTCTGAAAAGGGGGTCTGAAAAACATCTTCTCCAAACTTCTGCTTAAAGCAAGGCTACTTTACTAGAGGGTCCTCAGGTCCATATCTGCACAATATGTGATTTCAAAATGACCTTTCTTGATTTTTCTATACTACTAAATAAACTGCTTCAACCATTTGTTATGAACACTGCAAAAAAAGCTATTCTAAAAGTACAAAGAGGGTTTAGTGGCTTGCTAAGATGCCTTTCTTTTTAAGTTATTTCATTAACACACTAAAAAACAAAAACAACAAAACAACAACAAAACCAATATTGATTTATTAAGACAAAACACTATTGTTAATGCCATAAACAGAGGCCTCTCTGGATCAACATTCTGGAACAACTGATAAATCACATTTTGAAGTCATTAAGAAGTAGAATCCATTAAGCATATTCCAAATCTGGTCAACTCAGCCTAATGTATGATAAAAATGTATCTTAATTCTTTAATACTGATAAAATCAGCATTTTAATTCAGTGAAAATTGGAAGACAGCTGTGCTAGCACTTTTCTAGGAATAATAGAAACAACATTCAATAACAAAAGAATGAGACACAGTATGGATCACAAGGAATATAGGGCCAAAGGCAATATAGTTACAATTTCTTCATCAGCTTCCATCACTCAACACTGTCTTTGTGTCCTGTTTTCTAATGATTCATCTTCATGCCAAGACACTGTCTTTTGAGAAGTATTGCTAGTTACTAGAGCCTAAGCTAAATCAGATACTGTATCCATATCTGGAAAAAAAATCTATGATCTTTTTTAATCTGCAGTATTTTAGAAGTTATTTCAAAATCTTATGATATTACTTAATAAAAACAAATCAAGAATTGTCTTACAAACTACTGTAGAACTCATCTGGATGCTTGTGTCACTTCCCTTTATTTTCATTTTCTTCTGCATAATTAACAGAAAGTGTGTGGATAACTGATCACAGAAATCATAAATTTCAAACTATCTAGTTCATCATGCTGGAGTTAGATTTAATTGTTTCTTCTCAGCAACTCACAGAAAGAAGGATCTTTTTTTTTTTTCTTTATTCTATCTTGAGAATATAGAGATGTGAGAAGACATTCAGAACTGGTTCGTCAAAGAAACCGCTTACAGTTTTGTCCTGTTTGGGGAAAAAAAGAGAGATTTTCACTTGAAACTATGTTTAATCTAAATGTAAATGAAATAAGACATGAAGAACAAACTAAGACAGTAAAGAAACGGTTTTCTCTGGGCTAGCTAATGGCTAGTTTGTAAGGTTTTTGGATATTTATAAAAGAATGGTATTTCTAAGGAAATATGACACAAGGTACCCTCGCTCCAGCACTCCTAAAATTTTACCGTATTAACAGCACAGCTGGTATGATTATTAATGTAAGGATTTGACTGACTGTGGCAATTGAAATGCATGAGACCTGAATCTTCTTTTCCTGAGCATGGGTGTATACTTTGTAAGTCTGACTGTGGTTGGTCTAGAGGTAAGAAACTGGCACTTATGTGGTCTCATCTGGGGTCAC
Organism: Crypturellus tataupa; assembly: GCA_034781795.1. Taxonomy (NCBI): domain Eukaryota; kingdom Metazoa; phylum Chordata; class Aves; order Tinamiformes; family Tinamidae; genus Crypturellus; species Crypturellus tataupa. The sequence continues at coordinate 878,803 of JAWLRI010001021.1, forward strand.
AGATTGGTCTGTGATTTTCAAATCCATGCTCTTGATTTTGTAAGCATTTATTTTTGAATATCTTAAATCACAGGAGCAGCCATAATCCATTAATTATATTGTGTAAGCAGAATACATTATACTTTCTGTGTCATAAAGTTGTATGTACTTTCCTTTTTTTAAATTGGTTTATATCTATTATTTCTGTAAATATGCAGTTGATATTAAACCTTCTAGTGGATTCTGGGCTAAGAAGGCTGAGTACTATGGCTTAGTTCATATATTCCTTGCAAGGAATTTTTCAGGAAACTGAAAAAAAAAATCTTTTTTTTTTAAAGAAAAGAATTAGCAAAGACTTTAGTTGGAAAAGTATGAACTTCAGTAATAAAACTCTACCGATTTGAATGGCATATATTTAAGCTGGGTTCCATTTGAGATATTGTTACTTTAATGCTTTAATGAAAAACAGCACAGACCATAGAAGAATTATGCTTCTCAATACAATGCAACACCAGTTCCTTATTCCCAGTAGTTTAGAAGTAATTGAATTCTATTTGGGTGTTGGAATAACTTAATAATAATAATAATGAAGTATTTCAATGTATTCTGTAATTAAAAATATATTTTTTATGATAAGCAAATTTCAATTTTGGTATGTGTGCAGAACCTGATTCATTAATTACAATATAAATGCACATTATCCAGGTGCATTTGGACATTAACTTCTTTTAAAGAGCACTTGGCATATGGCAAATTTAATCATATCTAAATCCTTATATGCCATATCTCTGCCCAATAACTCTCTAGCAATTTTTCTTCGGTTTTGTTTTTTTTCCTTTTGTCACTGCCTAATAATTTTATAAACACAATAATAACAAAGGAAGTAATAACATATTTTGCATGTTGTAGCTAATATAGATTATTTTGAGCCCATGTACAATAATTTAACTGATAAGTATATGCAAGATATGAATATTATTTTGAGTTTCAGAGATATTGGCAAGGATCATTTCCTCAGTAGCAGACAAGGCACATCTATGGTCTATTTGAAATAAAGCTAGTGTAATTGAAGTAACTGTTCAGGGCACATTTGTGTCTAAACAGTTCTGCCTTTATATATAATCATTTTGACTTTTCCTCAGAAAATTTACTTTTAATATCTGCTTAATAGTGTGCTCAGCTGAAGCATGAAAAAAACCCTTTTTCTTACATTGAAATTATGCTTATTCTGAAGTATGTAGTAGAAGGAAGGCTTACTAGTGAAATCACTTAGTGAATGAATTTATCCACTTGAATATTCCTCAGGATGTTAGTGGAATAATCTCATGAATAAGGTTGGTTACAAGTGTCTGCAATATTGGATCTTGCTATCTGTATCTTTCATACCCAAAGGAAGAGAGAAAATGCTTTCAAAAATAAGGAGATGTGATTCTATTTATTTATTTGTTTAAATATTTTGGGATAGTCTAAGGCACATCTCCTCCCTGGCTCTATTTTAAATTGATTTAAGCATCTCACAAAAACTAGATATCATCCTGTTGTTATGAGAAACCCCGGAAGAGAATGTACCCAAGGACATATTTTCACTGTTGTCAATGGAAAATATAGACAAAGCAGCAGATGTTCCTGGGATATCATGAGAGAATATGGACAAAACAGCAAAGACTGGTTGAAGATGAAGATAAGAACCACTGTATCTTCAAAGAACTGTCTGAAACTGGGCAGTAGGACCAAAACAGGGCCTCTGAACCAGAATGAGGCCACATATGGAAGTGAGTTCTGGGTCGTCATCGAATGGACGCGGCAAGACGACCACCAGGGGGTCTCAAAAGACCACTGGAGACCACCAAGGTGACGGAGGGCACACACTCACAAGGGTATTGTAAGAAATAAAATAACCTTAGGGTGTGCACAAGCTATCCCCCGTGCGCTCTGTGCTGCAATAAAGTGAATGCCTGCTTAATACTAAATTGGTATTAAGAGGTTTATTCCCGGTTTTCGGTGACACTCTCTCTGCCCTTTACATTGCAATATTGTCCCTCATGCAGAAATGTTTTGACTATTAAAAAAGATTATTTAACATAATATGATAAGTTAATATAAGATTAATTCTTACATTAATCTATATTCAACCAACACCATTTCCTATGAGGTTGATTGAATTCTGTTTTCCTTGGAAGTATTCAAAATGAATAGTTAAAATATACTTGCTTGTGCCCATGCATCCTGAATAACTTTTATTAGGATCCTGGGATTTTGCAAATTCTTCAGAGTAAGACAATTCTTACAATTTTGTAAGAAACATATAGCTTTATTTGCATTTTTAATTGACTTACTATTTTATTTTCTCTAAGGTCTGTAACAGAATCTTATCTTATAATATACCTTATACCTATAACTTATATATAGTCCTAGACTGGAAGATAAAATGTTATCCATAGGAAGAGACACTGTATCTAGATTAAGATTCTATCCTGATTACTGTCTGGACTGGCCACTTCTTTCCATTGATTATATTGGGAGTGTCCTTTGCTTTTATTTATTTTAGATTTTGTTTAAATTTTAACAGCACCTCCAGCTTTCAAGGCTGGTCACTGTGGTAAAGGCTATCCTAAAAGGTGGGCTGGGCACTAGTGGGAGGGGAGTTCATCTCCTGCAAAGGTTCAGGAAAAAGCCTTCCTCCATTCCTGCTGTGGAGGAAAAGTAGCAGTTTCTCGTAATAATATCACTGCAAAGCAAATTTGCTAAGGTTTCCCACAGTTTCCCTTCTCTTGAATTCCCTTTCACAGGTGAAGGGTGGGATTAGGAAGTCAGTAGCAGACAGGGGACTCTGATTACTAACCCTTTGTTTTGCCGATGTTTGCAACTTCTTACTTTAATGGATTTAAGCACCACGGGGGCCAAATTTTTATTGGTGCTATTTTTCTTAAAATCTTTCATGTCTTAGGTAGTATTTTTTGTAGTTCTTATTCTTAAGACTTTCTTATCACTGTGAGTTTTTCATCTGCTAAACAAATCATATTTGTTCTGCTTTCATAACCGCATGTTATCAATACCACAAAGAGTTCCTCGCATTTGCTATTTTGAAAATTAGTTTAGAAATACCTGTGTTGTTTCTCAGTAGAGTTGTTGTCAATAAAACAATTAGCAGTGGTGACATCTCTCTCTATATATAAAACCCACTGCCTTTCAGTAAGACAAGACTGTAATCAAAAGAAACCTCTGCATATTAAACTCATTGTGTGTCTGATCAGTTATGTACAGAAAAAATCCAATTATTTCATATCATATCTTCTGTCATTTGGTTTTGTGTTGAAAATCCATGAGTAGCTGCCAAAACCTTTCATTATTTAAATGAACCATGACAGAGAGTAGATTACCTACACCGATTGGTAATCATTTATGCAGTGTGAAGTGTGCATTGTTTCTGAATCACAGTGTTGTTACATGACTTCTCCTTATCAGTCTGATTTGGAAAGCTGTTGCAAAAACTGCACTCTGGGTAATTCCCTGATTACTTTCAACATATGGGACTCTGTTGAGGAGAGGAGGGAGGAATGTGTCGTTCACTGGTAACTCTGCTTAGATCTATGGGGTTTTTTTGTTTATTTTTTCTTTTTTTTTCCATGCTCTGGGAACAGCTCAGATCTGCAAAGTGTAAGGATGACGTTCTGTGGCCCTTACATGCAGCAGGAATTCTGCCCTAGCAAAGCACTCAGCCAGGCCAGTCTGGTTTTACTGATTTTTGTTTCCTTTTTTATTTATTCCCTGCCTTTTAAAAAAAAAATCTTATTTTTTTTCCTGTATCCTGAATTCCCAGATATTTTAAATTATTTTCTTCTCAATTTGGTTTTGTCTCTTTCTGATTTATGTAGCTAATATCACTGCTGTGTTACAAAGAGAAATGTATTAATGCTTGTAAAAAGGTTGGCTCCAAATCATTATGATATGACAGAAATGTATGTAAAGAAATTAATAATTTAATGTTCACTTCAGGATTTACATATTCAAATACTATGTTTAGTTAGTCTAGAGCTACATATGAAAGCATGGTAAAAACAATATTGAATGATTAAATAAGAATAGCAAGTGTGAAAAAGTATGTTAGGCTACATACATACAAAAAGCTCTAAAATATATGAATGTAAGAGGTCCAACCATCCAAGCTTTGAAAATTCCTAAGCAAAGACTGAATATTGAGTGTTAAATTATTTTTTTTACACATTTTTGAAATTACTTCAGATATTGCTTTAAAATACAGATTCCTATTCCTGCCACTTGGAATCAAGGAGTCTGAGATTGCTGCAGCTTGCAGTTCCTATGACAACACAGCCAGCTCACTGTTTCTATCATTTTGTAATCTAGTCAACAGGTCCTTTTCCTTCCTTTTCTGGTCTACCAACATCATCCTAAAATCTGGTGCTGTGTACAAATAATTAGGGGAGATTATTCCCTTAAGCCCAGACTTCACAGTATATATTAGAAATCTTAAATGATCTAGTTGTATCATTTGTTACAATCCTATAGAAATACTAGGACATCTGCGTCAGACTTGAATACTTGTATTCAAAGTACGTTGCCTGGGTCATTCCTCAGCCAGTGTTACAGTAGATGCATTTGCTTAATGGATAAGAGGTTATTCGTGACTTCTCTAAAACGTTGAACTATGATACCCAGTTATGACCGGCAGACATCTCAAAGTTTAAATCCTTGTTGAATTTAATATTCTAAATATAAGGCATTAGAATTGATAACACATGTCAAAATAAAAGCATCATTAATTAAATGACATGGTGATGATACTTGTCTCTTAGCAACAGAGGAATATACTATTAAAATATTGTACCTGTTCCTCTGTAATTGATTTTTATAGGAGAAGGGTAGAAAAGTTTAACCCATGGCCTTTTCACAGCAGAACCCTATTTTCTTTACAATAAAAATAGATTTACTACAAAAATCTGATATTACAGAATATCAGCTTATAGTTTTGCTGTGTTTCTTGCAGTTCTGAGGCCTAATTCTACAGTGGAATAAACTACACGATATCGCTATCAGATGCTATCAGATGCTGACTTTTTTTTTTTTAGTAGAAAATATAATAGAAAACATAATAAAAGACATAAGTAGAGCTGTTTTGAAGGTGTTGAATTTTTGGCAATGTGGGCCTGAAGAAAGGACTGTCTTTCTTCTAGGAACAATTAAAATCAGTCATGGGGACTTTTTTTTTTTTATGCAACAGCTATATGAAGCCACCCTATCTCACTCCAGGGACTAACCTTGTGCATATTTACATGTGGCTAGACTCACTGTTGGTTTTCAAGCAAATAGCATCAACTAGAGCCACAAATCTCTGCATGGTCAGGACATCAGTTTTGAGAACTTCACTTTCTTCTTCCTCTTTCAGGAACAATGCAATAAATGCAATGCAATAAAAGTTTATTAAAGCGCATAGGTCTTTTTCTAACTTGGTATCTTGAAGTAATAGTTTTGGTTAAAATGTTGAAGAATACTTTGGTATGAACATTATCTGGATCTAAAACTCTCTGACATGATCTTGAAAGCCCTACTTAGCGTCAGATCACTTTTTGAATTCAGCAAGCAGCAACATGTCCATGTAGCTTTGCTTTGTCCTTCCTGCCCCATCTGTGACACTTCCTGGATATGCTCAGACTTCTCACCTCCTCACTGCTACCAGTCCTTCCAAAGCCTTGTGGATGCTATAGTCTTCCTCATCTTTCATGTTTTTTTGCCAATATTTCTTCCATTAGAAACTAGATAAAAAACTATCAACATAGATTTCACAAACTAGAAATCCCTTGGGTTTTTGGTTTTCACAAACTAGAAATCCCTTGGGTTTTTGGTTGTTTGTTTGTTTTCCTAGAGTAAATGTATTACAAAGTTGTTTTCATGTCTAACTGAAAACATAACCATTGCATTTCACAACTAGTTTTTATTTGATGCATTACAATTTTGCTTTTACTTTTGCTACTGTATTCTGAGTTACCTGACATGGCAAGGAAGACCAAGGAGGTATTTGTGATCTTCAGATGTACTAGGTATTGCTTTCTGATTCCCCAAAGATTAATTGCAAGTCTGCAGAGAAATGGAATTTACTTTCTAAAACAAGATATCTTTTCTGAGACTGTATTAATGATGTAGTCTAGCGTGCTTCCTGTCACCTAGAGTATATTATGGGAGAATCTCCATTTCTCACTTTAAAAAATGCTACAACAGTTATCATCCTATATCTTATCTAAGCCAGAGACTACAAACATTACTTTTTCATTTGTAGGAATTCACTTTCTCTGTTACAAATTACTTCTATGTCTGTATTAGTAACTTGTGAGATGCTGCTACACTATCTCTCTTAAAAATAAACAAACAAATAATAAAAAAAAACCTCTGAATGCTGTTTTTCAAAAATCATCTAAATTCTAGTCATCCTCATAATTTGCATATTACACATCCATGTTACCAGCTATTCTCTGCTCCTGGGTCTATCACTCTATTACTTCTCCTTAGTCATAGAATAATAGGAGGTACATGTGTGTATATGTTTTCACTGTGTCAAGTTTTGGGAAAAAAAAATCCTTTGAAACTATTTGTTCTTACTGAATGAAACAGAGTCATGATCCATGTCCCTTTAAAAGTTATTGCTACCAGAATAATGATTTAATTTGGATTTATTGGGGTAATTATCTCCAGCTTTGGCATATTTATTTTTCCATTTTTTAAAACTGTACAGTATGTTGAGGTATTGAAAATGCATTGTAGAAGAGACATTACATTTTTTATATCAGATGATATCTGAAAAGCTCATTATTTTACAGACTTTAGGGCAGTTACATTTCTTTTTTTTTCTTAACTCAGTATAGTCTCAAATTATTGCATATTTTTTTTTTTATTTTCTTAATACCTCTTCAGGGACTTGCGGTTTTTGTCTTCAGAGATAAATATAAAGCAAAATCAGCTCATTTTAGACACAGCTGTAACTAATTTTAAGGCTTAGGTCTATCTTACGGTGCCTACATATTAAAGGTACTGATCCCTACCACACTTTTTATCCATGTTGCTCTGGGATAGCCAGTTCTGTAATGCATCATTCAGCATGAATTACGCTATTCACATGCAGACAGTACCTCTTTCATAATCTTTCCTAAGTTAACAAATAATATTGGAAAATAGTGCTTTGTATATGAGTTGTACTGACTAGAATTCCATCTATCGTGAGCTGATCACGGGCCTCTCCAGCCTACTCATCCTCTTCCCGTGAAGAGGAAGAGAGAAACAGCAGGCTCCATAAGAGAGCTAGAATAGCCAGCCTGTTTGCTCAAGACTCGCTGCAGGAATGTTTCCTGCTTCTCCAGCCCCTGCTGCTGCCTTGTTCTTCATGGCGCTGGCACCTCTAGTGCTCTGACTTCCGCTGTAGGCAAGACTTCATGATACAATTTTATTTGTGTCAAGATTGCTCAAGATGAAATTAGATGACTCATTTCCATATGACGTTTCTCTCTCTGAAATGTTTCTGTTCAGCTGTTCAGGTTTTATATGTAACGTTGGGCCGGACCATTATCTACTTCCCTCCTGTGCTGGTCTGGCTAACTCAGGGAGACATTCACAGTCTTTTGATGAATTCAGGGAGAAGCATTTGCACCAATTGATACACTCAGCTAAGGGGTAGCTAAGGGATATGCACAGCAAAGGCCACCCTCCCGTTCCTTTTCTGTGTAAGAGCTATAGTTAGTGAGTCAGCCTAAATTATTGCTGAACTTCATGGATCTTCACCTTTGTCCATTTCCTCTAAGCTTTCCTCCACTGTAGGGATTTATTCGTAGGTCACTGCGTTGTGGCAGTGATAATTGCCACATGGGCCTCCTGCATTCCCCTTCTGCATCTATGAGATTGACACAGAACAAGGAACTTTATCAGAAAATGGATACAAGCTGGAGATTTGAGTTTAAACCTCTCCTGCCTGCATCTCCTAAAACGACATCTGAAACTAACCTGAATATCTGAACTTGCATCTTTATCCAGACTCCCGTAAGCCTTTTGAATACGCCCACTTGCGTGTTCAACAGATTCAAAGATTCAAACAGATTCAAAGTACTTTGACTCACAAAAATGGAGGTTTGTGATGATATGACACTGGATAAATAACTATTAAAAAAAATGCCTTCGAGATATAGTACCAGCTATGACTTATAGACATGTATAACATCATACTTCTTTGTGAGAATCTGTAGTTTTCAACTGCACAGCAAAAACGAAACAAAACACAAAAAGATCTTTCTCAAAGTGGAAAGAGCTAATTTGTATCTCAGAGTACTATCTTAAAACACACCTGCACTTTTATAGTTCTGGTTACTTTAATGTCGGTACACTCAGTTTCCTGGATATGTGTCTCCCCATGATCTTCCTGATCCTCTGTTTTTGAGGTGTTCTTGATTTGGTGCCTGTTTTTATCTTGTATTTTTTCCATCAGCATTGCACATAAAGGAGACTTTGACTTCTTCCTGTTGCTTGCTCTTTCATTACAGCATAGTATCCTTTGCTCGTGCTCAAAGGTATTTTCACCACAGGCTTATACAGCATTTCATATTCTTTGATGCATTTTATTCTTCCTAAAGATAAAGAATCACATCAGACTTTTAGTATATTTGGGCATATGCAAATATTATAAATTAAAAATGCATTGTGTCCTTGTCTAGTTATAATCAGTTTTAATTTCTCCATGCATTTCAAAGCGTGAATGCCAGTTTTCATCAATTTGTCCTGCTTTCCAAGATTTCTTTATATTTTACTGCATAAAATATAATGCTTCTGTGACTCCTGTTTATCAGAGTTGTCTTTACTTTATCCAACTGTCTTCAAAGAATCACAAATATAACTGTTTCATTCTATTCCCTAATTTATAATGAAGAAGCCTTAGACAGTGCCATACATAAATTGTGTAATACTGATGCTGAAGTATTTATGTTCCATATTATAATTAGATGTGAAAGTACAATCTTATTTTCACTACACTTATTAATTTAATTCTAGTAATAAACAAAAATACTTCTTCAGATGTTTATTGTACAACAAAGTGCTTAAATAATTAATGTTTTGTCAGGTGTTTAGATGTCATTCAGTATTGATCTAGTAATTTATGTTTTCATTAAACATGAAAGTGTATATTCAATAAAATATATCAAAGAGGAAAAGATTCCAAAATTCATAAATAATATTGCAAGAGGAGGAAAATAGATGACTTCAAAGATAGAAATTGAAAGGTTTCTCTCATATGATTAAAATTTGGATGTTGAAACAAAGCATGGGATAAAAGGCCCATATTCTGCTTAACAGAACAGCGGCAAACAATCACAGAAGATGTCAATAAAATTTATATGAAAACTGAGATGAGTCATATCATGAATTCTTGATCTAACAAGATATAGTGCATCTGCAGAGGCGTTTTCAATGAGGAGGTTTCTGAAAAACAATAAATTCAAAAAAAATTTTGAAGCAGACTAGTATGTATAAATTTGATCTTTCAAATCAGATGTAGTATAGTTTAGAGGAACCTTTTCCAAGATTTATTCAATTTTTTTAACTGCTTATAACAGTATTGTGTAATTGCTATTCCTGATGGTATGTTTGCTCATATAAGACATTGTTTCTGTACTTTTAGTACAGAGTTTTTAAATATGACAATAATAAATGCTGTTTCTGGTTCATAATTTCTGCATCCTGAGACTTTGCTGACCTAGTAACATTTTATGAAATACCAAGAAGATATCCAGAAAAGAATTACTGCTGCTATAGTGATGTTATTTTCTGAATTATAGGAGTGTTATGAGGCAGAAGAAGTAACAATTAAAGTCACTATAAAATAACTAATAAACATACAAATCTCAGGGACATCTTTCAGATTAAGGGATAGCAAAATGTAAAGAGTCAAAGTTTGTTTTCCCTATCTTGTAAAGCTTTATATTCTTGCACTAGGTTAAAAAATTATTATTTTTCAGGAAAAGTGAATTTTAACTAAATTTAATTTATTCTAATATGCTGGATCAATTCCTCTTCACAAAATGGCATGACTTATGACTTCTGAAAGAATGCTAAGGATACAGAAAACATGATCATCATCATAATTACGACCTTATCACATGTCATTTTCCTTCTGCTGTTCCAGTGATTTTTTATTGTTCTCTAAAGAAAAAAAAATGCAAAAAAAAATTTTTTTCTCAAATATACAGGAAGGAATTCTGGACTGCAACGAGGTGCAAGTGGTAGCAGATGAAATTTGCAACAAACACTGTACTGCCAAGTGGACTCTTGGGATAGAACAAGCTTCTAATATACAGTTCCCTCTTTGTGTCCCACTCTGTATGTAGTGCTGTCCAAAAGAAACCATGTGCTTAAATTTGGGTGAAACTACAAAAGAAAAACATAATAAACAGAAATGATTTATATATATATAACGGATTGCATTTTGATTTTGCTGTTTTTCCTCTCTCAAATCAACTTAGTGTCAATTATAATCCAGTCTAATTACTCCCCATTTATGTGGCTAGTATTGAGGAGAGTCCCTGCTCTCTTTGAAAACATTTTGTTTTGTCTATATATCTCTGGTTGAATCTTATAGAGTTCAAATTATCAAAACACTCTTGGGTGTTCAGTAAGAGAACAAAATCTAGACTGTATGCCAGAAGTTTAATCTCCCATTTCCCTCTTATACAGGAAATTGTTGCCTTTAAGATGAGGAAAATGACCATTTTTAGTGGTGGATATGAAGACAATATGAAGTATTTCACATTATAATCTGACCACCGGTGTATACTACTGAAATCTGACTAGAAAGCCCTTGTGTGGGTTGCTCTAGAGCATTAATGGATAGCCGCATTGTTAATGAGCTATTCAATTGATAAAAGTATGCGATGAATTTTAATATAGAAAATCTAACTCTCAAATGTCCTTTGCTGTGAGGCATTTTTGCAATTTCATCTTTACCTCTTACAGTATTTAACATAATGCACCACAGTTAAATGTTTTAAGTTTTTTTTTTTTTGTTTTGTTTTAAGGGCAAAGCAGCATAGCTTGGATGAAATGAGTTAGAGGCACTGATATATAAAAGCAGAGATTAATGTTAGATTTGCTCAGATTGTGCATGACAATACAGTAGAAGATTGTGATTTTTTTTTCTGAAAATTGTTTTCTAGTGGTAATGCCTACATTTTTATGGACAGCACATGAGAAAACAGCCATGTTCTTTGCTTAGCATTACCGCTGTTGGAACAGACTTTTTGCATATGGACTGCAGAGCCTAGAGTCCAGATCTTCTCTGAGCCCTTTTTAGCATTGTGTTCCAGTTAAAAAAAAAAAAAAAAAAAAAAAAAAAAAAAGAAAAGAAATATCTGAGTTGTAGCCTACCAAATGCTTTTTTTTTTAGAGCATGAAGTCGTACATCTGGTCTTGTATGGGTTTTTCAGTCACTTTTCAATGTCACATGTTTTATCATCTCGTGCTACTGAAAAATTGACTGAAACTGAGTATCCTCTTCTGGGCAAGCTTGAGTAAATAAAGTTTGTGTTTCTGAGATAATGTATTACCAGTGTCTGCTAATAAAGTCCAAGTGCTGAACTGAAATTTAGTTAAAACTTCAGATAACTATTCTACCAAATTTTCACAAATTTTCAGTGAGTCCTTCATTTTATTTTCTTAAATTAGAATTTAAAAAATACATGATCGTGTTGACTGAAGTGGGAAGGGACCTCCAGAGAACATCTGGTCCAACCTCCCCGCTCAGAGCAGGGCTAAGGACATCATGTTGCTCAGGGCCTTATGTAGTTAGCTTTTAAATATCTCCAGAGCTGGAGACACCACATATTCTATGGGCAACCTACTCAGTGCTGGACCACCCTCACAGTGGTGGCCCAGCACTGAGTGCTCAGATGCAATTTCCCATATTTAAATTTCTGCCAATTATCTCTTATCCTGTCACTGGGTACCACTGAGAAGAGCCTGACTCTATGTTCTTTGCACTGTCCTGTCAAATAAGTATTGCACTGAAAAGATCCCACCAATCTTATCCCCACCGAGCCTTCTCTTGTCCAGACTCTCTCAGCCTCTTCCAATCTATCAGATGCTCCAATCTCACAATCATTTGCTAGCCGTCATAAACCACCTCTAAACAAACACCAAGTTCAGAAACAATATGAGAGTAACAAGATCAAATCATACAGACATTTGGAGAACTAAAATACTGGTGTTATTCTGCTAGTGATTGCTGAAAACACTGCTGAAAATATTGCAAACTAATGAATATGAATAATATGAGTTACTTAACTCATTCCAAAGCAAATGAGATTATTACCACATATCTCAAAAATATAAATTCCATTAATGTTATAACATGGTTAAAGGAAATGAGTAGTACTTGTCCCTCTTAAATTTAGTTATCTATATGAATGCAAATTCAATAATATAGCTTGTACACTGATTTGTTTATTTTTTTCTAGTTTGCTGCTGTTATGTAACAATGCTTTCAAAGAGAAGAGAAAATAAAACAAGATAATGAGTTTTCCTCATAAGACCAGAGAGAATTATCATTCAGAAGATACTTTATGCTGTATCAATATCTTGAGACAGAAAAACTGTTCCTAAATTACCCTTGCTAATATGTTTATTTTAAAAAATCTGCAGGAAATTATGGAAATTCCTTATTGTTAATTTTTATCTTAAGAATTAGAAAGGTGCTATAAGAACTAATAAAATCTTTATTGTATGTGTAAAGTTCTTCTACTGGGCATACTGATGCAGATACAGAACAGCATTGACCCCTTTGCCTAACAAATTTTTAATTTTTAGTGGAAATCTATTCCTCTCTTTTCTGTTTTATAGACAAAATAAGAATTAATAACCAGAATAGTACTGCTGAACTGGATGCATTTTCTATACTTTATTTCCTAAACCTCTTACCTTTTGGCTGCCTCCCTCTATATTGTTATCAACTTCTCTAATTTTCTTCAAGTAGCTGCTGCAATCCTGCTAAATTTGTGCTTGTTCAGAGCAGAACAAAGATTTCCCGGTGCCAGCTTCTCATTAAACCCACTGTTTCTTTCAATGCTGCTGCCTCCCTGTTTGTGCTTTGGTTTTCTCCTCCTACTTCCCATGGACTACTGTACACTTTGTTGAACATCATCCCACTGATTACATTCGTTATCGTGGACCAAGATCACTTTGAAATCTGATTCTATCTTTCTGATTTGGAATACTCTATTCCATCATCCAAGTTACTAATAAAAATGCCAATAGTAATTTGATTTATCATTGTATTTACTTGTGATCAGTACCAGAAAAAAAAATCTATTTATGTTTAGCATGTGTAGTAATCAGTATGTAAGAAGCTGTATATTTACCTTGTGAATTATTCCACTGAAACTATTGAGTAAGAAGCATACTTCTGTCCTACTGCATCCAGAAAAAAAAAAAAAAAAAAAAAAGGCCAGACAGTTTTGCTTTTATCATCATCCTATTTATAGTAAAATGCCTGGTGCAGGTTTTGTATCTGCCATCACAGCATCTAGAACACTTTTTCTCCCCATTAGTCTTAGTGGTCCGTACTTTAAGCATACTTTAAACAAATTACTTTTTTTTTTAATTTGCCTTTAATGAGATTTTATAAATACATATCTTTCTAAATATGTGGAGCAATGATAATGAAAGTGCAAATCAATTTATTGCTTTTCTTACACATTTAAGACATGAAACACCAAAGGTGCTAATGGGCTAAGAGGTTGTGCTAAGTAGTGTCTATAGGCATTATCACTGAAGAGGCGCAATTCCTGCTTCAGTTTCTTATCACAGATTAATTAGTGAGTTTGTGCTATTAATGTTGACTTCTTTAGAGTTTAAAATACTCTGCAGATTTTCCTGGCATGTTGTAATAGGTATTTATCTTTCCAATAGGAGCAAAGTATTTTCAGTATTTTAGTACTTAATAACAAAGTCCTTAATAACAAAGGAATAAGAAATCAATATGTTGTTTCATTACTTTCATTTTATAGGCATAAACATTCTGAAAATACTGACAGTAAAATCTGACAAGTCTGCTGAGAAGTAGACTCAATTTATTAGTGAAAGTGGAAAAATCCTATATTCTTCTGCTGCATGTTACCTCATAGGACACCTTCTATGAAATTTAGACAACTATTTTCAGTCTTCTCTGAGAAAATATTTATATATATGTTTTTTTTTGAGAGTATTTTTTTTAATCTTAGATTAAAAATTTTAGGATTTTAGGTGACAGATAGATATTAGAAGGTTTGTAAAAATCTACCTCTAACCTCTTTGAAGTAGAAAGTCTCTATTCAAGAGCATTCAAGAGCAGTCACAAATCATTTTAGTGACTACTGTCTCTAATCTTCTTCTAGAGGAAAATTAGTAACATCATAAAGTCATAAATCAAAATTTCAGTTGATGATAGATCAAAATATGGCATCTTTGCTCAGTTACCAGTGTGTCAGTTACAGGCCAGGGTTGAAGATATAAATATATTTTTGGTGAGTATTCTGATTATCACATTAGGATTATAACCATATAAGGAAGAGAAAATAAATGGTTTTACCGATGACTCCGGTAGGTACTTCACAAGGAACATATTGTTGTCAGATGATTCTAACGAGATGCCTGCTTGTCTGAGGAGGCAAAAACTCCAGGGAGATAAACTCAAGGGAGAAAAATACACGGATAATGAGTCTCCGAGTATGCATGTATTACTCACAAAAATGGGGAGGTCTTGAAGTATATTTGGAAACCTTATAGATAGGGGACTTTCCAGCAATAGCATTTAGTATTCTGACCATTTCTATAAATGATAAACCAAGAAGAGATGAAAATCAAAAGTATCCATTAACTTGTGCTATCTAATTTGAATAATCTGAAAGCTAAAAAAAAAAAAAAACTTAGCAATTTATAGCATTTTTCTTACCTGTGCTTAAAGAACATGTACTTCAGGGCCTCAGATGCTGAGCAGGTCCTCCTCTCCTACATCGAGAATAGCAGACACTCAGAAAAAAATGATTCTAAAGTTGCTTTCTAAATAACACGCAGTAGATCTGTGCCACATCTGGAAAAAATATATATATACAATTCTTCAGTTCAGTACTTATCTTACTAAGGTTCAAGACCATTGTTTAATTTCTTGTAATCCCACAATCCATATACTTTTACTACCTTTAGTGACAAATTATTCAACCCCAAAGCACTGTGAGTTGAATGAAGAATAAATCATGGTTTGTGGAAAATTAGTATATAAGTACATAACGACCGGAAGAGGAATAGACACAGGAAGCAATTTTGATTGCCCGGAAGATGCAGTAGGCATAAGTTTCTAACACTCAATTAATTTAAATAGATACTTGGTTAAAATCTCTTCTGGTTGAAATACAGTAACATGTCTATTCTTTGTCTTTGATTGTTTTGTACAGGAACTCTCAAACACACATGCAGCCAAACATATTCTTTCTCTGAGAAAACCTGTTAAAAAAATGTTATTGCTCTTTTTTAACATATTTTCTGATAGGTAAATCTGCTTCTAGACAATAATTTAAATCAGGTTGATTAGTAAAGCAAAAGATTGTTATCAACCCTTCCAAACTACTGGTATAATCACAAAAAGATGACTCATACCAAACCTCCAAATATCTAAGGATAGGTAAAACTTACATAAAACTTACAGTCCTTTCACTGATAGAATGAATGTCTAAAATGACAGCAGAGCAAATGCTTATGAGTGCCATCAGCAATGGAGTTAAATAAACCAAACCACATAACTGGTCAAAAATTAATCTCAAGACAAGAGTAGACTAGCCCAAGTTGCAGTGCTAATGGTAAAAATATGTAACAGTTATTTTTATTTTTACTGTCTTTTCTGGATAGCTCAATATTTTGACACACAATAATCAAGTCTGCTTACTGATTTTAAAGGACATTAGTCTGAGCCACATTTTCTCGGAAGAAATAAATTAAGTTTTAATTGTGAAAAAATTCCCTTCTCATTATTGGTTTGAAGAAAAATATCCATCTACATTTTTTTCCTTTTTCAAAATTTAATAAGAATGTATTTCAGCCTTGAGTTTGTATATACACATACTTTGCTCTGTGTTTCTTTGTGACCAGTATTCATCCAAAATGAAAACTCAGTTTCACTGTTTTTGATGAGCATCACAAAAAAGGATCAATTTAGTGACTGTTTAATTTTATTTAATTATTTATTTTTTCCAGATATATAAACAGAGAGAATGGAGTTTGGAGCTATGTTCTAAACTGCAAAAGATTTAAATTCTGTCTGTGCAATTTACTAAATATAATGTTTCTCTCAATTTTCTCTATTTAGACATTTATTAAATATCTATTCATTAAAATTTTTATAATTAGGAAATGAATTGTTTACAGGCATATAAATTGCAAAGAGTCACTGAGACCACACTGAAATTAATAGAAACCATTTCATCAACATTTTCATTTTAAATAGAAGTTCTCATCTTGGTCTTCACATTATATCAGACTTGATCATAAAAAGCAGTTCCTGAGATATTTTTATCAGAATCTTTGGTACTATAGGTACTGTTTGCAAGAGGGTATCTAAGTCCTTGCTTCATTTAATTCATAGAGGACAAGCTTTTCCACTTTATTTTTATTCATTTTTAATAGCCTTAATCAAGAAGTCTTCCTTGGATTCAGCAGATGGATTTTGCCCACCCAGAGAAGATGTTAACATTCCCCATGCAGAATGATAATGTATTGCATTTACGGTCAGCTTTTCTTCTTACATTTCTTTTCTACTTGGACTATCTGATGAACCCACAAATGCGACAGCACTTAGAAGAGGTACTGCAATTCTGTTTTAATTAGACTACCATTCTAAAAGTATTTTGCAGTTCATGTGATGACCCCCCTGCTCTCTTGTATGCTATAAGAGAGACTTGTGTCTTCATTTCCCTATTTGCATGGCTTTTCAGGTTTAAATTAGCTCCATAGTGTTGTGTCTATGTTTTCTCCATTTTTCTGTGCGTTTCCTTAATTATGCAAGAAAGGACAGACCTCTTGCTGTTCTGCATACATCTAATCAACTAAGAGCAGAAGGAAGTCTTTCCATGGTAAACATCCACTTTATGCCGGTTTGCATCCTCATTTCAACTGGGGAAGATACTATATGAGCAAACATCTGCTTTGTAAGTGGAAAATAAGTGCATAGCATTCATTTTACACACACACTGTATTATTGGGTCCACTTACACAATATTATAGAACTCAGTCATAAACAGTGTTTATTTTCTATTCTAGTCTTATTTATTTAAACCCAGTTACTCCTTCTTTGCATTTTTTAAATTAAAAACAATTATCATATTTTTCCCACTGAGAATAGTTGAAGTCTGTTTCATGTGCAGCTATATTTGTCAGCGTAATTTTGAAACCCAAGAAAACATATTTCATAAAAACTCTCAGAAGATAATGAGTAACAATATTATAGCTCATAGTAAGTCTAACAGAGTAGTATATACTAATACATATATACTAACGGTAACATATTTATAGTTTTGAGTCCCATCCCTTAGCTTTGTAGAATGGGAATTTGTGACTGGTCATTATCCTTATGCATAACTGTCTTTCACAAGTATTTTACATGGATTACAGTCATTTAGCTCAGCTTATGTTATTGTATCATAATAAATATAACTGTTCCATCTGTAATTAAATTCAGGACTCTGAACTGCACTTATAATATAAGCAACAGAAAGGAAAGGGCTGGTGAAAGATAAGACTCATTTTGTGACCAAGTTTTGGCTGTTTTTTTAACTTCAGCTGCCTTGATCTGTATGAATAAAGATATGGGAGCAGCATCAAGATATTTAGGAAAAAGCTATCTGAGCTTTGACAGACTACCTGGCTTTATTGCAGCTGCTGCAGAACAGAGAACAGACTGGAAAGAGTTTAGAGATTGGTTTTGTTTTTACTATTTTCTGCTGGTGGGATAATATTTTGGACATAGTTTTGGAATCTTCTCCTCTTAAAAAGAGAAAAAATATGAGATAGAAATTTCATTAAATATTGTGCATACTGTGGAAAGACATGAATGGAAATTACCCGTTAAATGCGAAAAAGTTATATGGCCAGAAGTAAATAAAAAAAAAATAAAAAAAAGATAAAAGGAAAACAACTTTAAAATTTAAAAAGATATATTTCACACAGCTACAACCATGGAAATATTTTTTAACACAGAGTTAAACTTTAAAAATATATATTTGTACATTTTTTGTCTTCCTATTGATCTCAATGAGAGGTTTTGAATGCTCAGCAGGTATGTAAATCTGAATTTAGTGGTCTGACTTTGAGTGCAAATGTGACATTTTTGTCCTTTATTTCTTTCTCAGATTTTTCTCCCCTTGATCCCAATTTTAACAAACACCTCTGTCCCTTTCTTTTATCCATATATGAACAGATACACCTTTGAAGCCTCCAACCTTAATGAAGAACTTTTAAGAGTTGGTATATAATATTCATAAATATTTCTTCATCTTGTTCCATTTTTCACTCCTAATGCACAGCATGAGAATACAAAATCTACAAGGTAGAAAGAGTCAATAATATCTAGCTGCAAAAGTGACTTTTGTTTGACAATTTTCCTGAAGACTGGAGGGATATATAAATATACAGCAGACAAATGGGATCCACAGGGACCCCTTTAAGATCTTTATGAATATTTGAAAGGGCATCTGGATCCATGGCTACACAGGGCAATCAATTGCTATGAATTTTTATTTCCCTAGACACTCAAAGGGAATGGCATGACAGGTATGTATTATCAGCAAGCTTCATTTAAAGAAACATGGGGCTTATTTTGACAGGACCAGGGGAGACACAAAAAGTCACCCGTAAGTAACCTCATTTAAATTCAGGCTGGTAAAGCTGCTTATATAATTACTGCAATTATTGTAAAACTGAATGCTTCCTATTATTGTAGATGCTGTATAGTCTTTTTTGAATTCCAGCAGTGCTCCTTTGGAGATTTGAAAAGCAGTCTCAGGAGCTTGCAAAAATGAATAATGAAAAGAAACCTTTTTACAAGAATAGAAGATCAAATTAGAAATTGGGATTTTGAAGGTGTCCTTCCTTGCTTCTATAGAGACTATGTAGCATTTCAAAGCATTTGGGGGTGGGGGGCTGGGGGGGTGGGGGGGGTGGGGAGTTCAGATCTTTAAGATTATCTCAATATTCTCCAAGTATTTTAAAAGTAGATATTTTGTTAGAGGCAATTTAAAATGTCATTTTGTCACTGGTAATCCCATTGTCATTGTATTGCCATTCATTTACGCATCTCATTTATGGTATACACATGATAAGCAAAACACATAAACATTAACTCATTTAGACTTGGAATAAACCTATGCATAGAGAAATCTATTCATTTAAGCAATAGCCCACAGTACCTTCTATCTGGTCTTACCTGCTGTTATTAAAAAAACTTATGTTGAAACAATGTAGAGGGAACTACATATGGAGAACGAAAAGGAAGTATATATATACTATAGCAATATGGTTTAGTCTGTATACTGTAGAAATCTGTGAAACCCTATGTGGGTTACCAAACAACATACGTCCCAATAACTGTCTACACTTGCAACTTGTGTATTTGAAATCTGAGATTAACCCACACAAGTTGGTACTGAATCAGCCATGGCAGTACTGCTTCCAGAAATGGTATATGGGAGACACAGATGAAGGACTTGATGCAGGAAGTGCCACAGTTATTTTGAGAGTTATTCTAAGATGTTTGCTCTTTAGTTTTGATGCTCAGCTCAGATTTTTCAGAACAGTGTAATTCAAAATATAAGACTAGCGTATAATTTGCCAATAGTATAAAATGGTTAGTTTAAGAAGTGAATAGGCAAGGACTACATATTTGGTGAAAGGTTTGGCTTGGTGATTATTCAGGGTCTAGAGGGCATAAACCGTAATATCTGAAAATCACAGAGCTTTCCTAGGCCTTGATCTTAGAGAGAATAGTATTTTATTCACAGTATTTTTTGTGCAGAGGTGACTGGCCGTAAGAAGTAGACCATTCATTATAAATTGACAAAACCTCTCAAGATCATATGACACCGCTTAATTCCTCCTCTGCTTGCCCCAAACTGTTCCAGAAGTACTATTATTATATAAAAAATAATAATAAACAGAAGAAGAAGGAAAAAATCCCTGAAGTTAGAAATTTGAAACATACCAATCAGCAATTTCGATTTATGTGGAGGAAAAGATTTAGCTTGGTAGTTATAGTTTCTGAGTATTGCTTGTTGAGGTGTCACATCAAGCTATTTTTGGTCTACAATGAGCCATTAAGAGATTGGTGTTCTAATTTATTTTAATGAAATATATAAATATATAATTTATGTAAAAATCGTAGAATTTTAGCATCACTTTTTAAGAAAAAAATATTAAAATATTGAATACAAACTCTTGCATTTCTGTAACATAAACATTCTTCAATTAAATGCTACAGATTTATTGTGGATTTTGTACACATTTTGTACACCTCTGGGCATAAAGAAGGTGGCCAGAGATTTCATAAATCTATGTAGTTTCTCATCTCTCAGCTCACTTTTATTTTCATTTCTAGTTCAGGATATAGGTTTGTTTTTAATATTCCCTGCTTAACTGTATAAGCACACACAGTCTGTAGTAGAGAGTCGTCTTGTGAGAAGATTTCTTTTTCCTTTCAAAAAATTACATTTAAATGTTGAAAATGGGAGTCTATACACAGAACTATGCGGCTTGATTTTCAGAAAAGCTGAACAATAAACTACAGATTTTTGAAGTCAGGTAATAACACTTTAAAAAAATCAGTAATACGAATACATGAATTCAGGTATTCATCTGACTAATGTGGCCCCTTAACATATGTTTTTAACCTTGTTACTTGTCTTCCTTTTGCCAGCATTTGTTGAAAACCAAAATATGTGTAAAATGATGGAAATACTGCTGTTTGTTACCCAGCCCTCTTCTTCTACTGGTTCATTAAACATTGGTTTGGTGTATATTTTTTTGCAACATAAATTGCTTTCACTTCAGTGAAATCTGTTGTCTGTAAAATATATTTTGATAGCAGTTCTGATAATGCAAGGAAATTACACTGGTCTTTGTTCAGATTTTTTTCCTAGTATTTCTTTAATTCTGATAGATGGTTTTTGTACACGACGAACCACTTTTCTCTAGTTTAAAGCAATTGAAGACTGTTGTAAATGCTCTGATCTAATTTCCTAAGGAAATATGACACATTAAAACAGAGCTGGGAATGCTTCAGTCATCTTTATTTTCATTATAGGCCAACACAGTCATTTAGATGGGTACTCAGCTACTGATTTTTACCTTTTGAATTACTCTATACTCTTCTCTCTATGCTGTTGTCAAGTTTCTGTCTCCCCCTGTCATTTTCAGATTCTTGCTTTGTGCTTCTTCTTTTACATTTGATCTATAATTGAACACCTGTTTGACATCAAACCCATGATAACCCTTAATTTTCATTGATACTGAAAATTCTTGTCAAGAACTTACTTTCCCATACTGCAATTACATTGCTAGAACTTGACTTTGTGGTTTCAATGAAATCTTATGCTAAAAAGCTCACTACTGACTTATGTTTATTTTAGTGACTACAGTTTGAAAGTATTGAACACTATACATATCTAGGCTTCAGGCTTTAGGCCAGTATTAACAGATATGGTTCACAGAAAGAGAAGAAAAGTTTTCTGATAGTTAATAGAACTAAAATCAACAACAACAAATGGTGCTGTTACACTGGATAAAAAGATATTTCTCATCACTTTCAATATTCAGGTAGGGCAAAGCTATAACCCAGCTGCAAACGGAGAGCAGGTGCAGGAAGCCCTGGCTGCAGGATGGAGACTCCACTCTCGCTTTTACTGTGCGGTCCCTTTGCCCACTCTACTTTCATGTGATTTGTTCCTCTTTCAATATTCTCAGCACTTAGGCTCTCTATTGATCTTTGCATTGTTCAACCCTTTCTCATAGAAATTTTCTTAATACTGTCTTCAGAATGGGAACATTCACATCAAGGATTCACATCTATTCTGAAGGATTTGGTGCAAAGGCACCTTGTGGTAAAATATACTTGTATATATACCCTATTTCCTGAAATTGTTACAAGAAAATATACTTACAGTCATTCTGAATAGGGACTTCTTCACTCCAAAACACAAATGTATTAGTACCTTAAACACCCCTAGTATCTAAAGGACACATGCTTGAAGATTCCTTGGCTCAGATTATCATCAATAGTTATCAGCCAAAACTTGCAATTTTACATAAAAATGTAACAGACTGAGAAAATCAAATGTAATGAAAGCCAAAAAGAAAAAAGAAATCATAATCTCAGGTGAGTGAGAAGGCTTCCTTTTAAGCATAATGTCTTGACTGCAGGCAAACTTAGAAAAATATTGTCAGTTTAATCCACAAACCTGACTGTATTGTATGCTAATATAAAATCATTACACTGAGATTAACATCTTTTTAATTTTATTTTTAACATTCCTTACATGGAATTATTTTTTTAATATTCATTCATTTGATTAAGACAGATATAAACATGATGATAAAATTCTGCTAAGGGGATTATGACCACAGTGCCTGCTTATTTTTGCAAACAACATAAAGGATCTCTGCTATCTCCTTGTGTAAATAAGGACGCAACAAATATGTCCCACCTGTCCTTGCAATCCACATTCCAAAAAAAACTAGTGCAGGAGCAATGAACGAATGAAGGAGCTCAAAGATAAACTTATAGATTTAAATAGATTTGTGATCCATAAAAAAAGGAGAAGAATAAATTCAGCCTTATGTTAGAGAAACATTCCTCAAAAATGGCAAGGAGCATAACAATATTTCTCAGTGTATAGGCAGGTTGTCAAGTGCAAGGATGGCTAACACTGCTTGCCTTGCTGGGATACAGTGGTTTTTGTTTTGTTTTGTTTTTTTAAACGTCAGGTGGGCATGTCCTCTCTTTTCTTTAAACCAAGATCAGATAAATGTTGTACCAACATGAACAAGATACTAAATGGTACCTGTCTTGCAGGAAACTAAATAAACTTAAATATCTGCATTTGTTTTCAATATGGATTTCTTTTTCACATTTGAGCATCCCTTAGAAAAAAAATCAGTTTTTGAAAGTCTTGAAAATCCCCCTCCTAAAAGAGATCTTCCTTTCAAAACAGCTTCTTTCTCAGGCCTCAAGATGGTGTTCTGCCATTTACCTTTCTTAGTCCCCTTTCTCTTAAAAATAATTAATGAGGCCCCCTCTTCTACAGGTCTACTCTCCCTCTGCAGATGGTCCTCAGATTATCCCTGACACCATCCAAAGACTGCCCTATAGCTGACTTTGACAGTGGAAATCTCCTTGGAGTATGTTGGGAGCAAAAAGAATAAAAATGGTTTGTCTGTGTGATAGGCATTTTTTTTTCTTTTCATTGTACCTGCTCTGTTACAATGGACAAGCAACAAAGCTGAGCAATCTTGTGCCGTTAGCTCTGAGCTTACAGCAATACTTTTCCCATCATTCCTTCCTGATTTTTGACTTAAATGAGAAGCAAAAGACAATGGAAAAGAAATATGTGAAGTATTACTCTCATCCAGTACTGATAGGCAGCAAGAATCTCACTGCCAAACCTCATTTGTAAGCTGTATGTAAACAAATTCTCCAAATCATCATTAACCTGTTTTACTTTATATATCCCATTAAAGCAGCAAAGTACAGTCCAAGGCAAAATATTACTAAACTAGTGAAGTTTTGGATAATCCTTCTTCACCCTATCCTTTTATTTCCTCTTTCACAAAGGAATGCTATATCTTGGTGTAATTGTATTGAAGTTACTGTTTGTTTATAATTAGTCTATAATAAACACATAATCTAAGAGGAAATAACCAGCTCTGTTACAAGCCATTAGTTTTGTGGAGCAAAGTTGACACTATAGAGATATAATTTGCAAGTCTAATGCAAGTTCTTTTTTTTTTTTTTTTTTTTTTTTTTTTCT
Organism: Crypturellus tataupa; assembly: GCA_034781795.1. Lineage (NCBI taxonomy): Eukaryota > Metazoa > Chordata > Aves > Tinamiformes > Tinamidae > Crypturellus > Crypturellus tataupa. Next base: position 902,865 of record JAWLRI010001021.1, read on the forward strand.
CCACCCCATTGCCCTGGTTCTGTCTTATTTACAAGTGTCTTGGTGAATTAATAAATAAACAATAGCTGGAATCTTTCATTTTAATTAGCATAAAGTGGCATTTGTATAGCAATGTTTTATGTAGAGATCTGAGATGCTGTCAGAGGGAGGATTAACACTGAAACAAAGATCTGAATAAATACATGGCATTTCAAGCTAAATTCACTAAGCACACATGGGATCACATTTTTAGATAAGGTTCCTGCATTTCATATGAGATAGTACAACCCTGCTGTTTGGATTGTGATAAATTGCTCAGTGGGTGTCTTCTGGGACATAAAACAACAACATATTACTCTTAACCCCAGAACTGTCAAGTCTGATTATTTTCTAAGAAGTTTGACAGCTTAGGGAGTGCTAAAAGGAAGTGTGTGTGGGGAGAAGTGGAAAGAAAAAGGAGAACAGGGGAAAAAAAAACTTCTGAAGGTCTTTGTCATATTCCTACCGGAAATAAATTCAGAAATTTTCTTTTCTTTCTTCTCTTTTTTCCTTTTCCTTTTCCTTTTCCTTCCCTTCCTTTTCCTTTTCCTTTTCCTTTTCCTTTTCCTTTTCCTTTTCCTTTTCCTTTTCCTTTTCCTTTTCCTTCCCTTTCTTTTCTTTTCTTTTCTTTTCTTTTCTTTTCTTTTCTTTTCTTTTCTTTTCTTTTCTTTTCTTTTCTTTTCT
>JAWLRI010001021.1:907666-942641 GCA_034781795.1 Crypturellus tataupa
CTTCCTTCCTTCTTTCCTTCCTTCTTCCTTCCTTCCTTCCCCTGTGAGGTAAGATACAGAAGATGTATGATTCATGCAGTATAATAAATTTATGACAGGTCTGAGCACTGAAAAATGTGGGAATATAATGGAAATGCCCAGCACAAAATCAAGATGCCAGGAACATTATTTATCAAGACCATAAGCAATGCAAAGAGGAGAAATTATTTAAAAGAAATGTACAGTTAATAGATAGAGAAACTACGCTTGTTCAGTTACGAGTTTTACTTTGATCTATCTGCTGTTACTGAAAATTGGGTAGGTAAAATTCATATCTACCAAAACACCATCTGCATATTAAAATAATTTTTTATAATCTCTTTAAGAAGAATTAAGTCAGCAAAAGAATTGGGATAACCCTGGACTGAAAAAAGTGACAATATGTGTTTCTAGGGCACTGATCACTCAGAGATAAATGATACAAGAAAGGTTATGGATCTGTATCTCAACATAGGAAATATAAGTCACAAATCTAATAGACACATCTTCCACAGATCCACAAATCCTGCTAGAGAAAGCAGCAGTCGCCTTCCTAAGCACTCAAAGTGGGACTTTTATCTTCAGTCTATGTTGCTTTCTTAGCACCTCCTACTTAGAGTGCTGTATTTTCTGCCACACTTGGAGATGGGATTTTCTGGATTTCAGAAAAAGCTGTATATATCACAGTAAAAAAAGGTTGATAGTCTGTATTTTAAAACAATAATATATGTGGCAAAGTGAATTAAGGTCTGTGAGAATGATTATCTCAATGGTAGAGGTACAGTTTAATTTATAACAGAGAAAATGCAGTCACAGATTTTCTGACTGGCAAATAGACAGAATATGTACTAATGATGGTGCCAGTGATAAAAAAAGTATAATTAAATCCAGAATTAATATAATATAATGTCAGGATGAAGTCTTTTAAAAGAATTCTTTTGGGAAATTCTGGGGTTTCAATAAATTGTGGAAGGAAGAAGGCACTTGAGAAAAGTAAAACTATATACATACACATGTATACATATATCCACAATTTTGATAGTGTAGAAAAATAATCTCTCCTTCAAACCTGTCATCTGGACAGTGATTTAGTTCTTAGATTTTCTGTTGCCATAGTAATTTTATGACTTGTTCATGGATGTCATAAGCACCCTGCCTCCCTCTCTTGTCATCTTCTCCTTCTCCTTCCTCTTCCTCTTCCTCTTCCCTCTTTTCTATCTCTATCTCTTTTTTATATATATATTTGACTTACGGACTTGCTACCTTCATATGAAATTTTCATTCAGCATGAAACAGGGATGAATGATCAACATATTAGAAAACGTTCTGCCTTTCCACTAAGAAACTGAATTGATTTAGGATTACCTAAAGGAAGATTAAGAAGATTTTTGCTTTAAGGGCATAAATATTTTCATGAGGAATATGTAAGAATCTCATCAGTCCATCAGACAAAAATTTGATCTAATAGAAGTCAAAATGTAAACGTTTTAGACAAGAAAACACATATTTCCCTCTCTCCCTCATTATTTATTTATTTTATCAAAACTTACATTAATTTTCATCCTTTAAATTGCTGGAACAATTTATTCAGGATTGTGGTGGGTTTAGTCACCATCATACATTTTAAGTTGAAGAAAGCATTTTATTGAAAAAGATATACTCCAATTAAACCATGCACACTGAAATTGGAGCAGGAATTAAATCAGAGATTTCCTATGACTTATATTATGCAGGTAGTGAAAAAGGATGGTGGTGACAGTGCCTTCTGGCTGCGCAATTTATTGAATCTATTAATTTTGGCAGTTCTCTACTTCAGTTGTAGGCTTCAGGGAATTTCAAAGGGCCAAGGGGAGTTAGATTCTAGCTTCCATTAACTTCCCGTGTGAAGCCTGTTTTAATGTCTTATTCTGCTTTGAAATTCATAGCTGCCCTTTACATACAGCTGTCACACTTTTACTTCCTCAAATTGACTTCTGTAGCTAGGAGGTTATTTTGAAAACAGCCTAAATGAGAAATGTCTGTAACATGCAAGTACTGGAAGAATTTAGACTCTTTGGAGAAGAATTGTTCTACAACTCCATCTACTTATTTCTGGTATTCCTGCTGTGTATTTCCCACACAGGATATTAATTAGGGGCTTATAACAATGTCATTATAGGAAACGACACAATCACTTGTTACAAAGGGCTAAAGGTATTGTTAATACTAATGTGTGTTCATGGGTAGACAGCAATATAAATTATACCTCTTACTTTTTTTTAGGAAATAATTTTCGAATCTGAGACCTTTCACTTCCAGGTCAGCTGTTATACTGAAAAAGACTCTATTTTAAAATATATCTCCGGAATAGTGCTAGTGGGTTTTACCTTCAGGTAATCTTTTGATATCTGAATATCAAAACTCAGATCAAAACTATTTGAGTATGATCTATCTAAACAAAAGTAGCATTTGTTTGATAATGAATGGCGGACCAGGGATAATGTTTTTGCTGGAGCTTCTCAGTGACAATATTGCTTATGACCTTGCTCTCGCTTTCTGTCTTTCACAGAAAATCAGAAAAGTGGGCTAGTCTCCTTTTATGTAAATGTTTCAAAACTTTGAAAGATGAAATAATCCTAAGATCGACTTAATAAAATGTATGAAAGTACCTCGCAAAGTATTCAAGATCAAGGAGACGACTGCAATTTCAAAAATGAAACTTTTAAGCTTCAGTGTATGTGAAGAGAAGAAAGACTCCCTTAATCTGACATAAAAGATCTTTTGTAGCAGCAAGTAATATGATGAACAAAATCAAGACCTAAGAATTACTATGAAGTATATATCTGCTTTTAAAAAATTAAAATTGGCTGTATTTCAACTGGAAGCTTGGGGTTTGTGCAGACATACTGTCCAACAGTATCAGAATTTGACCTATTTTATTTAAGGCTAAGTTTCATTCCCACTTTGAAAAATTTGAATAATAATATTTTGGAAAATAATTATGTTAGTTAACCTACTGATGTGGTAAGCTAAATTATTTCAGCATATTCATATCTGCATATCCAATGAGAATGAGCGTATCCACTGTATTTGGTGATTACAAAAAGTACTTAAAAATTGACCATCTGTTAAAAGGAGTAATAGATATTTGGGAAGAAAATGAAGAAAGAGAATTTTAAAGGGTAGCACTGAAGTAACTCAGGAGAAGGTCTGGAAAAAAAAATGAAAAAAAAAAAAGAAACCTTTCCAAAAGCTATAAAGAAATAAAAATACTAATTACAGTAATGAACACTCTTGATCATCTAATGACTTTATTAACTTCTCTGCCTGCTTTGAAGTAATACCTGTATTTTGTACTTCTCCTATTAAGTGACTCAGTTTTTGAAGCCTGCTCTTCATGTCTATCTTATAGCTTTGCCATACCTTTTTCTTGCTGTGATATAAGGGCATAGCATTCACAATGAACATAGTTTATAGATGCTGAATGTCACTGCCTTTTTATGTTTCTCTGGGCAATTATGATTTTTCGGGTTCTTTTTTTATGAAGCCCTTGTATCTTGAGACACAATCATTAGTAATCTGCCCAGGACGTCATGGCTGAATGTCCAGATGTGAAGCCAAGGCTTAACAGGGTCCTTGATACTTGGCCTAAGAAAGAGGGTGGATGCTTTATTCTCGAATGTTGATACCAGCTCTTACTCTGAAAAACTATTTACGGACTTTCATGATAGATTTATCTTTTTCTAGCAGACAATCAGTTAGCCATAAAATATCAAAAGTGCACAGGCAGCAATTGGATAGCTTCTTAAAATTAGTTTTAACAGTAGCCAGGAGCTCAGAGTTCCTGGGGAAGAATCCAGAATGACCAACTGCTTACACATGACTGTATATGGCTCAGGTCAATTTATGGTCTAACACAAAAAAAACCCCAAATATACAAGTTATCATAACAATTAATTGGCATTGTTTTAGTTCCAGATAGGGACTTTGGCTATGATAAAGAAGATTTTTCTAAGTTTTACTGAGTAGTTTTGGCTACTGACTTTATATTTGCTTATGTTTCTTCTCTGGGATGGGCACTCTGAAGGGCAGTGTCAAAAGAAAGCATGGAACAAATTATGTTTCTGAGTTAGATAAATAATTCCCCAATACATATAAATACAAATACAAATATCTTCTTGTCTTTGAACATTTTGTAGGAAATATTTTAGTATAAATAATTTCAAGATCTCTTCATGCACATTATTGTGGCAAAGTAAGAGATTTAGCCTGAAATCATTTTCTATGGTCTGTAAATGTTAATTGTGCTGAAACCAAATGTCACAGACAAGATAGATAGAGAATGCAGGCAAAAGATTCAAGAAAGGATGCACGTATTAGGAAGACAAAGATGAATGAGTCCAAATCGATCATACAGAATTATTATCCACATAAAATAAAAAGTGACTAGAACACTTTGCTCCATTTATCAGATGCTACACCTGCAGGCAGATTTCTGTGGAAAAGCTTGTAATTCTTTATTGAGAGGATTTAAAGTTAAATTCTCAAGTCAATAATTTTCCAGCATTAAATTTACCTTCAGCTAAATGAAACATTTTTTTTTTCTTTTTTTTTTATTCATGAGTTAAAAATGAAAATATTATCAATACAAATGTCAAGAACTTGTGTAGACTCTATGAAGGTCAATTAAGAGAGCTTAGGCAAGAATTAGCTTTTTCATTGCACTTTTCCCAAAAGATAGTGCAATAAAAAACATTTCTTTAATATATCAAGAAAGTGAACTGTACTTCATTCTACTTCCTGCCTGTGAATAATACATATGAATAATACACTCTCTCTGAGGGTATAGATCTGAGAGAGGCTAAGGCCAGCAAAAATTGTTCCTTGTGTCCTTGCAAAATTCATGTTATACATGCTACATGTTAAGATCATTTGAGTGATCTAGCGAAGCAGCGAGGAAGACATGTGAATATTCAGAACTGAACAGAAGAAGAAAGCAGATGAAATTTTAAACTAAGGCATTAGTTAGGAAATAGGGAGAGCAATCAATCATAGCAATCTCTCCTTCTTACCCAGTGGTGTCTAGACAGTCGTGCAGGTAAGATGTAATTCTCTAACCAGGATTTACAGTCTGTGTTGAGTCTTCACACTTTCCAGGAGCCTTGAGTCTTTGAGACCTAAAGCATGAAAGGATGGGACCAGATAGGATATCTAAGATATCTAAGATAGATTTCTCATGGATTTTGAGGGCATTTGGTTTACCAAAAACATAATCTCTGTATTTCAGAGAAAGTCTTCTTGTCCACCTGATACATATGTTTATAGGATTTACTGTATAAATAATGAGAATCAGCCTTTCAAAACCCTCAAAACAGTTTTGTATTTTGTCAGGATGCTGAGCAGCAAAGCTAGATGCTTGCATTTCTTTCTCTTAACAAAGAAAAAAAAAAAAAAAAGATTATTACTGCTGGATATTTGGTCACTACAGCAGGGTAACCTGTCACAATGAAGAAATTTAGTTAATTGGTCCAGTATGTATGAGCAGGACCTGAATGGCACTCAGTTGCCATTAGTTTATGTGATTGTGTACTAATAAGATATACAATAATATTGTGTGTGCAGGAGAGAAAGAGACATCTCAGATTACGCTTAAACTAACATGACTGTGAATAACGTATCATTTGGGAATTAGATTTCTTTAAAAGATTAAGAAATTCTCATTTTCATCCAAAATAATTTTTTTTTGAAGCCTGATCAATTTTGTGAAGCCAAAACAGTCGATATTAGAGGAGTGTTATACAAGGCTTTTTTACAGTTTTCAGCATTAATGGTGAAAGGCTACAGCCCCTCATGATATGGTAGGCTTGAGATTAGTGTAGTAAATACTGCACTTGACTAGTGAATAGTGTCAAAAATGAGCCTAGAAGGCTGTTAAGATGAAAGACGGATTAGTGTCTAAGGTGCTATTGTTGGTCCTGAAGGCTCTTAAATGAGTACACACCATTTTTTCTCTTAAATATACTTGCTTTCAACACCTTTCAGAGAAAGCTGTGGAAATGATAAAGTGGACAGGTGGTACAGCTTCTTAAACCCTATGTTGTCTTGAATAAGATACTCTTCAAGGGTTGTTTGCTCCTTTTGGGATTAAGAGGAGAATGGCAATAACTATAAGAGTAGCTGCCACCAATAAAATGTTGTTGTTGAGTTCTCCATAATAATATCTTTCATGAAACAGCCTTAACATAACTCCCTGCTGAATTATAGAAGTTTAATAGTCACCCTAAATTATCTGCAAACGCATAAATGATGCTGAAGCTACTACATTTTTCATCTGAAAATGGAATTCCCTTAGCAGCTGCTTAGCTTTGTCTAAATATGGCTCATCAGGGATTTTTTTTTAGTTATCCTCTAAGAGTGAAGACCTGCCTGCAGAACACAGATTATTACCTTGACTCATAAAATCAATTAAGAACTTTCTTTTCTAGTCAATAGCTAAACTTCACACAATAAATTTTAAAAAGCTCATAGATTTTCTACTTTCTTATTTCTAGACATTATTACTCACAATCAAACAATTCAAAGAACAAGTCTTCAGGAATCTCACATTATTTTGCAGTATTTTTGAAAATAACTCCTCCGTTTTCAGAGTAAACAAAGCAGACACAGATTTAGGAAATCATGTCACTATGAAGAGTGAGGGAAATGGAACAAAGATACTCAGTTCTGCCTAACATTAATTGTCGCTGTTATGATTTATTCATTCTGCAGTATGCAGAGCACAAGTGAAATTTTAACTGACTTCTGAAGGACAATTCTTCTAAGAACACAAAACCTGCTTTTAGTGCTGCATTGCAGCAACAGCCTTGTATTTTATTAACCTGAGCATAACTCTCTCTCTACATTCCAGCTAAAGTATCAGATGTGGGAGGTATTTTTCACTTGCTATTGGCATCAGTTTGTTTTCTACTGTCCTGACTCCAAATAGCTCCTCAGCAGGCAGTAATTTGCTGACATTTCCTCTAATTGTCTTGGAAAAGTAACACTGAAGCACATCATGTGGCCAACTAAAGCTGGCTTGGAGGATCTTGCTGAACACACAAGGTCTTTCTGGAAATCTTTTGTCCTTTTTCCATTTATATTGCATCTGTAGTCATGTTTTTTCACAGATCTAAATGATTTTTTTCCCCTTAAGTTGTCTACCAAACAAGAGAAATGTGCCTGCAGTGATAGTAATAATAGTTCTTTGTTTCTTTGCTATAATCCTTTGTGGTCACATATAGGCCAAAGAAAATGTCAAAATGAAATGAAATTTTAAATACTAGGGTGCAGATACATGGTGGGAGTATTTGGGGAACATTCTTCCTTCTCCTTCTTAAAATAAGCACTGCAAAGACAGTTGCTAGTGAGATATTTGATATTTTAAGAAGTCTGTTTCTACAGTTTACATGAGTGGAGTATACAAATATTCTGTAATTCTAGCTACCAGTATGCTTAAATAATATAGAATGTTCTTTTATTTGTAGAGACTATCAGCTATGTGCTATTCATTTTAGGTATATTCTAGTAAAACCTTTGAATTCTCGAGAATGTGTTTTTGGGGTCTTCCTGCTTGAACAGATAATACTTATTTGCACCTCCAAATCAGGTGAGCATTAATGCCAAATTTAGATCATGGAATCACTAGTGAAAGTAAGGAAAAACCATTGAGCAATTTGTAGGTTAGTTTAGTTCATGTTAATTTAGATCACATTTAACTGTGTAGAAATTAATATCTATCTTGGAAACACTGAATAGTCATAAAGTTTCTAACTGTGAGCTGTTTTCAAGCTACGGGGCAAACTGCAGTAAAAACGGCACAGAATGGTGACCTCTGTCTCTCATTGAATTTCTGGTGGGCTGATTATACCAGCTTTAGAGATAAAGAGTGTAGTGGATTATAAATAGGTTTCATATCCTAGGATTATTTTAATGAATAGAAAAGCTGTTTTAGTTTATTTTAGAGCTTTTGTACCTTTCACTTTATATATCCTTTCTTTAGTAGAGTGACTTGTTATTGAAATATCTACCTTCAAAGAGAGAAAAAAATGAAAAGTAATACTGCTTTATGTTTAACACATCTTAAAACATTTACTGTACGCAAAACATATATGTGTTATTGAATGATAAAATGTAGTAGAGTAATTTCAATTGATCCTCTCTCTCTCTCTCCTTCTCTGTCTCTTTGTATACATATATATATCTATAGGAAATATGCGTATACACCTAAGTATATAAAACCATATTATCAATTTAGTCCTTGTATTTAGTAGGTGGAATTGTTGGTTAGTATGTAGATATGTTCAGTCTTATCATAATTATTATCCTTTAATTTTCAGTTATTCTACCCTGATAGCAACCAAATTCATTAGTTTAAATCAGTGAGTTGAGGAGCTTCATGGTACTAAGAAGCCATATATGTAAGAAACTAAGATTTTTTTTTCTTACATCTATTAAAAAAAAGGAACAAAAAGATGTTAATTGTGATGTTAATTCTTATTTATTTCTATATTTGCATGGAAAATTTCAAAAGGTCTGTGTCTTCTGAGCATAAACATCCTCAGAGGTAATAGAGCAGAGCAGGAAAAACAGTGTATGAAGGACATACACTTTGAGCAAATTGAGAAAAGAAGTCTAGATAGCATTAGCAAACAAAAGGTCAAAAAGATACTCCAGCAGGAGAGAAGGTTGAAGTATGTTGATAAATCATATTAGACAAAATAAGGGAAAGAAAACATGGAATAAAGAAGGGTATTTTATTTACTGATCCTGGAGTCTTCAGAGTCCTGAATTTTCATTTTCATGATCAATATGTGAATTCCATAGAAATTAATAATTGTATACATTATACACAGTCTCTTTTGATTTAATTTGGGATGTAGGTTCCTTGGGTATACTGATTTTGTGTTTGACTGCTCCTGAATTATCTATACAAGATAATACCTAGGATTCTATACACCTAGTATCTATACAAGATTCTACCTAGGGGCAGATACTGCATTTATGCACATATGCTATATATAGTACCATTAAAATGAAAGAGATTACTCATATAAACAAAATTAGACATTCATTTAAGTGTGGTCAAGAATAAAGTGCAAATGCATTTTGTTCTTTAATACTGTGTTTATAAAGATGAAATGTCTGATACTCGTAAGGGAAAATCCTTTTATGTATAGAAGGGTGCGGTTTATTTAAATGTTTATGCAGTAAATGTTTCCATTGACTCCTTTTGAGCTTTTTTCATTGGATATTAGCACACATTCAGTTATCTATATGAAAGAGGGTCCTAATCTGTAAGTTGTTGCTTCCTGAGGTCAAGGAAAGGTCAAGGTTTGATTTGCTCCCTACAGATGCCTCTGCTTCTTATTTATTTAAGAGTTGGTTAATTATTAAATTAAATGCGTCACAGATAAGTTCTCCATAATGGGCTTTTACTGGGAGCAGAAAATGATGTAGTAACCAATGTTCATAAACAGTATGCTTGTCCCTTGGGAGATGATTCTTATTAGCAATCACATGACCACAAAAGGGAGCTCTATTTTTTATTCCCTTTCATCCTAGGAATTCTTGAACTGAGATTTTTTTACTGGAGACTTTATATTGATTGCTTTGCACTGATCAGTGTTATATAGAGCTCCAGAGAACTATTACTTTACATACCACAAAATAAATATGGTGCCCTTCAGTTTTAAGTGCAAAGATTGTTCAGTTCCTTTGAAAGAAAACTGTGTGTCTAGATTCTTCATAATATTGCAGTCTCTTAATGTACATGTTTTTGGTTTTATTTTGTATTTCTTTTTTTATAAACTTGGCAGATTCCTGAAATACTAAGGTATACTCCCATAATTGATTCATGAAAAAATGGAAGCTTAGAAAACATAGTAGTACATAGTTTTCAATTTTGTTAAAGTAAGAGATTTTAAGAGTTCATTATATATTTTTGGCATGACTTTACATCTGCCATTAGAAAATATTTTTTGTTTCTTAAATATGCATGTGTTTCTTAAATACAATACCCAAATTACAAAAGAACAATCACAAAAAAGGAGCTACAGAATCTTTTTAAAATGTTCATAGGATTATTGCTTGTAGAAAAATGTTATGCAGTAAGAAAACAGAAGATTGCATATTATGATTCACTCAACAATCTTCTCTTTCTTAGATCACAGAAAATATTTTGCGAAGGGAAATCTAAACTAAGTACAACTACCACATTATGTACGATGTTAGAAATATTTTTATGGACTCTTAGTTTAGATTTACAGCACTCTGCAATTTCTCCAAGTGCCTTTCAGATGTAGTTAGCATTCTTCTCAGGATATAGAAACATTGACTAGAGAGGTGATACTTTATGTACAGAATATATGTTCCTTGGCTATTCTTAGGTCCCCAGAATGCGAGACTGATTGTGTTCCAAAGAGCTAATGCCTGTAACAGAGACAGAAGCAGACAGGACTTGTCCCGGTTACCTTAACATCAGTGAGCTCCATTAGTGTAACCTTCAGCCCTTGGCCCAGGTGCAAAGGCAGAACTACCAATATTGAAATAAGGAAACTTCTTTACAGCCATATGACTGGAATTGCTGTCCTTCTCCTTGTAAAGTGCAAAATGTAAAGCACATATCACTTGTGCTTACCTTTCACCAGTTTTACACTGCTTCCTGATATTTTTCACACTGTATGTCTCTCAGAATCCATAGCAACTATTTGGAGTGATAAATTCTCCTTTAATAACTGTCACAGAGTAATAAGCATTTTCAGTGCAAAATTATGCAACACATCAAAACTGAGATTTGAGGACAGTCTGGAGTAAGCACAATTTAATATGAAATTAAATCAAGCACGGTGCTGATTATATTTCTCATTTGCGTAACTAATTCAATAATCCTCCTTCATTTTTAATGAAACTCATGAAGAATTTTCTTCCTTCCTTAGCGATGTGCAGTGCAATGGTTTATTGACTTACGTCGGGCAACTGCTAGTCAAACTAGTAAGCTACATCATCATGTATTCCAGAAAGGACAGATTTTGCAAAGCAAGAAAACAAATGATTTAGGACACATGAAGAGGAAACAAAAACAACAAAAGAATTATTGCACAGGAGAAAGAATTATTGCACGGGAGATGAGTTATGTCTTTTTTTTAGTCCAATTATTTGAAAACTGGGATTTTTTTAACAAATGTGAAGTCTGGAAAAATACTGTTACTTCTTCATTTGCAAAACTACTCTGCTGTACCTAAAATGCCGTACCTTACTGTGAGGGTGACAGAGCCCTGGCACAGGCTGCCCAGAGAGGCTGTGGAGTCTCCTTCTCTGGAGATCTTCCAAACCTGCCAGGATGCCACCCTGTGCCATGTGCAGGAGCAGGGGGGTTGGACTAGATGGTCTTTAGAGATGCCTTACAACCTCAACCATTCTGTGAAAATAACATATAGTTTTACCAGTCAAAGTAATGTCTTAGGACTCAATTTTGTCTTTAGTATGACTTAAAGACTTAGAGGCCCAAAAGAGTGTTTATGAGTTTGTATAAACTTTATTCCTAGTGGTTTTTCAGTGGTAGGACCTTGAAATTCAACGTTTAAATTATGATATCCAAAAATATTGAGTATAATTACTCAATATATATATTTTGCTTAAACGTACTTTTAAAATATATTTTAGTTAACTATGCTCTTTAAAATAAGAGTATATTTTAAAAATCATTGAAAAGAATGTTGATATACTTCATTTTATCTGCCGATTCCAGGAAGAGGTTAGAGTATTCACTTAGGAAACAGGAGATTTAAATAGAATTCCATCTTCTGCTAGGGAAGAAACTGAATCTTCAGAATGATTCTAGTTATCTGAGGAACAAGTCTAGCTATTTTGGTGACTATTTTTATATTTTACATAAAAAGAATTTTTCTAAGCAGATAGGGCTCTGTTGAGCTATTAAGCTTTCTTTGAAACTCTCTTGAGGGCATTTATTTTGCTCCACAAAAATACTTTAGCATTGTGCCTACAGAGGGGACAGCCTTGGAACAAATTAAATTTAATAAGTATTTATCCTTTATTTATCTTCACTTTCATCCTTCACTAATCCATTTCCTTCAGATTAGGTAGATAAGATACTCACCTGAATATTCTTGTTTTAACTTTGACATAAGAAAATGTATGAATTTAAGTTTCTTTTTTTATATTGGATGAGTATCTCATAATTGTTTTTAAGAACAGTAATTGCTGTGCAATTCTTCAATGAGAGAGACTAGTAAATTATTGGATGAAGGAGAGATTGCTCCTACTCCCAAAGTTAGTGGGGTTTTTTCGTTGTTGTTGTTTTTTTTTAATATAAATCCAAAGTGTATTTGTTTAGACTTTTTCTTAATATACAACATGCTTCTTTCAGATAAAATTCAGTGAAGGAAGATGTGTCTTACCCAGAAAGAAAGCAGCCAAATAATTGTGGATTTAACTGATTTTTTTTATGGTTTGATTTATTATTGTTCTTTTGAGTGCCTTCTTTTGTTTCAAAGCAATTTCAGACGTTAGCCTGAAAAATTATTTGAATACTCATTATTCATTATTTGTCTTGTATATCACAGTGTGGAGGAAAGCTTAGGTGTCAGGGAATACCTTCCCAAAATAACTGTTTGATGCTTTTTAGAAGTTGACAAAAGTTAAATGTAGCTCTACAGGAGATGGACTGGTTTGTCTCATAGCTATTCTTTTGATAGATACATACAAGAAAATATATTCACTGAGCACAATAAACTGCAGTCACCTCTGCGTCAGTAGTTATTCAATAGCTGTTAAATAGTGCACAACAACATAACAGTAATGCACAAATGCTTTAGTGGCAAAATATTGCCTTAGCTATTAGAAAATCATGCAGAGAGATAAAAATAAGGGACACAAAGCAATTAGGAATGTTTTATTTGAGTACAAGAAGTAGTGAGCATAAAGATGAGAATACGTGATGAGACAAAAAATGACCATAATGGCCAGGACATACATTTGCCTAAAAGAGTAGCTCCGAAGGATCTAGAGCGCACACATATGCACGCACACGCACACACAGAAAGACAGTCAAAATGTTGCATTCTGGAAACATGGGACAGGCCTACACATATTGTGCTTGTGCAATTAAAAAAATAGTTTTCCATCATATACTCTTACATAATACTTTAATTTGCTCAGTATTCCTGTGTAAAGCAGTTGAAACAGATATGTTTGGTTGAAATTATGCAATAGTGAAGTTTGCAAAACTAAGTAAGAGTTTTAAGTTTGAAAGCTTAAATTTCAAAGTCAGTCTAAACTTCAAAGGATTTATTCGCTTCTTTCAGAAATACATTTGAAAAAATAGGCAAAGGTTGACATCTACTTATTGTCCTTGTACTGGAAATTCCTTTCCTTTGACATGCCTTGTCTCTGAGGCTAGGATTTACAAGTAACCAGACATTGCTACACAGCAATTTTTAAACCCATAAAACATCCTTGAGGAGAAACTAATATATTAGTCTAAGGTTTATGCTTTCAAATGGACTTTCACCTTCAGCTTTATGTTTCTTTTCATTATTTGAGGGTTAGCACTTGACCTTGCTTTTTTTTCTTTGAATGTGAATCCCAACTATATTGATACAAATTGTCCAGGAGGTAATTATCTAATTTATCATTAAGAATACAATTATAAAATAAAATTAAATTGGAGTGTAAAATAGGTAGGTGGTATCAGTGTTAAATGTCAATCATCATAGAAATGGCGTTGCATTCATCTTAGTGTAGGACTTCAGAAAAAATAGTATGCTCATGAAATTCCAGGGAGCATCTGATAAGCACAGTAGCTCGAGGGGAAAAAGGTACTTCTAGCAAGTGTTAAATAAGGAAGCCTTCGAGGCATGCAGAACCTACTTAATAAAACAGGAATTTGAGCTATTAATTCAACTTATTTGCAAATACTAAAGTGTAATGTTCTATTTAGAGTGTCACCATTCTTTTCTTTGGCTCTGCTGCCTTTTTATTTAAGCGCCAATTCATCATCATCTTTATATTCTTTAGCTTCCTGATACTGTTTGTTTGCTGGGTTTTATTTTCTTTAAAAAAGCTTAGCTATAAGTAAATGTGTTGATTAGACATTCAAAAAAGAAAAGTAATTGAAAGACAGAACCTTCCTGGCTGTGTAAAATCTAGTACTCACTTAAGCACAATGTCAGCAGCAAAATTGTGTGTGTGTGGTGTGGATACACAAGGATTTTTGTTCCTTGTGTATCCTTTATGCCTTTGTGGAAGGCATAAAATTGAATTTCTGAGTTAATTAGAAACTAAACGCCTCAAATATGTCTTGACAATAGACGGTAGAGATGAATCTGGATTTTGAAACCAAAGTAGGGAAAAGATGCAACTCGGCCTGTGTCTATATCAAGTAGTGTAGAGTGAGAGGAGCAAGCAATGAAGCAGTTGGTTTTGAGGAACTGCAGTCTACACATTTTGGGGATTTTACTGCAGAGTAGATACAGTCTAGTCTTTTTGAGCAACCATTTAGTAGCAGTCAATGCACAGTAAATCCATTTCTTGAATGTGTCTTCAAGTTTAGCCTCATGAAGAGAATTCTGTTCATGTGCTCTGAGACTGTTCACTGATGTGAATGCAAGAACAGGGGGTTCATGTCAAAAGTGTTTTCCTCATGGGAATTAAAATGGTCAGGTAGACAAAAATTCGGAGTAGCATCTGCTTTCTAAACAGTTGCTGCAGCACATCGGCTGTTTGCTTCCTTTCTACTGTTTGGACTGACAGAAGTGTGGGATACCCAGGAGCAATCCAAATGAATTCATCTTTCCCCTCCTCCACTCTTGAATGGTTAAGTAAATGGTTAGGATAATTCAGATGCTATCTGCAAAATGGAGTAGAATAGCTCCAGCTAAGTAGCAGTAGCTGGAAAAAGTCTTTAGGATAAAATTTGGGCATCTTCTCACAGTACTCAGTGGTGGGTGAGGAGAGTTATATTTCTGCATATTCATGTGAAGATTTGAACCTGTGCTTCCTAAAAGAATCTCACAATCATCAACTAAAAAAATATTTTCATTCCCACCATTGAAATGTTTTCTACTTCGTATATGTAATTTAATGTTGATTAGATTACATTTTAGAAACAAGGTGTTTCATGCTTGGGATTAAAGTACAAAGTCCTTTGCAAGAAAGGCAGACCATTTTACCCTTTAGTCTCTCTTACAAATGTTTGGCTCTGGATAGTGTTTGTTTCTACAAAAAGGTAATGATTTTTCATAAATAAAAATTCTCTAGTTTGAACTGGACACCATGGTTCTCATTGCAGTGCCTGCATTAGATAAATGCTGTTCTATACATCCAAACACACATTTCAGAAATTTATTTTTTTTATTAGTTGTAATATAGTCCCATGGATTGAATGCCCATTTGCATTTGCAGTTCATAAAGTGCATTCCTGAAGCTGTGTTCTTATCTTATTTTATTCAGAAGGAGATGCATCACATCACAAATCAAAGGATAGAAAGTCAGAGATTATTGCAAAATATGATTCAAAAGTGCAGTCTGAACTAGTAATGGAAATGAATGTCTTGTATATAACACTCTGGATATGAAAACCAAACCTAGTCCCTGTTATTTGTTCCTCCCAGATTTTGCTGTTTTTCCTAAAGCCCAGCTTTCAAAAGATTGGCTAAAAAGTCTTGTATATAGGGGGTGTAAAAGGTAGCAATTGCAGTATCCTTAATCAGATAAGGCAGAATTTGGTTTGTTGGTTTAAAGTCAAGAGGAATGTTGCGTTAATCAGAATAATTTTAAAGAGGCCCATTCTTGATGTGAGATTTGATTCAGTGGGTAGGCGCTCTACTTACGTTTTTGTGATCTTCACACTTTGTGGTGAAGCAATCAGAGCTGCAGGTCATAATCATACAAATCTTGAAGATTGTAATTCAGTCATGTATGATTTAAGAAATTCCAAATAGAATTGGAAAGTAGTTTTCTGCAGTACAGAAATCCTACTTCTTTACTCAGAAGAAATAGAATTGTTGCATAAAGGTGCTAGCCCAACTGCAAAATATGAAGTATTTTCTTTCTCCTTCTCTCATTTGAATGAACATTTTTTTTTCTGGTGACTGCTTGGTCTTATGTTCTCATCAGTTCTCTAATAATGCTATATGGGATATAAGAGTTAACGTTGTTCTTACTGGTATTTTCAGATATTAGCTGAAAATTCTGTTCACTCCAGTTAAATTTTCATGTCCACCTAGTCTGAACATTTTGATAGAGCAATATTGAAATCAGATATCTATAAAAGGCATCATTATAAGATGAAAGACTTGAAAGGTCTTAAAACTAGTTTTTGTGATTAAAAAAGTCATTAATTGTTTTCTATCTATAAATAGTTTTAAACTGAGTCAAAATATCTCTATGGAAAAAAAAATATACAGAAATGATGATAATCATCAGGATGACTTTTTAAAGTAAACTACCCATGCTGTGAGGAGAGAGAACACTGAAATCCAAACTATTATCTTCTAATAATCAGTGAGAAGAGGTCTGATAAATTTTACTGTGTAACTTTGTATTTGGATTATGTACTAAACAGGAACATTGAACATTTTATTTATAAATGTTAAGGCAGTATTAAAATTTTCCTTCATTATATTTACCACATTTTGTAAAGCCATATTATCTGATCCGGACTAGCACTAACACAAGAAAGTGCAGATTATTTTTAGAAAATATTTATTTGGAGCTTCAAATAAATTTCCCTCCCTTGCGGTAAACATTTTAGTGTTGGCTACAGTTCCTGTCTAGTTTTCTATCAGAGAATGAATGTGCAAATGTTCTCATCTACAAAATCGAAGGAGATAGTTTTAGCAGGAGGTACAATTGTTGTGCATCGTTAATATGAGGACCTATTATTTTTCTACTTTGTTCATGTCTTAGCTCACAATCATTTCTGCTTTACCTGCACACTTCTGAGCCTACTTATCTTTTGGTTTGCCTAACAAGCTTTGGCATTACAGCAGCTTGCTTGGTGCGAGACAAAGTTGCCCCTTCCAGGATGGCTGGTACGCACGCACTCTGCTCCCCCACAGTTCCCCAGGCAGCACAACTTGCCCTCCTTGCAGCTGCAAAGGGCAGTAACGGAGGCTGGAGCGGAGTGAAGACACCGCGGCCAAACTCTGCTGCACTCCCTGTGCTGGGCTGCTGATGCACAGGAGCTGCCCAATGGGAGATGTATGATAAGATGTGTGGTGCTGAGCCAGCAAAGGTAGCAATTCACTCCTTTTGGAGCAACTTTACTTGAATTTTACTTGTTATAAGCTCATTATAATGCCAACACACACCTCCATCCCCAAAGTTACCCGCCTCTGAGGTACGACCACTCCTCACTGAGCACGCGCTCTAGATTTTCAATTGACTGTACCTTTAAATGAAAGTGAGAATCTTTTTCACGAATGAATAACAAAATTAAGTATGACTATAGTCACTCAAGCTCCACCTAAAAGGTGAGCTACAGAGAGAAGGAAGGAGGGAAAGACTTCATTTTAACTCCAGGGATCAGCTGACGGGCTGATCCTCCTTTCCTTCTCTTGTGCTGGGACGCTGCCTGAAGAGACTGCTCAGGACTGAGAGCCCTCTGCTATCTTAAGGGGTGAGCGATGATATGTCCATCAGAGCTAGGTAAATATCCCATACTACAATGGAGAATTTCCTGTAGTGACATCTGAAACCTGCTTTGTAAATGTTGCATTTGAATAAATCATACTGTTCATGAACTCCATTCGCTCCTTGGAAAGTGAAGGAGCCTACCTACTGTGAATCCGATACTGCCAGAGTTGGGCGTACAGCTACCACAGTGTTTGATATCTCCAACCCCTGCCACCCCTCCTCCTTCAAACTGCAATAGTGAGAGGTTACTTGCTGTAATCAAAACTACTGAATAATTAGCATTCAAGCATTTAAAAGTGAGAATCTTTAGGCCGTTTTATCATAACTACTGTTTTCTGTTACAAAGAATAATTATCTCACCTAATTATGGACAAGCTTGATTCTTGGTGAGCCATCCTTCCTAATGGTGACACTGTGCATGACACTGTCAATCAATCACGTTAATGTATATCAGCCCTGCTCTTTCATATTGCTTGACAATTGGCCAATCTGCATGACAACCTGATGGTGATACTTCTGTTTGCAAATGCTGACTATCATTTATTAAAAGAAATAATAATAATAATTTCCACTATCAGCAGCCATCCTATCTATCTCCCTCTTAACAATAATTTGAAATGTAATGATGATGACAGTTGATGGATTCACAGCTTAATGGTGCAGTTTCTCAATCTGACATTGAATGATCAAAATCAAGTCTCCTAAATTCCAATCTTTATATAGGTTTCTAATTATGTATTAGCAGAAATAGCAGAAAATGAACAGCAGAAATGAACAGCAGAAAATGCCATTTTCTCTCAACAATTTCTTTATACAATACACATCTTTGTTCTTTGGATAAATGATTTAGGTCAAACAGCCCACATTATATTGAAATATTATTTTTAAATTCAGGCTTGGATCAATCTTTTAAGGCTGAGTTTTGTCCAGATAGCCTTTAAATCTGGTGATTAAATGTCTTCTCATGCAGATTCATTCTTTTTTAAAGTCAGAACAAGTGAGAGTATGTGACCTAAAAAGAAAAAAATAATACATTACTGATCCCACTTCTGGAGTATTAGTAGGAGAATCTACTTTTTTTTTCTCAGTCAATATCCATTAATTGTTTCAGGCAAATAAAACCTTTAAATTAAAACTGTCTTAAATATATTTTATTTTATGACAAAAATTCATGGCTAGCCTATGGCATCTGAAACAAGAATATTAAAAATATAAGTTGGTTGCTGAAAATCTGAATATGTTTCAGACATTACCTCATACTCATAAACAAATGCTATATGCTTCTTACTCCAAAATTGAAGATGCCTATAGACAAAAGCCATTTATCATCATCTGCCCTTTTTTCTGGCAGATGATGATAAAAATAAATATCTGTGTATTTTTTTTGTATTTTACTTGAAGTTCATTCTCTAACTGAAGAAAAATAGACCACTGTGACATAAACTTTGGCAGATTATTGCAAGGCTGGTTTAGTTATGTTTTTCCCCAGGTATGGGGGGATATCTAATAGTGTTAATTGATACAGAACTTCAGAAAGATAGCATCAGAGACATCCACAGTCACTCTGATCCTTTTTACAAGTGCATATTTTCCTAACATTACATTTATGCTCACTCATTTTTGGCACTGTTATGCATAATTAATGGAGCTGAAATGATAAAAGTATTGTAAATATTTTTGCAGTTGTAGAAGCGTACCCCACTTTTCAGATAACAAACTAACTTCCTTAACAGAGCTATATTTAAATAGCTTCTACAGTATTAGTAAAAAATACATTAAAATGTTTTTTATTAAAAATTTCTGACATTTTAAAGTACTGAGCTGTCTCAAGCATTAAACTATTCTCAGACATTACATTTCCCATCATGAGTTAGAAGGTTTGACCTCCAGAGGATGTCTTCGTGGCTGATAGCCATTAAGTAAACTTAGTAAACTACTTTTGGAATATACTCATACACTTTTGTGTATTTTGTTTAATACTGAAATGGGAATCAGAATGCATCTCTGCCCTGAAACTGGTGAACTAAATGTCTTCACACAGCAAAGGAGCAGTTTTGTTTTTTTCCATAACTTAGGCTCAATAATGAGCTTGCTTGAAATTTTGTTAAAGTAACTAAAAGGGTGTAAGATGTTTGCGTGGTATCATTCCATCATGAAAATTATGCACAATATTTTGGGAAAAACTGGTAGGTCCAGCAGCTAGAAGTAACATGCATCACAGAAGGAAAAGAATATAATTAAAAAAAAAAAAAAAGATACCTTTGTAAGATATGTTTGTCTGATGAAAACCTGTATTAGTACTTTAGCTGTGCTTTTAAATATTTTAACTTTGGAAATTATTTTATTGCACATACCTTAATTCTAAATGTCTAAAGCTTTTAGAAGAATTTTTTTTTTCCCAGCTTTCTACTGTTACATGTATGGAGTCTGCTAATTAGTAATACATCCGTCCTCATCTTACTATTAAAAACATGTCAAAAAAGAGTAGTTTAGCATTAGATGATATAGCAATTTGAGGAAAATTCCAGAGATTCATGAGAGGAATTTTAAAATGAAAATTTGGATTAAGGGACTATCACTTCATAATCTAGAAAAATCATCTATGTACAGCAATCTTCTTACTGAAACTTGTTTTTTGCCTTAAGGACAACATAGCAAAATAAACTGGACCGATCTGGAAGCCACCTGACATAATCAATAGTTCTTAATGCTGTTCAAAGTCATCGCATGCTGCAATAAGAAGGTAGACATTTGAGTTTACAAAAGTGATTTTAACCGAAAATAATTGTTAGTACTATGAGTTCTTCATTGGAGTGAGTTTACAGTGCCTGAGAAGTTGCATTTAATTTATTTTTAAAAATAAAATTAAAAATTACTTTAAATTTAAAATATAAAGAATATATCCACACATATTATTAAGGCTTCTGGATCAGAGTTACCTATGTGAATACAAGAGTTTATAAGCATATGTAATACAGTTTTTCTTGGTATTCTGTTTACATTATATCTATTATCCATACTACCTAACTGAATATCCAGTTAGGTGCTCCATGAAATATGCAATGATCTTTTATTAAAATGAAGAACTATAAAAATGAAAACTTCCTCCTGCATAGATGAGGATAGGATTAATTATTAGCAGATTCTATACCTAGTGATAAAATTATTATAAAATGGAATAAGAAATGCACTTGAATAAACTTTTCCACATTGATGAGTGCTAGATAGATATTTAATGGAAATGAGCTAGCTGGGATTTTTGTGTTGCACAAATTCTCAGAGTGGTTGTCCACTGAAGATACTACTTTCTGCCATCATTTTTATACACCGTCTCAGTATCAGGATTGCACAGAAATCTTGGCTTAAAAAAAACCAACTAACCAAACAAAAAAAATCCTAACATAGCAGCCTCTGTACAAAGCTGATTCTAGGACCTTTCCTTTTCCAGGCTGACTGATACTTTAGTGTCTTAAATAAATGTTTCTAACCTATAAGGCATATTTGAAGAGAAGAGAGAAAGATGGTTTGTTTACTCAAGAGAATTTAACTTTTTTGACTTTAAGGAGCTATACAGAGGGTATGAAACCAGTGAGGAGTGAAATGGATATTTATTCTTTTGGAGAGAATAAAAGGTTAAATGAAAGATGAATCTCTTGGTGTCTGACAGACTGAGTCAAGAGTCCCTATATGCAGCCTTTTGAAACTGGAAAATTTGTTCACATCTGAAAATGTACTTTGGGGTAAATAATACCTGTTGTTACTGGATTTTTAGGCAATAAGGACCAAAGAGACCATTGCCATTGTCTGCGCTCAGACTGCCAGAGCACTTGCCAGAAGAGTTGTTGATTTCATCTCTTGCAACATAAGAAAACCTTCAATTCCATGATTGACGTATGGACA
Organism: Crypturellus tataupa; assembly: GCA_034781795.1. Classification (NCBI taxonomy): domain Eukaryota; kingdom Metazoa; phylum Chordata; class Aves; order Tinamiformes; family Tinamidae; genus Crypturellus; species Crypturellus tataupa. Next base: position 929,258 of record JAWLRI010001021.1, read on the forward strand.
TATGTGATATGACACATGGATCCCCCTTTAAAAACAGCAGTAAGGAAAAGAACAGAAACATATTTCATCATGCCTGAGTAAACCCTGTAGCCATTTTAAGTTTCTAGAAGGCCTAAATTTTTGTCCTTTTTTTTTTTTTTTTTTTTTTTTGGTGTTGTGGCTTCTGAAAACAAATATTGCCGCTCTAAAAGAGCAGCTAATAACCAGATGGCATGATGAGATATCAATGTGTAGGCACTGTGTGCTTCTGAACAATGGGTTGATACTAAGCACATTACTTCATTGTTTTCATTACTATCATCTCATTTATTTTTTTTTTACAGTGGCATGACTCTAAAGACTGCAGTATGTATATAAACTTAACACTTTTCTCCCCTACCCCCATCTCTGAAAGCAAAATTGGGCAATGATATTCTAGCCATGCAGGTCTTCAGAGTTTAGGAAGCTTAGGAGAACTGTGGTGAATGTATTGCCCTAATTGTGACAGAATGTGCTGAACCATAGTTGTGCCATAAACATTTTTGGTGTGCTCTTCTAAGAAATTGGTATCATTGTACAAGATGACTGTATTTTTTTTCTTTTTTTTTTTTTTCCAAATGTAACATTATTAATTTTATACTTTTGTTATTTGTCACTATTTAAGAGTAAGACACCCTTAGAATATGAGAAACATGCTAAAAATATAAGGCGAAAAAATAATGAAAATAAATAAACACTGTCCAGGTGAAAAAATGTCCACCTCAGGAGGTGTTATTCTGTGTTGATTTTTTGTCTGTTTGTTTATTAGATAGACCTAACATTTATGTCCAAGATATATTGCTTTTGCATGACACAAGTGCTTCGTTCTGCTGTCCTTATAGCAAAAATTTAAATATTTCATTATATATAGGTTTTTTTCCCTTATTGCTATTAAAAAAAAGGGGAAAACCCTATAGTTATATATAGGTCCAATAGTTATGTATATTTATTTTTTCTTCTTCTTTTTTTTTATTCAAATACTGCTTTACTCTCAAGTCTGTGAGGTTGGACTTTTACTCAGGTCTCTTGCAGAGGGACCCCCTCGTGTTCTTTGTTACATAGGCTTGATTTTTATAGCAGAAAGCTGCCAGTCATTTTGATCTAAAAGGAAGGATACTCCCCAAAGTCATTTTGCTTGGATTCACTTACAGTCATCTGATCTGAACCATTTCTGGTTTTCATAAAACCAGCAATCAATCGCCACTACTGCCCATTGTTTGCTATACAAGTCCAATACAAACACAGTGATGATACAAAGGACTCCAGAGACCTTTTGGAAGATTGAATGGTTTGAAAGGTTTAGGTTTTTTTCTCTGATGAGACTATTCTTAAAGTATAATTTAAAGACCTCAAGAAAAAACATTTTTCTGGTAATAATTTTGCATTCCAAAATATACATCCACTTACATCACCAACTCTAAACTCAGATGCAGCAAAATTTTTTACAGATCATGCAAAATCTTTGTATAGTCTATTATATTTTACTGTTTTCTTGCAGCTGTATATATTTATTTGTATTTTTTTTTTTAGTTAAAGCTAAAATAAAAGGAGATTCAAAGTAAAAAAAAAATGTATTAGGAATGTGTCAAAATATAGTATAGCTAAACCTTATCTAGTGGGGTTAATATATTAGTCATCTTTAAATTCTCTGGAAAAAAATCTTGGATAAAAGAATTTTCCCTGAGCAGTGAGCTGATACCACTATAAGATACTTCACAAATGTACATTGACTTTGCTGATATATCAATATCAATTCTATAACTCGAAAAAATACTGCATTTAAAACTGCATTTAAAACTAATAATATGGCTTATGATGCAATTTACAAAACACTCAATTTCAAATGAAAAATTACTGCATTTAAAACTATTTGAAATTGAGTGTTTTGTAAATTGCATCGTAAGTCATATTATTAATATGTAAAAAAAAGGAATGGATTTTTTTTTATTAGCAAAGATTTTTAAAATTTTTTTAAGTTTAATAACTTCGTTTTCAAAGCTAGAATAAAGCTATAATTTTGACTTAAGAAATTCTTGCAAAACTGAATTTTTAATCTAAATTAGTTTTCTTAGAATTTCTTTACTATTATAAAGCTGTGTGTAAAGAATTAAGAAATATTCTTGATAGTGATAAGGAAAATCTAAAAGACATTTCTGGTCTACTTAAGTTTAGGAGAAACTAGATTCCATTGTGATTTGTACTGTACACAAAAGGAGAGAAAAATGATGATCTATTGGTAGATAAAATGTTTTGTCTGGCGACAAAACAATGATGATTCAATCTCTTACTAAATGGAGTTATTTACTTTTTTTTTCTCCACAAAACCTTTTTCAAAGATGTGAGGCTTTCTCCTTTATCATAATGTACAAGGACAGAGATTATGATGTTTGACAAAGGGTGGGAAATGCTGGATATGATGGCCCCATGGCCAAGATAAACAAGGAAAACTTTATAATAAACCTAACCACAAGACAGTCAGATCATAATTCTCTTACCAGTGCCATGTTACACTCTATCAAAATATATCTAAAAAAAGGTGAAACTTTATTAAAAAAAAAAGACCTATATCTATACATCTTTAATTTATAATCACAGTTACAGTGATATAAATGTAGCATCTGTTTTGTACACCTAGCTTCATCCATGGAGACCAGGCTCCATCTCTATACATGTTAACTCTGTCAGGTAAATCCCATTTATGGACAAGGGCTTTTGCTCTTCTTCCTTTGTCTCAAGTCCTGCGTGCCATAACCAGCTGCTGATGTACCATTTTAAATCAGGTACAGGTACTGTTAGCTGTAACCTGAATGCTGTGACATTTTAATGTTTGACACTTAATATAACATAAGCTTAAACTTTCCTGAAGCTCTCAAGATACCTGCCACAGGTTATGTAGAAAGCACACTAATTGGCCTAAGCATTTCACAAGATTTGTAGAAATATCATCTTTCAAACTATGAGAAATTGGCATTAGGGATCATTTCTGGAATAAGACTTAGTTCTATTTCTTGTGTTTTTTGAGATTATGCTTTTTTTTTTTTTAAATCATCTACCATGTTTCTGAGAGCTTTCTAGCCATTATTTTTATTCTCCCTCACAATTTAAAATCATATGTTCTATCCCTGTTAGCTTTGTGACTTTGAGGCCCCAGTAGATCTATATTAACTGTGACAATTTTTGCTGTTTTATCTCAAATGTTATCTATCTGAAATAGCCAGTTCATTATTAGTGGTAAGAAATAGGTTAGAAAAAGAATTCTCAGGCCATTATGAGTGCAATCTCAAGGGATGCATCACTTAAGCGCTGTATTTTTTTCAATGCAGCGCTTATCTTCCCAATCTAGCCAAACCTTGAGCCTTGGCCTTTACTGGCCTAACTGGTCAAGTTAAATTAGCAAAAAAAAGAACTTTTTAAAGGAAGGTAAATAAGGTAGAACTCACATCACTAGTAGCAAATTCAAGACTGTAACTGTAAACCAGAATGGCAAGAATCACATACAGCATGTTTGTTGTGAAAAGATGTGCACTACAAACTGTGTGTAAATGGTGCCTACACCATTGCAGGTTCAAAGACACGCACCCAGTAGAAATAATGATTTTGTAAATAAAGCCTTCTGCCATCAAGCAACTCAGACACTCAGAGTTCAAGAAGCTACTTACAAAACTGGGGTAAAAATCAAACTAAAACTATATAATCTTGGGTCACTAATTATATCTCATCTGTGATTGGGCTGAGATACCATTTTTGATGAAAACTAGGAAAGGTTCATGTGTGCTGTGGAATGGAACATGCAGCTGAAGAGGAGAGCGAATGTTTGACCTGGAAATATATGAAAGCAGAAGGCTTAAAGAGAAATAAATGCTGAAACATCTGCTGTCTTTGTAATTTAGTAGGTCTTTGTTTTGTAGGTCCTTCAAATTCTTTCTGGTTATTGTACTCTTCCCTAGTGTACTCCAGTAGCTGAAATAACGAATAAGTATTTCTGAAATGTCAGCTTACTCTCTTTATAAAATAAGAATCCTTTTATGTTTCCTCAGCTGTTGCTTGATTCAATAATTCTACCAGATGTCACATTTAAATTGCAGTTTGTTTTTTTAAGCATTTGAAAGACATCAGAGCGGAGGCTGTCTTTAGAATTTTGGAGGCTATACAAAATGCTTCTTAGGGTTATAATTATAAAAATCCTTAGCAGTTTAAAAAAATAATGAAGATAGAAATAAAATGTAAACAGGCTACTGTGTCCTAAATAACACAATATTTAAGACTTTTTTTCTGTTATAGATATGAAAATGGTGCAAGCAGTTGGATCTAGTTTTCAGAAGAGCAGGAGAGTGTTTCTCTCACATCTCAGTACTGACAGGCTAAACACCAAAGAGAGGCATCTAGTCAAGGTTTCTGTAATATCTCAAACGTTCAGTACTTTTTATAGGGGGGAAAAACATCACTGAGTTGTCAGTAGTTTAGTCATTGAAGTTCCCACTAAATGTGATAGGAACTATATCAGGATACTGCTGTACACCACAAAACTTCGATTACTGATAGCTTTAAAGTAGTTTTCTTTTTTTTTTGCTACAAAATATTTCTGGTGAAAATAAATATGTGTTTAGTGGTACAAGCTAATTTATGCTAGGAGAAAATGAAAATAGTATCTAAAAAGGAAATGGAATATCAGGCTAAGAGTTTGTTAGTTACTGTATTTTCCTTGTTAGTTTTACCCAAATGTCCCCTTTCTTGAAGATAATTCTTCAAGAAAAAATACCATGAAATCAAATATGTTCAATTGTTTCCTGATTTTGTTTTCCTCTGTTCTCTACTTATGCATTATATTTTTCTTCAAAGCAATTTTACTTTATGGGTTATAACTGTTTTTTTTTTTCCTGAGAATGAAAGAAAAATAATACAACACTAGAAACATTTACCGTTTATTGTAGGTGTTATCAAATTTCTGCCTTGTCTTTCAAGAAGATGTGATTTGGTCTTAATCTGGTCATCTGTTATCTCTTGTTGACTTGTCTTACAAATGAAGCATATAAACAAGTTGAGTCCTTTGAAAATTATATACATGGACATCCATATACTTGTAAAATAGGCATATTTATCACAGTTGAATTTCATTTGGATCAGCAAACCAATCCAATCTACCCCATGGGCTCATGGTTACCAGAGATGAAGGAGGGCAAGGTTGAGAAGGCAAATTATCCCTCCTTTCTTGAGAGATCTGGGATCAGTGCGAGTTGGCTGTGAGACTGTGACACTGGGGGAAAGAAGATAAGTGAGTTAATAGAAGTGAGCAAAATACTTGTTCTTCTCAGGGTTGTGTGTACCGGAGGCAAGCTATTGATAAATGTTAAAATCTTTAATCCTTGTTTTAGATAAACTTGCCAAGAAAGATCTCCTTGAGTGCTATAAAAGTCCATTAAATGGACAAAGTTCTGAATAGATAGATAGTTTTGTCTAAACAGTTCTCAGTGTAGAACGCAAGTTTAAACATAAAACCACTGGAAAAAATATAGTTGGACAGTGAAATTAGGAACATTTAAATTGAATTTTAAACCAAGGTTTTCATCTTGCTTTTGTTTGACTGTAGAACAAAAACATATGAACTAATAAATATTTAAGTGGTGGCAATGGGACAGAAGATTGTCTCAGGTTGTTCTGAAAACTGTAACTTTTGAACAGCTTTTTGACTCATGTTTCATTTCCTTCAACAAGTAGCTGGAATATCCTGCAAATCTAGATAAAATACAAATCTGTTTTTTTTCCTACAAATTTATGCTGTCATACATGAGCTGCACCTTATACTACATAATATTTTATCTGAAATGAAATTCTACATTATTAAAATGTTTTTTTCAGTTATGATTTTACTGCTTTAATAATATATTTCTACATATACTCCTTTCATAATGATGAGCCATAAAAATACAGAAAAAAGAAACACACCAAAAACCAAAAGTACAATCCATGACACAGGCTTTGCCTTTGCGCAAGGAAAAAATAAAATAAGTTACTGGAAGATGCATTTTCAGATGAAAAGTTTGAGGAGTCATATTCTTCCAACACGTGCAGTACAGGTAATGTGGTTAAAATGGGACATTACTGTGTTTCTGCATGTTCTGCAGCATTTGTAGTCTGTTTCTGGGCATTTCCAGTCTGTGGATGTGGGTGCAATGTTACTATCCGCAGTGCTTTGCCCATGCAGAGTACACATCTGCGATGGCTACACTCCATAACGGAATAGAAACAGCTCGTTCATCAGGAATAAACAGCTGTAGGGATGAGTACAAATACTAATGCCCTGGTACACCTCTGAATTTGAAGAATCCTCACTCTTATGTTATTATCATTACTAGGGAAAACTAGTATTGAAACTTCTCAGCGTTGTCTCAAAGTGCCAAAGATGAACCAGACACCATGATGATTTTGAAGTCTTTCCCCCCCTCCTATTTTTGTTTGTTACAGATATATTATCTTTCGTTATTCTTAACTAGAAGAAATAGAAGACATCTCGTGATTAGTTAGGGAGAGAAGTCAATATATTAAGATGGAGGAAGTAAACAAAAGTTCATCAGATATTTATAGCTCTGCATACAGACAATATACTCCAATCACACGCATCAGCTTTGCTACACTACCCTTTAGACAGAAACACAGTTTATGTGACACAACCAGTCACTAAGATATCCTTAGGGTTTTTTTTCCTGTTTTATCTTTGGAAATATGCTGTAGAGCTCTCTGTTTCATGCTCCCTTTGACAGTGAAGATCATCCCAAGTCTATCAAGAAGCACACTCCTGAGTCACTGAATAATACACTGCTGTTTGATAGGCCTGGAGGGGCTTGCAATCAAACAAACCGTTTGGCCAGGAAGTACAGGAAAACTGTGCCTGAGGAATTATAATGGCAATCATGAAGTAGATGTAGCCTTACAGACATCTATGCAGAATATCCATAGCTTATAGGCTATATTCTCGAAAGGAATAAAACAGGGCAGCTTTTCTTCTTGTTAAATAATTTTGATGGGTAATTTGTAATAGATTCAACTTTAAATTTGCATGACATATAACTACAGGTAATAAAGCTGATGCTTTTTGATTTATTTAACTTGCTTAATATCTCAGTATACCTATGTTACTGGCTTGGAGTTAATGTTGTATGGTTTTCAAAATGAACATATATTTTTTAAATCTTCTGCTGAGCCACTCATATGAACAAAGAGAATGGAAATTCTCTTTCAATGTATCTTAAAAGCAATTAAATGCACACAATTATAGTTTACATAAAATTAAAAGCATGTGCAACATGTTTCTTAGGTTTAAAATAAATTGATTGGGATAGCTGAGCAGGCTTGCGCTATCCATTTCATAGACACTAATATATCTCTAGGATGATTAGACAAATGCCAGAAAACTGAAGAATACTGCAGATGTAACCACTAGGGAGCAGAGATTTGAGAGGAAAAAAAATTAAAGATTAATTGGTAATAAACAGAAAACAGTTAATATCTCATCACTTTGTGGTCTCCTCAGCCTACATCTAGCCCTATGTTCCCCCTTGGCTTGTAGTTGAGTCATCAGTTTTTTGGGTAGTGAGTAGCTGACATTAGACTGTGCTTTTTGCAGAAGTTATTATGAGTGCTGTCATAAAATAAGTACAACTTTAGCAGTTGAATTAAGGGAAACAAATTGCAACTAAAACCTTATGAGAAAGAAAGAATCAGAAAAAAAAAAAAGACTGGTAAAGGAGAGAGAAATAAGTAAGGAGGAATCCTCGGTGAAGGTTCCCTTCAGCAGAGCAGATGTCTATGGGGATCTGTGTATCCATCTACCAAACATGAAAAACATCCAACACAAAACTACACATTAATCTTTGCAGTATTCATTATTTTCTGGCACTCGCTTTTCCTTTCTGTCATGTGTAATTGTGCAGGTAATAGTGTAATAGTGCAGGTATAATTTTGTTGTCTCCCAGTGTGTTTTTGTCATAGTTGAGAACACCATAGGACATCATAGAAAAAAAAAAAAAAAAAGGAAGACTAGTCATAATTAACTATAACTTTTGTTAAAAAGTGGAGAGAAAGTCAAGACAAAAGTCCAAAATTAAAGAATGAGGTTTTTAAGTATGTTTACACAGTTACAAAAGAATAATCTTTGGAGAATTATGCAAAATGTGTTTTATGAAATCTAATGGATTTAAAATGTAATGAATCATGTGTATGTGAACAAACATGAAGTGTAGAGGAGCACTTATATGTCCTTTAAAACAAAAGCATATTCAAGGTATAAACTCAAAACAAGCTGTACTGTGAGAATCAGGAACCTTTAACCAAAATGAAATTCATGTCTGTTTCAAAAGATCATTTGAAGTAATCTTGCATTTAAGGATAGAAACTATGCCAGTTTCAACAGTATTTTACTATCTTATTTATAAAAATACAAAAAATAAATCCTATATTTAAAATTCTTTTTTTCCCTCCTTTGTGTAAACTTCACAGCATTATCTTCCCCAGTAACAATATCTCCTAATGACAATTCTTGACGATGGCATATTATGTAGAAACAGAGTTGAACACTTACTGCCCTTTTTTTTTTTTTTTTTGGTCTTGTATTTTGTTTCCTATTTTTACATATCAGAAAGCTACTGATAGGGACATTCTCGCCATCAGCTCAAAGACATTCTAGGCACAAGCCATCTCTCCAGCCTGCTAGGTGCATGGTGATTAACACCTGCCATTCATCTCTCAAAAGCTTCATTACAGCATATAAACACATTACTATCTTAATGGGTGTTCAAAATGATATGAAAAAGAATAAACATCCCCAAATTTTAACATTGTTGACTTGCTATGACTGATCATAAAATGGACATTTTCTGAGCATTTTTATGTTTCTTCTTTCCCAATGCAAAGTAGATTCAGTTACAAATTCAAATGTGCTTTTAAAGTACTTATAAAAACATTTCTCTCTGAAGACTTCGTTAATTGACTTATTTTTCTTTGAATTACCAGTTAATTTATACTTTGAATTAATTTAATTTGGTTAATTTCTTTTTTTGCTTGTTTCTTGTTCTTACTCTCCTCAGCTATTGATTGTTATAGTTATTTCAATGTTCTCCAAACCTCAGAATCAGTGAACAATACTGAATTCTTAATGTATTTAATAAGTAAATCATTTATTCCTTTCCCCTTAACTTGTGCTCAAATATGAAAGAAGGAACCTGGTTATTGCACATTTCTTAGGTCAAATCACAAAATTAAACAATGTTTCAACTTTTATTTTTTTTAAAAAAACCTTTGTTGTAAACAAGGTTGTCAATAATAGGAAATATTAGATAAATGTCAAAGGCATGGTTACTGCTACATGGTGTGTCCAGTGCCTCAATAGTTAGTCATAGTTAAACAGGGATCAGAATAAAAAGCAGATGAAATAAACCACTTTATAGTTTATTAGCTCGTATTTGGTAGCTTGAACTAATCTTGTGTTTAGGAGAGTGTTCCCCATAAATGTCTAATAAAGGTGTGTTTGCAAAGCAGGTCACTTAAGAAACTTCTACATCCGCATTGTTTCTGACTTAACCTTTGGGAAAGTGATGGAGAAAAGTGATCCCTATTTCACTTACTGTTGTGACTTCAGGAATGACAGATAAAGTAGCTGTTCTGTTTGCTATTTTCAAAGCACTAGTGTTATGTTTGCTTTAAGTTTTATTAATCAGCATTTTGTTAAAAAGATACTTAAGAGAAAAACAGTGACAAATTTAAGTGAAGAATAAAAATACATCTGGAAAACCCCTCATGCTCAACTGTAAGCCAGTTAATACTAGAATAAATAATTTATGCCACCTTTTAGCATTAAGGCAGTATTTGCTTTTCAGAATCCTTAACACTTGCACACTTACCCTATAGATTATGAAGTCCTTGCAACAGACACAACTTCTGGCAGGATTCATTTACACTCAGGGTGAATCATTCACTTAACCAGAAGTTAAACCTACTGGTACTGAAACAGGAAGAGCTGTCACTTATATTTTTCCCTCATGTATAACACCTGAGACAGCCACACATCTTCTTCAGTTCAAACAGCAAATACTCTGCTTTTGTGTTGAAGACTTTCAGCTTAGATCCCAGCAGGGCCAGATTTCTCTCACTGCACTAAATAGGAGGTTTGAACATGCTGTGTTGAGTTTCTGGAAGTTTAGTAGATGGAGGAATCATTGGAGAGGTGGATATGTTGAGCATTCACTAAACTGGGAAAAGTACCTTGCTTATTTGTAAAAGACTGGGGAAAGATGCACAAGAAATCAAGAACTGGAAAGAGGAGTATAGTCCTGGCAGCTCACCTAGGTTTTCCTACACTGTTAGCATCCCTCTTGTGACTGTGGTCCCAGGAGGAACCAATTTTCTGAGACATACAAAAAACTGTCTTGACCTTCTAATGCAGGCTACTTCCATTTTTCTTGCTATTGCCTGCATTTTAGAAGAGCAAGAGCATCTTAGCAAAGCTGCTGCTGCGAATTCAAAGCCTTTGTTGACGAAAGCTTGAAATAAAATTTTAGAATGTGTTTATACAGCATTACTGGATTTGTGCGGGGGTGTTTCTCGCAGCGCTCATCTGCACACTGCTGTGTCTGAGCAAGCCCTTCTGTGTTTGACGACAAGCCAGATATTCTCCTGGGTAGCTTCACTGATAATAAAATCATCAGGGTGTTGCATTAACGATGAATTTGACCTAGCACTTCACCCAGAAGAGCACAGAACAGCCGGTGCTAAAACTGCATTATCTAATTGTGTTTTGCTTTCCTCATATGTGCCTTGCTCAGTAAAGCACTCCTTGTCAGCTAATATGCTTTTGTAGCTCTGTTTATTTCACAATCCTTGGCATTTTACCTCCAAAAGAAGCAGCTAAAATGTTGAACAGTGAATATAATTTTTTTAAAACTATTTTTTCCCTTAAAAAAATAATGGAAACCTACCTACTTCATCAGAAGGCAGCACAGTGCAGTAACTAAATAGTATGCTAATGATTATATCTGCATCAATACAAGCAAGCCTGTATATTAGCTTTTAAATCAGATTAGGCTTACATTTTGTGCTGAAGGTCGTCAGGATATTGTTAGCTGCATGAACAAATGCTCAGTTTGCTTTTTGGAGGGAAAGGGAGACAGTTCTTTGTGAGTTTTTTGTTTGTTTGTTTTTTTTCTCTGTATGGCAATAACAAGAATCAGAGACATAGGGAGAGAAAAAAGAACAATTCTAATACAAACACTCAGCCTTCTATGATTTTATACTTTATCATCCTGAAAGTTTAAGTGGAGGCATGAACATATATATATATATATATATACATACATCTCCAATTGTAATATTTTTTAGTAAGTTAATTATTGCTCCAGCTAGTTGCCTCTCCCTCCCTCCCTGCTGGTAAAGGCTCTGTCCATGTAAATGTCAATATCCTGGAAGAATATCAGTGCTAGTATGTGTGAAATGGCCCCTCCTTTATTATATTTCTACTATTATTTAGCTCCGAGTTTCAGCTTGCATTCAGCTCATCTCCTGGCCTCCCAATGTAACAGCTGTGGGCTGAATCAAAAGGAAGAAGTTGTAGATTCAGTTCATGTGTACACATGAAGGCAGATTTGATTCCAGAACTACAACTTCAAATCAACATATAGAATAGGCATGTTGATGATTTATTCCATATATATATATGTATATATATTTAATATATGACAGGAACACAAATCTTCCATTTAGGTTTCTCTCTCATCTATTTCTTATCTCATCTCTGTCTAGTTGAGATAGATGTGTTTTGGTGGCTTGTGCTAAGTCTGGATATGGTAGGTAATTTCTGATATAGAGATGGATGTTGGAAATTATTCTTTTTGCTTATTTTCCTAGTTTTTAATTCAAGCAAAAGTATTGGAGCAAAGTATTGGATTGTATTGCACCAAAAATGCCTTTCATTTGAAAGACTTTCTCCAAAATCCCAAGATATTTTTTTCTGAATCATGGACAGCCATTGTTCAACAGTTTCTGCAGTATTTCTTTCAATATTCAACAGCTCGCTTATCAAAATATACAAAATAATAAAATATGCATCATTCTACAGTCAGTGTTTTATCATTTTGTTTGAGGAGGCAATTTACTGTTTCTTTAAATATACAATATATTCCATTTTCATGTAATTATCTGCAGCCTACCTCCTGCCAGAATGCTTTATTTTGTAGAGGAGAAATATTTGTAGATTTGTTTTACCAGAACAAAATAAAAGTATCTAGCTAAGGACATGTATCATCAATTAGTCTTTAGAGAAGGGTATCACAACTGATAGCAGAATCATAAATTGCTTTTAAGAGTTTTTAAGAGTTACCATTTCTGATGCCCTTTTTCCTGCCCCCTTTCTTTCCTTGACATTTGAAGTGACTGAAGGTTAAGAAGGTGTACAACAAACAATTTTTATATTCCACTGAATCACTCAAATTTATATACTATATTTCTTTTTTATATGCTCAATACTGATCTGAGTTTTTTTTTTTTTTTTTTTCTTGGTGGATTTTGCTGCAGTATCGTAAAAAGTGAGTGCTGTATGTCTAATCTTAGCCAAAAAGCCTGATTGTGGTATACATATTTAATAAAAAAATTGTCTAGTCAAACACATTGTCAGGTAATAGCATGTTTAAAGGGTGTTAAAACTATTGTCTCAATAGATGTTTCTGTTCATACGTTCTCTAGCTTTCAATTAATGGCTCCATACAAAAATAACCTTTTATGAATGACTTATGAGTGTAAAGTTAGTTTACTCAGTTAACTAAATATTTTTGCATAACTAATAAATTGTTATATAAAAGATAAAGACCTTATATAAAAACAGTGGACTATTACAGAATAACACCCAATCCTGTGGTTACAACTCCGTGTGAACATAATATCTGTTTCTAGAATATATGTATAATAATGATTAATATTCTGCTAAGCCATCTGCAACCTATATGCAAATGATGCCTTATTTTCAAGTGTGACCTGGATTAAAGGAAGTGAATTCTTTATTTTCTCATAATCTTTGAGGTTCCCCTTCCCCCACCCAACTTGCATGATGCTGAAAATATATGCAGATATGAGGATTTAAACAGTGAGGTTCTATTGATACTGTTTGTTTTTTTTCAGTTACTTTTCCTGACAGCATTTAGTAACATAGCATGTAGATTCTAAGAGCAAAAGAACAGCTGTCTAACAGCATAACTTGCATAATGATTGGCTTTTGTGCTACTGTTTCTATCTCTGATTTTAAAGGGATCAAAGATTTCAAAGAAAGAATGCAACAAAGTCTAAAACTCCCTAGCTTCATGCAAAAAAAAAAAAAAAAAAAAAAAAA
>JAWLRI010001021.1:942741-990146 GCA_034781795.1 Crypturellus tataupa
AAAAGAAAAGAAAAGAAAAGAAAAGAAAAGAAAAGAAAAGAAAAGAAAAGAAAAGAAAAGAAAAAAGAAAAGAAAAGGTTGACAGGATGACAGGAATAGGGAGAATTGTGATTTAGATTAGCTAGGCTTATTATTATGCTGCAAAATACATCTTTGTTTTGCTTTCATATTCATCACATATTTGACCTTTTTTCTAACTTGAATATTTTATGGACTCGGATTTAGAACAGCAAATGCTTAGTCCTTATAGCAAATGGGTATGTTTTATATTAAAGTAGCAAAAATGGGAGATTCAGGGGAAAATATGAGCTTTTGTAAGAGACTGTTTTGGATTGTGTTTTGTCTCGACATTTTTGCCATACAATTTACGACTTCTTGGCCTTGGCTGAGGAAGACTGTGATGTCAGTTCCAGGTATTTTATCTCCATGCAATTAACAACTTCCTGGTCTTGGCATCCTGCCCCTGGGAAGAGTGGGGTATCGGCTCGAGTTGTTTTATCTACTTCTTGGCCTTGACACCCTGTCTCTGGGAAGACTGTGAGATCAGCACCCAAACAACACTCAGCAGTGTCTACAGAGCAGCGCTTGCACTTCAGTTGGGTGAAGAGGAGCACAAGAGCACACAGAAAGTGGGTAAAATCTTCAAGGACAGACATATAAAAGGACTGCCTATTCCCCCCTGCCCTGGTGTGCGGCTTCTGGAGCGCACGGCTTCTTTCTCTGAACATCAGCTACACCGAGGTGTGTGGAACATCACCTCCACCGAGGCACCTGTACCTGCCCCGAAGCGGAGCCAATGACACTTAGCTGAACCTGTGGTGGCAGTAACTAAAATCTTGCTGCATCTCTTCCGATTGTTTGCTTTTCTTTCTTTTTTTTTCTCTTCTTCTTCTCTCTGTCCTATCGTGCTTATGAGAATAAAGCTTACAAGATTGTATGGCACTTGACCCCGTTTCTGTCTTAATCTCACTCTTGAGATCATATCAAAACCTCTCCCAACCGTGGATTGGGACAGCTTTCTTTTCTGTTTTTAGTATATGAAGGTTAATCTAATTTTTTTTATGTCACATATTTCTACCTTCATGTGAGGTTTTAAAGGATATATTAATTCTTTAAATTAATTAATAAAAATAAATATTTTTATTCTACCAAAAATAAATTATCTCACCACCTTCTAAATCTGACATGGTCTTGTTTACTTGGGGTTGATCCTCTGAAACACTTTGAGTAGTGCCATTTGTATGCTCCTCACTAAGGCTATGCTCATGTCTGGTGCTGTGGTTGTGCAGTGCTTAGTAATCAAGCACAAAATGTAACAGCATAGCTCTGAGTGACAAGATTTGCTCTCAGAAAACGAAGGGTTCTGGTAACTGACTCTTTGTTATTAATAAAAAAATGTGCACACACACGTACATATGCGTACGTTTGTACATATTTATAGACATAAGTATAGTAGACGAACACACTCTAGTTACTGACAGTTCTCTAGTTCTGTTACTCTCGTTCTGTTACTGATGTTAACAACACAAAACTGGGACAGAAGAAAAAATACCTCGGTGAAATTGTTGTTCTTCCCTGGAAGGACCACAGAACCACAGAATTTACTCTATATAGGAGATCTCTCAGAAACTAATAATTGTAGCTTAGGTATTTGATATGTTGTAGAAATTCATAGATCTCTAAATTCAGTGAGTCCTAGAAATTTTTTTCTTTGTTGTTGTTCTTTGTTGTTCTTGTTTTCTTTGTTGTTGATTTAAGGTTTTTTTCATTCAGTTTATGTGTCTCCGTGTTTTCTAAGAAGTAAAGAATCATTGTAGCATTGTATTAATTTCTTAAGAATAAGTCCTGGTTTACTTTTTCTCTCTCTCTTTTTGATACCCCATCATCATAATGAAGTATCAGGTCTCAGCAGTGTTGCAGTTTGAAGGTAGGGGGCAAATCTGGTAAGAGATGAATCCCCTTGTATTCCAGGTGATCCTCAAAGATTAGAGTGACTGGGGCAGCTGGACTCAACTCTTAATATGAATATCAAATCTTGTGGTAGCTATAGGCCAACTCTGGCAGCACTAGATTCACAGTCTGTTGACTATAGATTCAGGATGATTGGTTCAGTTCCTCCACAGATCCCAGAAGTTTCGATGGAGTCTTCCCTCTAACTTCTTTCCCGCTCAATTCACCTTTTATATATATTTTTTTACATTTAAGTGGAGCTTGAGTGACTAGTCACAGTTACTATTGTTACTGATTGGTGTAAAAGTCTCTGCCTTTACTTCTTTCATACTTTCATACTTTACTTTCATAGGAAAGAACTTTTTTCCTATGAGGGTAACAGAGCCCTGGGACAGGCTGCCTAGAGAGGCTGTGGAGTCCCTTCTCTGGAGATCTTCAAAACTCACCTGGATGCCACCTTGTGCCAAGTGCTCTAGGTTTCTCTGCTGGAGCAGGGGGGTTGGACTAGATGATCTCTAGATATCCCTTCCAACCTCAACCATTCTGTGATTCTGTGTATGAAATGTGTAGGTGATTATGCTGCACAGTGCAGGAGGAAGAGGTTCAGTGCGCCATCCCTGAGGAGGAGGAAGTGGAATGGAAGAGGAGAGTTTGGCACAAGTGCTCTGTGGAGAAGGAAGGCCCTTTGGGGTACAGTGGCAGAGGAGAACGAAGCCTTTTGTCACTACTGCCAGTGAGCAGGCTGTAGTGTACAAAGAGGTCTTAGCCCTGCCTTGCCAAAAAAGGAAGGATATATGTTTGCAATGTAGAGTCTTGGAGGAGGATATGCAAGTGCTCTGGTCAGAGAGGAGGAGTCAGAGAGGGGCAGCATATCCTGCTGCCCATGGTCACTGCGCTCTGATGAAACTGAACTTCCGAATGGCACTTTGGTGCATCTCTAGATATATTTGCTGTGTCCTCCTTCCCCCAGACAATCTCTCTCCCCTTGTATCCCCTGTAATTATGGAATGTTAAAATAACTTCATATAAGCTTTTCTATATATAAAAAAGTCTGTCCAGTTTTTACAAAAAGCCTTAAAGCTGAATTATTTGTGTATAAAAGAGTTCAGAAGAGTGAAGGAACCAAAAGAAAAAGTTTACAATTTTAGTAATTTTGGGTTATAAATATAATGTCCTTATCTATAAGTATCACAAGCATGTGTCTAGTGAAACTGTTTTTAATGGTCCCTGCTGCTTTATAATTTATACAGTCAGATGTTACTCTAAGAAAGTGCATAGTAGCACATTTTAACAAGGAAAAGAGGTAAAGTTAAGTTGCAAAATATGCATAATAGAGAGCTTTTTCTCCACTCCCAGAAAATTTATATTCATTACTAATTGAGATTCTAATAAATTATATACATCTTTTTTTTATGAAGTTAGTAAAAAATATGAGCCATATTGCTGTAGATATATTGGTATAACCAATTGTTTGGCAGCAGATTCCACAGACCACTTGATTTTGTTTCTTCTGATACAGTTAATCTAATCATTTATTTTTAATTTGATTTTTCAACTTTTTCTCAATATCTTAAAAATATATATATTTTTTTCTGATAGCTCGCCTTTTTATTTTTTGTTCCTTTCAAATATTCAAACTGCTAAGGTGATTTCAAACATGTCTCATAAATAAAACAAGTTGATTAGATTTAAAAAATAGAGAACAAAACAAGGTAGTTATGATGGAGAAATGGATTTCATCCTGGTGTTCTCTTATGATACTACGGATTTTTTTTCCCTTTCTTATCAGGGTTGTCTAATTCTGTCTTAATTTTATAGGAATTGGTGTCTATCCTTTAGATGATTAAATAAGGACAAGTATAGCAAGATCTCAACACTTCGGCTCTGCAAGGCTTTCAAACAGAACCATGGAAAACACACCTCTGCATTTTACTGTAACAAGGTAGATCTTGGATGCTTTCAGAAATATTGTTGGTAGCTCAAAACAGCCATGACATGCAACCTGCTCTGACACTTATTCCAGGGAATAATGGATCTTTTGAATCTTTTTGGGGGGTTTTTTGGTTTTGGCTTTTTTTCATGAGATGAACAGCAGTATGATTTTTCTAGTGTGGAAACAAGCGTCATTTGTATGGATGAAAAACAAGAATCATTGCAGCTGACTACCTTCTGCTCACAGGAGATACCCTGTGAAGTGTCATGCTTATTTTCACTTTCATTCTGTTATTTGAAATTAGGCTAGAAAAAAAGATGTGTATATATATTTTTCTCCTCTTACTTACCAGATATATGTAAGAGCAAAACAATGCTGAAAGTGGTGAGAAAAATCTTCTAAAATAAAAATGGTGAGGTGAAGATGGTGGGAATGTAGGAATTCAGGGTTTGATTCAGGAACAACAAAATACTCTAATTTTCTAATTTTGGTGGAAGAGGGAAAAACTTTTAATGTCATCATTTTGGATAAGCACATTTTTAGCTGTATGTATATTTTTTTCTGTGTAAAGTTAAATGTATAACCTGGTCTCCAGCACAAGTGGAAACAAATATCATGGTGTTTCCAGGATGGTATTTAGCAAAGTTTCTTCAATTTTATTAACATCATCTATACTTATACTGCTTCCATACTACCTATCTATACCAGGGTTGCAAAGGAGTCTGAAAATCTGAAGGTAAATGCTTAAGAGCTCAGAGTCAAAAATGTGGCTCTGTGTATCTTAATTGTTTCTTGAGGAGAAAAAAAAACATTTAATCTCAAAGCAGTCTTTCTGATGTCTGGCCAATAACTGATATATTGATATATTCCACTGAAAAAGGATTCATGTTAGAACAGCTTGTGGTTCAATCATTTTTCAAAATTTTTGTAATACTAACTTGTAGAAAAATAATGTGAAACAAGTAACTTATGTGAATAAATGGACAATGGTAAAGGGGAAAAAATCCCTTTGAATTAATGTCACATTGTAGTTCCAGCAGTGTTTGATTCTGGAGGCATCAGAGAAGTAACACAACATAGCTTCATTTTTCCCATCAACTTATCGCAGCAATTTACAACCAGTAGGATGATGCAGTGAATGTGCAGATAGAGTAAAGGGGAAAGGAGGAGGAGGGAACAGGGTTTTTTTTTTTGGTTGTTGCTTTGTTTTTTTTTTTTTTTTTGTCCTTGTTATTGTTTTGTCCAGTTATTTCTATATCAGTATAATACTGGGCACTGCATTCAGTGAATAGCTGTCACTTATCTGAGATATTTTCACTCTGCTGTATATCTCAACCAAAACTATATATTTTTTTCATAAATCCTCAAGATGGTAATTCCTCCCCTTGTCAGCTTTATTCTAATGTGGATCTCATTTCTCTTTCTATACTGTTTTCTTAGTGAAAAGCTAGCATAGTTTTTAGCAAATAGGCTAAAATTTATTTTTTCCAGAGGCAGACATCTTAGGAATAGAAACCTTGTGTAATTTTAAAAATTGCTTAAGCATTTAAGCAGAACTGAGCATCTGTCTCAGGCCCTATTAAGAAAAAATATCTTCAGGAACTGTCTGAGTACTGACTGTCTAAGTAACTCTCTGTATTTGTTTCTCAATTCCTTAAATCCCATCTGTAGTTAGAATATAAGTATTCATGAATATTTTCAATGTATTAGGACAGAAAATAAATGAAGATGATGATGTGATGCCATACATAGGAAAAAAAATTATATATATATATGCATGTATACTTATATATGTAAAGACACCCCCTCCTCCCAATTTTGCACTGCCTTTAGGAATTATCTCAATTAGTGCAAAGTGCACTTCTCTGTCTGAAGCATCTGTAATGAACCTTCCAGCTAGGAGCCATAAAAGAGTTAGTGCAATGCAAGAGCCACTCTTATGCAAGAGGTGTAGATTGTACTCCAATATATGCAGTTGGGTATGAACAATGAAATCTGACTTTAACTTTCTATTCTCAGAACTCTTGTCATTCAATAGTCAGGAATTCTACAAACAAAAGTAGATTTAATTAAGATGGAAACGAATGCTTCCCAGGTGAAGGCAGCTGAGTCTCTTCTATCCTTGCTTATTCTGTTGGCATTAGGCATAATTCCACTAAAGTCAGTAAGATTACACCAGTATGAAATTCATTTCAGTAAACTCAGAATAATCAGCTAAATGTGTGCCTGAGTGGAAGTCTCAGCAGGCTTAGAAATGACAGCGTGCTGAATGATAGAGAATGTGGAGAAGTCTGTCCTTTTGAAAATATTTATTTTCTTCTCCACTAATTAAAATAATTTGTAATAGCTAGTGCAAAGCATCACCAAATTTTCGCTAACCAATGGAGTTTAAAGTGTTTCTGATTGTTTGTTCATAGCACACATTAAAGGAAGACTAATCTGAGTTGACCTTTTCCAGGATAGACTGAGGATGTCAGGAATCTTCAATGGATCCAATACAATATACCTGGTAGACTTAAGGTAGTTAAATTGTACACTGTAGTTTAAAACTCAGTCTTATGTTTGTCTTTAGTTACCTGTTTTCTTGGATCCATAACACTGATTTAATAACACCATTATAACAGTGTTATAGGTGTACTGTAGATACTCTTATAGTGTAACATTGATTTGGCTCCAAAGCGATGAAAATTAAGGAAAGGAGGAAGGCAATGATCCTAGCTGAAAGTCAGCTTGGTAAACTTGGAGGATGGCAGTTCTGATGAGAGAAATTTCAATTTAGGACATCAAGATCCCAGTATAATGCTTTTTCTCCTCTCTAAACCCTGTGAAAACCTGCCTAAGCTTGCAGGGCAATGGGCTCCAGGGATGTTCTGTCAATTCCCTAAGGAAAACGCAAATTTGCTTTTGGAGAGTGAGAATTTATATGTTGTATATTCTGTCCTAAATTTTACCTGCCCTTGCCTCTGAGAAAAGACGAGATGCATTTGGCTGCTAATATTTAATCTCAGGTTTAATCTCATCTTGCTGTAAGCCTGTTTCTGTAAAACAGTTCCCAAGGTGGTCTGGGATGGATTTACCATGGAGATTGTGACCTACTGTTCTGATGTTTTGATTGTCTGGATTGTCTGGAATAAGGATAATCCTTCTGTGTTACTAAATAGGATTGAATTCTGGAATATATTTTAGTTATGGTGAATTTGGTGAGTAGACTTCTTTTTTGCTATTTTTTTTTTTTTCAAAAAAAAAAAAAAAAAAAAAAAAAAGAAGGGTACTTAGACTAAGTAGCTTATTTTAGACCATTTAAAAATAATTTTGCCTCTGAGCTATATTTTCGTAGTTTAATTTAACTTTTGCTTTTTCTTTCTATATATTTTCATTTAAAATGTTTTTTAAATTGTGTTGAGAGATGTCATTTGTCTTTGCCAGAGCTAGTTTAATTATCTGAAAGTTAAATTTAATCTGAGTGGTAGAAGTCTCCAGTGGTTGGAATTTCAGCTAATATCATGTTTTTTGTTAATGGGGTAGTGGTGGAGAATCAGTTTTCAGTTTAATTTAAATACTCTATTCTTGTTTGTACCCTGTTGCTCCTTTTGAGATAACCATAATTTAAATAATTGATTCAACGAAAAAAAAAAAATCCTGCAGTGTAAAGCTTAACAGGTTATTCCAAAAAGGTCAGATACCAATTACTGTAATTTTGCATAAAATAAAATGAGAAAGCCTGCCCCTTTCACTCCCAGGGAAAAAAAAATTAAGATAATCAGAAATCTCATGGGACTTTTTCAATCAATAAATGTTTCAGTGAATGACTGCAGCTCTAGGACTGAAAAGCATTGTACTCCCTCCTGCAATTATAGTAACCAAAGAAAACCTGGATCTGATGGAAAGGAAGGAGGGAAGAGAGGTGGAAGAAAAGTGGGTCAGTACAAGAAAGGTACGGGGGGAGGTAGATATTTTGTTTAGCTTTTCTCATATAAGAGAGGGACGTGTGCATGTGCGTATGTTATTGTTGTTAGCACTATTAGTATTCTTTTTAACATGATATATGTATGATATATGTGATATATGTGATATATATATATTTATATTCCTTTCTCTTTATTTGCAGTTTTACATGCCCAGAACATTTTAATAAGGTTTGACGTGTTCTCTCTGCCTAGTTCTGCTGCTTGAAATGTCAACAGCAGCTAAACATGTTTGGTAAATTTTATTCTACTGTAACCCTTCATGCCACCTGCGTTGAACTATGCAGCACAAGGTAGTGCCGTCTGGAGATATCTGGGCCAGCTCTGAGGAGCCAAGTTATTTCAGTATCAGAAGTCATCTAGTCAGGCTACAGTGGCTCCATGCCCAGGATCATCAGCCTGTCGAGTAGTTGGTTTGTTTTCCAGGTAGGGCACCATGCTAATACCACTATGCTACTTCCGTCTCGCAAACTGTTTTCTCGGCACCTCTGTGCCCTGCTGAACTAAAGCATGGAAGGGGCTACGTGTTGATTCCTGAGGTGACAGTAGTCTCCATCAACCCTTTTGTATCATCGATCCTGACCTCTGTCAGCTGCCTTAGTTGGCCTGGAGACCCTGCGTGGTGGGCAGGCAAACACCTTTCAGTTCATCTCGTTTAGAGCATCTGGAGTTCATCTGCATGCTGCAGGTTTGATACCAGAAATGGGTGCAGTCCCTGTCACAAATCCCTTCTCTTGACCATGGGATGCCCTGCTGTCCCTTTTTACCTAGAAGTCTTAACCAAAGTTGGGGTAATTAATGACCCTTTGCAAACAATAAGCATTAACAGACAGATTTGTTGGAGATTGCTAGGTAAAATATGCCCATAGAAAGACGTGTTTCTCTCTGAAGGCTTTCAGCATTTTTGGTATTAGTGCAAAAGTGAGTGAGTACCTTTGGGTTGTTTAGAGCTGTAGAATGCATAGAAAATATTTGTGCATTTAACAAAGGAAAAGTCTGTAAGACCAAAAAATTCCTCACAAGAGTATGTGGAAAAAACAGCTTGTTCAGATGCACAGTAGTAACTATTGCATGGTATCTTATCCATTGTGCCACATAAGTAGTAGAAGAGAACTTTTCCTTTTTCCTGCCCTTGAAAACATA
Source organism: Crypturellus tataupa (assembly GCA_034781795.1). Classification (NCBI taxonomy): domain Eukaryota; kingdom Metazoa; phylum Chordata; class Aves; order Tinamiformes; family Tinamidae; genus Crypturellus; species Crypturellus tataupa. The sequence goes on from JAWLRI010001021.1 coordinate 951,733, forward strand.
TGTGTAGTCTTTACTCTTACTCTATGGAGTTTTATTTGTTGTTGTGGTGGACTTTGACCTTCAGGGTAGGGTGATGATGAGGATGTTTTTTTTTTGTCTAGTGGTTATTTTATTCAGTGGCTCATTTGTGTCTCATGTTTTGCAAAAGATACCTCAGCTGAACTTTGATTACTGGACATAAATGAATTTGTGCAAGCTATCTGGAACAATCTGAGAACTTACAGTGTCTTCAGCTATTTTATAAGGGTTTTGTTCTGATCTGATTGTAATTTCCTTTAGGTGCTCAGTTATGCTCATCTGTTTTGCTCTTTGGTCTTTTGCTTCTTGCTGCATAAACCTGCATTGGTTTTGATCACCTTTCATATCTTGGAGAGTGTGGGAGAGATAAAGAACTTTCTGTAGTCAGTCAACAGCTTTTATTTATTTTTAATAATGTGATTTTTAAAAAAATCTTCAGTGTTTCTCTTTTGTTTTACTAATAATTTCCTTCTCTATTGATTAATTAAAGCATACTTCCCCTCTTTTTCATTATTCCTAGGTAACTAACAGTTCTAATCACAGAAAAGTTGGTTTAAAGATTAACTGTTGGTATCTTTTATTAGCTTGCAACCAATATCAGGAAGCCTAATGGAAATCAGTGAGACAATACTCATTTACACTAGCTCACTATTTATTTGCTTACTTATTTTCTAACAAGGACTTTGAATTAGCTTCTCTATTTGTAAAATCATATCACTAGTAAGCAGCAACAGAATTTGGTAAGTTTTGGTCAATAAACTTCAACCTGTATACAAAATTTTACAATTTTTACAAAAGTAAAACAGAACTGCATTAAAAATAGGATCCTTTTCTGAACTGCCCGTTTTTGGAAAAATGCTTAACTCTTTATTTAAATCCACTGAGTGAAGAGGTGAAGCCACTAATATGGTGTGAAGCTTCCGTTATTTAAAGGAGCAAGGGTTTATTGAAGGTAGTTTTGCCTTAGGGGATTTGCTTTTCTCTGTCCCCCATTTTGTCTTTTCCTTAAATCATAGATCAGAATTTAGCTCATCTGTAGTATTTTATTCACTAATAAATGTGTTTGCTTGTACAAAGTGATTAGTGTAAAAGACATTAAACCAAAAATTGTTAACCTTTCACTGTGGAACATTTTCTCCCTACCCACTCCCTGGAATGTGTTTTTTTGTTTGTTTGTTTTTTCCCTCAAATTGCCAGGCAGGTAAGAGGTATTCATTTTTTTCTATATATCTTACAATTTTTTTTTTTTCCTGCTAAGAGCTTTTGAGACTGTCTTTAATGGTTGCCAGGTAGCCTTTGGAAGGAAAGAAAAGCAAAGATACCAGATGCTGGCGATATTATGTCTCTGATCATCTAAACAGTCTGTGTTAGGTACTTGTTTAGTCTCTGAAGCCTCATTTGCAACACAGCAGTACAGCAACATTAATTAGCTATTTTGAAGACATTTTATGGCAATTCAATGTCAATATTCCTTTTTTTTTTCTCTCTGTTTATGAAAATCCTGAAATTTCTCATCAACAATATATTATCGTAGAGGCAAGTAGTCAGGAAACCTATCTGGATCAACGGCCAGATCTGTGGGCTGTATTAAGGTGCCCTTTTCCTGCATTCTCAGTTATCAATAATGTAATTCATTAATGATATTATAAAGCAGTCTTTGAAATCTAATCCTCTGAAATGCTAATCTTGCAACTGTAGTTGAAGCTCAAGGATAGCTTATAAGAATAGTGGATACTTCTCACCTTCAATACCACCTTGCCAAAACATAAATAGGACTGTTAATTTTCTTACGAACAGCCAAATTCAAATTCATGCATTTTCTGTAGTCATGCATTTACTGTAGCTGTACTTAAACTTTTTTGTTGAAAATCTGTTCTAGAGAAGAAAATCCACAAAAATCATAGCAGTTGAATATACACCTTTTTTTTTCCTCAAAGTATGGTGGTGGTAATGATTGAGCGTGCCTACAACTAAAGGACCAGTAATGAATTCCTGCCAAAGACTTCAATCTAGTCATTCATTAAGGATGGAGAAACTATTTGTTTCTCCTGTAAGAAGGAAAAAATCTCCTTCATCGTTTTCTGACCTCTTATCCAGGAAGGATTCATTGGAAAATAACCTTTCCTTAATGAGGCATTCTTTTCCTTGCTTATAGCAGTTTATTTATTTCTCCTACTTACTGTGTAATTTTTCCGAAAAAGAAAGAAATGTGATTTGCAGAAAGCAGCCTTTTCTTTTTCTTCAACCAAAGACAGAAAAAAAACTTACAGGCTTAATGTTTTACAAAATGTTTTACAAAATGTCAAGGCTTTTGACACTGTCCCTCACAACATCCTCCTGTGAAAGCTCTGTGAAAAGAAAGCTCCTGTGAAAGTGTGGGAAAGAAGAGTGGGCAGTGAGGTGGATTAAGAACTGGCTGGATGGCAGAGCCCAGAGGGTGGTGATCAGCAGCGCAGAGTCCAGTTGGAGGCTTGTGGTTAGCGGTGTTCCCCAGGGCTCAGTCCTTGGTCCAGTCCTGTTCAATTTATTCATCAGTGATCTGGATGAAGGCACAGAGTGCTCCCTCAACAGGTTTGCTGATGATACAAAACTGGGAGGAGTAGCTGACACTTCAGAGGGCTGCGCTGCCATTCAGAGGGACCTGGACAGACTGGACAACTGGGCGGTGAGAAACCTTATGAAGTTCAATAAGGCCAAGTGCACGGTCCTGCACCTGGGGAGAAACAGCCCTAGACATCAGTACAGGCTGGGGACCAACCTGCTGGAGAGCAGCTCTGCCGAGAAGGACCTGGGAATCACGGTGGACAACAGGTTGGCCATGAGGCAGCAGTGTGCCCTCATAGCCAAGAAGGTCAATGGGATCCTGGGGTGCATTAAGAGGAGCGTCTCCAGCAGGTCGAGGGAGGTGATCCTGCTCAACCCTCTACTCAGACCCGATCAGTGTATATAAGTACCTCAAGGGAGGCAGTGAGGAGCATGATGCTGGCCTCTTTTTGGTGGTGGCCACTGATAGAACTAGAGGAAATGGCATCAGAAGTTCCACAGGAACTTAAGGGAAAAATTTCAAATTTCTTAACAGTGAGGTTGACAGAGCACTTGAACCGGTTGCCAAGAGAGGTTGTGGAGTCTCCTTCTCTGGAGATCTTCAAGATCTGCTTGGATGTGGTCCTGTGCCATATGCTCTAGGTGGCCCTGCATGTGCAGGGGGATTGGACTAGATGACCTCTAGAGGTCCCTTCCAACCCTAGGCATTCTGTGATTCTATGTTTCTGTTCTATGATTCTATGTCTTCAAAGCTAATTAGATCGACTTCCCTTTAAAAACTTTATTTACTATCATTTATGTAGAATTATTTTTCTTTCCTCCAATTATATTTTATTTTCTAAATTATTTTTAAATTTATAATCAATTGTTGGTATCATGATGTTTGTATGATAGAATGAGAAACATATAATCCTATCAATTTTTACAGGAAACTAACAGCACTAAGGAGCCTTTTGTTTCAAAAAACAAATTTGTGAACAAGTACACATGTGGGGAAAGAGGGGAAGAAAATAGGGTGTGCTCTTTTTCAGTTAAGAATATGCTTAAAAGCTTTTTTGCAGAGAGCTCTAATGCTGGAGACTACACAAAAAACAGATAGCTGCAAATATTTGTCTTCAGTTTTGTAACCTCAGATCTTCTTAGTTCACTAATGCTCTCAGTTCTACCCCTACAGGCTCTTAAAGCAACAAAATAGTTGGATCCTCATTAGGCCTCTGTGAGTTATGGAAGTGAACACATGTTCATGTGCTGTTTCACTGTAAGGCAAAGGGTTGCAGCTGTGTCTGTAGCTACCTTGAGAATCTTCATTTTGTATTTCAGTGAGGGGGAAGTATTTCTCAGCCTAGCACGTTGGCGGCACTGATTATGGGATGAGCAGTGTCATTCTGCAGGATGCTGTGATTCTGAACACTGCAGATTTGCAACATTTGGATGTAGCTGTCGTCCTCCTCGGATTTCTTAATCCACCCAAAGCAGCAGAAAAAGGATGAAATCTTACTCGTTTCTATACAGATGTGTACCGACTAAAAGGTGTCCTATAACTTACACAGTCAACTATCTTTAGTAGCACTTCATTTGATCCTGGCATCCTAAGCATGTCTAACTGTGATGTGAGAGAACGTGTTAGAATATATGACCCATTGCAGCCATATATGTCATAGGATTGTGACTCCTCCAGAAGCCCAAAGCCTGCTACTTCTGAAAACAGGATCTATAAAGACTTCCTGCCCTACAATTGCAAGTGAGCTGCTAGGTGCAATTCTGCTTGGTTCTTATTTATTTATTTATTTATTTATTTATAAGTTCTAGACTATCCCTTGGAATATTGATCTATGTCCATGATGAAGTGGCTCTAAGACATGTTTTGTGGATTCATGTACTGTAATATGATTATCCAGGAGAACAGAATTATAGGAGGGGATATTTGTTCATTCTTTCGGGGGGGGCTTATTTATTTTTCTTTTTTTTTTTTTTTAGAGATGGTTATATAGAATAACAAAATATAATATTGTTATATATATTTTATATATATATATTGTTATATATAACGTATAATATAGAGAGCAATATATAATAAGGAATAACATTTTATTTTACATTCATGGTAAGGAGATGCCACATAAGGTTATTTATATTTACAATTTTTGCTTTTTTGAAGGTTCTCTTTTTGTATGTATATAACTGAAAGGATAAGATAACCATAGGATATGCCTAATGTCTTCATAATGAAGTTTAATTTTTTTTTCTTCTTATGATCATTTGAAATCTGACAGCAAAATTATAGTACTGTATTGCAGAAATGAAACAAAACCTTGGAGAAGCACGTGAGCACACTTTTGTTTCTCTTGTAGCACTTTCATCTTCTGGCAATATTAGATGTTCAGAATCCTTAGCTCTTTGCTATTTCTATTTCAGCAAGTCTTACAGAATCATGATGGATTGTTTAAACACTGTCCACTTGTTTCTCCATGCATCTTGTTGACTGTATTGAGGTTCAGTTACTACAATCAAAGACTGCATATATAATTCACTAGCATACAAATGAGCTTGTAGTCATGATGATAAACAGTGGATTTTAACTTCCCTTAACAAGACAAAGGAGTGAAATCTTCCTGGTTTGTACCTATTAATTTGTATATACTGATCCTGCACAAAAGACTACACTGAATGTGATCTTTTTGACCATTGTGTGATTTCTCTTGTTGTTCAGTAGACCCTTACAATGGGAGGAATTAACTATAACTGATTTGTATTGGCTGTGCCAGTACTTGTAAGTGAAACAAATGGTATCCAGGTATTATGAGAACTGTGCTCTTCAGTCAAAATAAAGTTTGAATAAGAATACTTTCTTGCTTAGATTGTAATTATTATTTTTTTTCATTATCAAAATTGTTTTAAGCTAATGAAAAATTGTTGGTTGTTACAATACGAGATAGTCAAAATCACATTTGTTTAAGTCTTCAGTTTTACATGAAAAAAAATATTTTTTTTCTTAATTGTTCCATGATAAAACTTGGGAGTTTTATTCATGGACCATGGATTGCCCATGTCAAGTTTTCAAACTGTTCTTCCTGCTTGCCCTTCTTGCAAAGATCCACAAATTCTTGACAGCCTCTTTGAGGCAAAGAGGTCATCTTGTATTCTTATCTTACCTGTCCTTTTTATGGGAAGAAAGAAAAATAAAGTAAATCAGAATGCAGGGTGTGAGGAAGGATCTTTTGACTGCCTAGAGTGGGAGAAGGGAGAGGAAACTTCCTTTCCCTCCAAACTCTTGTCACATCTTGTATTAAAAGTACTTCTGTTTTTGAAGGCTCAGCTACTCATATTTTAACTCACAATTTTATGCTGAGTAAATTGATTAAAATATTTCATAAATTCTTGTGATTTGTGTATTAAACCAATGAAAGGGAATATTTTTGCAAAGAGTTTTTCAAAGTTATGAATGGCTAAACACATAACTGGGCTTTAATTGGAATATGGGCTGCAAGCTGTTGTCTTGGAATTGTTTAGGGCCTGCGTAAGTTCTGTGGAAGATGTTTTCTTTTCATTTTCCATTTGTCCTGTATGTTACTTTTGTAACACGTTCCTAATGAGGTTTGATATACTTCTCATATGGAAAAGTGTTACAGTTCTGCAGCTTGTATTTGTATTGTCCTGTGACACTAAAAGAAAATGGCACAGACCATTGAATGTGTTAATTCCAGATTTACCTTCATAATTATTTCACTCCTTGTAATATAAAAATTCAAAAAGTTACCATATAAAATCAAGTGTGTTTCCAAGGAGGTGGTATAAAAGCACTAAGTAATAACTGCAAAAGTTCTGGAAATTGTACTTTAAATAGTGATTGAAAATCCATACTAAGCAAATGGTATTAATTCAGTCAAATGCATAAACTAAGTAATCACAGTATTGAAAATGTGTATTTTTAATTGTGATCTCTTTGAAGTTGATTAGACTTAATTACGGTTTCAACCCAGATTTGCTGCAAAAACATTGCTTCTTTAAAGTGTTTGTTTTCTAAAATGCTGCTCAGTTGTAAATTGAGAGATTTGTCAGCAAAATTTATGTACTAGAAGTATTAGAAGAATACAATGTGATACAGTGTAACTTTAGAATTATCAACTCTTCAAATTATCATTTCAAAGCAAATATCTATTGTCATTGTAAAAATCAGTGTCAGGATTCTTCTCACTAATAAGTAGCTTGAAACTAACTATTCAAAAGACTTTGATAAAATGATATTCTCTGTGAAAACCAATATTTCACCTGAAGCTGGAGAAGGTTTTTAAAATTTCAATTCATGGTTTTCAAAGACTTAAGACCAAAGAGATTTGACAGCAAAATTACAGCAACAAATATGCATCATGCTATTTGAACTCTTTGGAGAGTATTGCAAGTTTTATATTAACAACACAATTTCTGTGAAGACAAGAATTCTAAAGTCAGAAAAAAAATTCTAATGCATATGAGAGTTCGTTAAGAATGTTAAACTTTGGTCTTATTATTATTATCTCTGGTTTTATTTATTTGTTTTGTCTAAAGATTGACATTCATTTGGATTTGAATTCATTTTACTATTTATGTGTGTGTAGTTTATTTCCTCCAAACTGCAGCTGTGTTTTAAATTTAAGTAGCAAATTTAACTGTAAGTAGTAAATTTAAGTATCATTCAGTGAATAGTTTCAGCTGATGGTGGGGGAGGAAAGGGTGAAAAATAGGTATACTGAATAAGCTTATTTGGGATTTTCCAAAAGTTACATGTATTGATATGTCAGATTCTGCTCCCAAAACAGAGAGTGATGCCAGGGTATTTTGCTTCGCATGCTCCAGCTCAGTAGTGGAGGAAGATGGGTTGGCAAGTGCAGCTCCAGGGCATATTGTTGGGTTTGCTTGTTTGTATGTTTTTTTTTTTCTGTCTGACATATAGAGAAAAGATTTAAATTGCAGTTTTGGGTTGTTATCTGATGAGTTTGGGAACTGTGGAGTCTCTCTAAGCTTCTCCAAATTGCAGATAATTAAGCTTTTAATTAAGTTGTCTTGAGACCCACATGCAAGTCTATAGTCTATGGTCTCATAGACTATAGTTGATAGGTGATGGAAGTGAGTATCATTTAAATCATTTAAATTGCTGCTTAAATGGACACCAGCAGAGCTAATTTGGGAGAAACCATCCTGTTTGGAAAAAATATGATTATGATGCTTTTCCCACAGACAAAATTCAGAGAAGGCCTGAGGAAGGGTGGAAAAAAGAGCACTTCCCTTTTCTTGTTGATGTGAGTAGAAGAAAATTGCATCAAAATGGCATATTAACGGATGCTGAAAAAAAGCAGTACGCTTGATGATTATTTCTGTTATGGCAAGGAACATATATGCTCTGCTAAAATGTTGCTCATAAAATTGCTCTAGCATAGCATTGAATTGACTTTCTGGGTCTCCAAAAAGGTGAAGGTGATGATGGTGGAACAGAGGACACTTTCTGAGCTAATTTTCTGTCTGCCAAGTAACTGTTACCTGGGGGTGATCAGTCACAACTGTGTGCACAGTGTCTGATAAAGTTGTCCTAAAATTAATCAAATTTTCCTGGACTATGTTCCTTCAGGCATGACCTCAGGAAATGGCCACACCTGGTCAAGTTTTGCACAGATCAGTACATGCATGCAGCTGTCCTGACGGGTCCAAAGTATTTCAGAACAATTCCAGACAAACTGAAAGGTAGCCAGGTGCACAGCATTGTGTCTTAGGCCCCAGACCTACAATAGTTAACTTAATACTTTGATTCAATTTATGGTGTAACAGTTGGTGTCCTAATTGCCCTCCAACACTTTGCCCTGTATACATTTCTTCATTAGATTTAATAATTGTAAAATGAATTTAAAAAAAAAAAAAACAATTTGAAACTAGGGTTTTGAAGTATTTGGAGTGAGAAATATGAAAGGCTTCTAAGAGCACATAATATACTTATGCAGATTAAACCAGTTCTCGGAGGGATTCTTGCAAGTTAAAAGACAGGTAGTGATAAAATTTAAAGGGCTTCACAGTCCTTTTTGAACTAATTTTGAGATACTCTTAAACTTTAAATGCCCCTCCTTTGTTTTACTTTTCTAGAAGTCTATCTTGTATGCTATCTAAATTGTATGTTTTTCCTTCAAAATATAGTACAGGAGGAATTAGATTTTTTCTATTCAGGTGAAATAAATTTGGGATTTGCATTGCTTGAGAAGATTAATGACCTTTGCTACTTGCTTTAATTGAATTGCTCTAACCACAATATGGTTAGGTATTCATGCTACTACTGTTGCACTTTTCTCTCAGTTTCCATACTAATCTAGTAGTATGGCACTGAAATACTTAAATACAGCATATCTGCTTCTCTTATTTCTACTGTTTCGGTAACTAAAAAAAAAGGTGCAACATTTCCCCCCTGACTGGCTGAAATAAATCAACAAAATATTTAAACAGAAGTCAGTTTGTTAAAATGCTGTACAGATTAGGTTATTTTATTTATTTTTTTATCATAGAACAAGGAAAATAATTGCAAATTTGCTTATCAAATTCATTTAAAAGTTGTTTTATATTATCAATATACAATCCTTTAGAATTATTGAAATACAGAATTTGAGTGATACAGAGGATGTACAAAACAAAGTTCCTCCATAGGGAATTACACTTTTTGTGTTTTGTTGCTATCTTATTTTATTAATATTTAGAAATTGGTTTCCTAAAGACTACAAAGTCACACTATACATACTTGAATTTTCTAGTGAAATAAATACATTTTATTTATTAGATGTTTTTTCTGCTTTGAGAAAGATTTTTTAAATTATTTAAAAAGGAGTTTGCTTTGTGGAATTATTAGCATTCTTAATGCACTTTATAATACTAGGTGTTATTATACTAGGTGTCTAAGCCTGTGTACAGCATTAATTACTAACCTGCTGTTGTAATTACAGTTGTAATAATAATAAAATCTTTATCTTCTTGACAGTCACTAAAGGATATCCAAGCACAGTTAGAAATTATATAATCATTTTTTTCTTTTTTTCTTGACTATGGAAGCTGGAAGGAGGTCTGCAACATGTAACTGAGGGATTTCAGTGCGACTCTTACTAATTTTTTAATTTATTTCCCCTCTGAAATTTGAATCTATTCTGTAGTATGTGAAATCAGAAATATCAAAATATTTATGTAGTATGTGAAATCAGAAATATTTGCTACATCTAGCAAATATAAATTGCCAACAGTTATTTAAACATGTCCCCTCTCTTTCTGTCCATGGATTTTGGGGAGAGACAGATAATGTTACATTTCCTTTCATCCTCAGCATTGAAAAGTGTGATTCTGCTCTATGTTGAACTTGAGTGCCCTGCCTGGTCTATGATCAGCAGCCAAAGTAAGATCTTAAAAATCTATAGTCACATATAAAATAAAGGTCACTCTAAAAAAAAAAAAAAAACAAAGAAAGTAAATATTTAATATTAAATTTGCACACATGTATGAGAGATCCATTTGTTATGGACTCTCCCTATGTAGAGGTGAAGCTAAAATTGCAAGTTTGGGTCCAATTAATTGAAAACATGGAAAAATCAGAAGAATCTTCTCGTGCATTGTGGACTTTGCTACATAGGATTTTCTTTTGCGATATCCCTGGATGCGCAGGGGATAAGATGTGTTGTGCAGAGCTTCTACTTCTGCTTCAAAGATTACTTCTTAAAAAAAGAAGTATAAGCTAAATTTAGCCGGGGAAAGATGCTTCTAATTCTGAATGTCAGATACAAATATCTGACTTACTTAAAAGTTTTGTCTTAATTAGAATGCAGTTCACGCTGGTTCCGCTTGCCCTTTTTTGGGTAGTAATGGGTTCACATTACTGGCATAACTCTCAGAAGAGGCTGATGCAGGCTCAGGCTTGTGGAAAGCTGATTGGTACAATCATGCATTAACCTAACTGTCATTATTAATCACTTTTGTTTGCGAGTTGCTCCTTGCCTTTTCCCTCCTGTGAATGAAACATATGGCGTAAGCTTCAGCCAGCCTCAGCTGAAGAGGTGCAGAATAGTAGATATTAATGTGAAAAAGGGATCACTGAGAATCAAACCACAAAAGAAGAAAAAGGAACTTTCATAAGCAAAAGAGGAAACCAGTTTTGAATCTAAAGTCTTGATTTCCTCGATCTCTATTTTGGAGGGGGAGAATTTGTTAAAGTTTTGTTTTATTCATTCTATATAAATCTATATAAATCAGATATCCTCCAGTTCAGTGTTGCTTTTATATAATCTGGTCTCTTGAGTTTGGTCTTGCATCTCCTTATATTCTGAGTGCCTTCATATTGGTGAAGATTACTCATATATGAGTGATTTTTGTGTGCAAGACCATTTCCATTACATAGAATTGTCACATAGAATTTTATTATGTAGATTTGAATAAAAGAGTAGGCAGTGAAGTGATGGATCATTCTCTTCCTGACCTCATCTCTATATATGATCTGCATAACATAGTGTGAGATAGGTTTAGTCCTTGTTGCTCTACTTAAATAGAGTATGGACTATATCTCCTGCTTCAGAAGAAATGCTGAAATTACACATAATTTATATTCCATTATGCCTCATTTTACAACATCTATTATGCTTTTGTAAAACTAGAATGTAGATAAAGGGAAGAAAATTAAAATTATCTCCTTTGTAGTGGATTCTCCAGCTATGAAACAGTATGAAAATGTGCATTTGTACGTACCCATACGTATCAATGCGTTTTACATGGTTGTGATTTTTCTTTCTGGAAACAAGATTTGAAAATGAGAGGGGTAAAACTTACCACCTATTGTAAAATGGGTGTGTTTGTTTTATACATTCTTAACTCTTTGAAGTAGATTATGAGAGAATTTGAGAATAGGATTTTTAGGAATAAAGATGAGACACTGGTATAATTGTTCAAATAGGATTCTCATCCAACTCCTATGGTTTTATGGCTTGCAAGAAAACTGCATCAAAAATGTCATATGAACCAACAATTATTGCAGTTGTTCAAAAAGTATACATGGCCAAATATTCACTATTGAATATATGCTGAATCAGATGCAAGACAGTAAAGACTTTAGATAACGAAGCTTTAGTTAAAGTTATTTCTGAAAGAAAATTAATATCATACAATTAAAACTGCATGAATTGCATTCAGGGTGACACTTTGAACCCCATAGATCAGGTAACTTCAGAAACTGGTGGACTGTGATTTATATTGGCAAATATGGCCTCTTAATTGCTTGATTTCATTATCTTTTGTTTTGTGATCAACTTTTCCTTCCTTTATTTAAAAATCAAACCAATCCAAAACTCACATGGATGCAAACGCAGGTGGACCTGGGGAGAGCAGATTTTGTGTGTGTGCCCACTTCACACTAAAGCAAAAACAAACAAAAAGACTAAAACTGTGGATGGCTGTAAAAGATAAAAAGAAAATGGAGAGATATTTTTCTTTTTTTGATGATGCCTTAATTATGAAAAAAAATATTTGCCAAGAACACAGAGATAGTTAAGAAGTGGCTTGCCATGAATTCTGCTTAATGGTGTTAGCACTGTTACCTCTAAGGTGGTGCTCAGCTGTGTCTGTTACTGATGTGCAGAGTGCTTCCACAGGAACTGGGCAACTGATCAACTGTCCCATAATGAATTAGCAGAACAAAATATGTGCAGCATAAATAGAGTCTGTGCTGGATCTTAAAACATCTACAGACAGAGTAGTAGTACTCACCAGGAATGAGGTTTATAATGTAATGAAAAGGTAGTATGAACATTTTTGAAGTTTGTGTCTGTGCTTATAGCAGGGAGGAAAAATAATTAAAAACTTATTTAGGCTCATCAAAAAATCATATCACTGCTTCAATGTATTTCATTTTGAAGATAGGTAAGACTTAATTAGCATCTCAAGGCTTACATTCAGTCAAATAACATGGAGGTCATTTTTGTAGATTTACCTCCAAACTTTAGAACTCTGCTTTGGAGTTCTTGTGACTTCATCTTTACCTTTCCCTGTGTATATTGTTCAACCAGACCACAAGCTGCTATGAACAGGCTCTTTAAGATAATGATGAAGAGGTTATTACCCATAATAATCTGTGACCTGAGCTAATAGTTACTGGAGGCATGTCTGCAGATAACCTTTCCCTTTGAATAAGTCCTCAAGCTTTCAAAATCTTTACTAGGATTTCTAGTTACCTGAAAGTTTTGTCCAATTATAATTGCATTGATTTCAGTGCTTCACTCAATATCAAGATTTATTGGACCTCACAGTAAATATTGACCTTGGCTTGGCTTAGTCAATGGCTGACTTTCAGACCAATGAATCATAATACTTCACCAGGATTTTTGCCTCTGTAGAGTTTGTAGAAAATTTATGAAGATTTTTTGTTAAAGAAATTGAAAAGCCTTTTTCTACTGTCTGGTCTGCTTGTGGAAGATCTATAAGAGGCAAAAGTGAATACAGTTATTCATTGGAAAAAAATGGTGTACTTTGAGAACAGAATATTTTCACTTTTTATTAATATTTTTGCTTTTTACATTCCGAATAAAGCTTAATGCAGAATGTCAAGGAAACTTTGAATTTTAGAAATGTTAGGTCATGTTAGTGTCAAAATCCACATACAGACTGATTTTGAGGATCGAGAAGAGAGTAATTGCAGTATAAACCGACCGGTTTGGCAATTCTCCAAAGCCGTGCTGCTTAGAACTGGTAAGGAAACTGTGACCTCATTTTTTTTCTTGCATTCAGTGGATCTTCATTCTTCTCTCTGATCAGGCAGAGGTCAAATTTTTGATTGCATGTAAGAACAGCTAGTAAAAGACATATTATCCACCTTTGTGCATTCAACAGAATAAGAGTTTTCTGATTCCAGCTTCCTGAAATGAGCTCTTTACTGTTCTGTTTTCTTTTTTTTTTTCTTCTTTTTCTTTTTTTTTCCCAAAAGAAATATCAATGAATAAACTTTAAACCCTTTGCCACTGGGTCCAACCATGGATTCTGAACAATTATTTTGTATAGGAAGGATATGAAGAAAAGAGACAGCCAGGCAACTATAAACATCTGTGTGACTGATTCTCTCTATAGCTTGCTAATTAACAGTTTGTCTCCCATTGAGTCCTTCCAGTAAATCTGAGAAAAAGAGTAAAACCTTCTTTTCTAGAATTGTCAAGATTGCAATAGATATTTTTTTCCTCCTTTACAGTTGAAGAGCACACATATCTAGCTGACTTTTGATCTTAGTGGAAAAAAATGGTGTACTTTGATAACAGAATATTTTCTGTTTACATCCTGTTCTATGAACATCATATTTTCTGGAAGTTTTCAATTAGCAGAGCATTGGCTAAAGTCACATGGTTAGTGTATATGATAATTGTGGCCTAGTATTGAAGTCTGTAGCAGACAGTAATCCTAGAGATAGGCACTGTTATTTTTATTTAAAAAAAGAGATTGAGGGGGAAGGGGGCAACCAAAACCTGACCAAAAAAAAAACATACTCCAGACAATGCTGTCTAAGTACATACAACTGAATGGGTTGGGGGTAAAATTGTGTTTGTGTGTGACAAAATTTGAGGAGGAAATGGGGCAGTGACAAATCAGTCTTTCCATGAGATTGGGAAAATTTTATGGGTTAAAGATAGAAGATACAGAATATTTTGACTGAGCTGCTTGATTTTTCATGACTCTGGCGTGATTTTTCAAAAAAAAGTGTTGGATAGTAAATTCACAACTAACTGGAAAACTACAATGATTGACTTGCTGTCAAAATGGGGACTGGAAGTACATATCTACCTGTGATTCTGCAGGGAATTGGCCCTTTTTACTTGTTTTTGTTTAAATATTGGTTAGTATTTTTATGGATGGCAAGTTTCTGGTTGCATAACAAGTGCTCTGCATAAACTGTGGACACAGGTGGGGAAGGGTAGCAAGCATACTGGCTAATAAACATTTTAAGCACTAGACTAGACTGTAGAGAAAAGTGTAAAGATCTGAGTATATGTCAGAGTAACATAATGTATAAATAAAAGAATTAAACACCATTGTATTGGATGTGTCTTCAGAAAGGAATGCAGATGTTAAAGCAAATCATAAACTGCATTTGGTTCGTAATACATAGCGACAGATAAAAAAGTAGAAATTGCTATGGGCTGTATGAATAAGCATAGTTTGTGTGACATAAGAAATATTCTTACTGCTGTCTGACTCAGTAATGGTTTGCAGCTTGCCTGTAACACTGGGACCAATTTAAGCTAAGTGTACCTCAAGAAATGTGTGGACCAGTTACAGTCCCAAAGAGACCAATAAGAATGACTGAAAGTCTGTAAATAACGACCCAAGGAGAAAGACTGAAGTAACTAACTGAGGCTGTCTATGAGGTGCCTATGAAAAAAACCTTTTATATATATATATAAAAAAAACACTTCTATATGTAAAAGATTTCTGCAGAAGATAGGATGTAAATTTGTTGACTTCAAATTCCTGACCATTCATCTACATCTTTTTCTTTTGGATATTCTGAAGCGTTTACATGGCATACTTGCATAGGGAGTCCATTTTGACCCCTGGTGGTTTAATGTTTGGCCTTTGCTACCTGGATTACTAAATATTGGCCAAATCAATATTTATTTTAACTCTTATTTTAATGAGTTAATGAGTTTCAACTCTTTATTTTAATGAGTTTATAATTTTGAGTGAAAAGTTTTCTGATCTATGGTCAGAAATAGATGAAGTGTGATCACAAAAAGAGCTAGTGTCTTCGATAGATGGCAAAGGGGCAATGTCTTCTGCACTATGATTTTTTGCATGCATCATATTTCAAATCATAACATTTCCAACAGCTTGAACTCCTCTATTTTAGTGATGACTTCTTTTGCCGTGAGTCAGAAATTGGTAAAAGCCAAGACCAGTTTCATATGCCTACCACCTGAAGATGCACTGTCCATGCTATGTAATAAGTGTGGGTACACCTGAAAAAAACTGCCAATGTTTTTTATAAGATTCACTTAAAAATAACAAAAGTACCATACACACTGAAAAGAGCTCAATTCAGAAGTGTCATCTTCTACTCTTTGTACTGTTGGTTGCAAGCTTAATTTCCCTAACCTGTCTCCTATTCATAGAGAAGGTCTGTGAAAGTATTTAAATGGAACTGTAAACTTTAAGTAGTTGATCTAGAAATGTCATAATAGAGTTGGGATCTGCTGTTAATGTTTCATTCTGTAAGTTACTGAGGACGCCTAGTCAAAACCAATTCAGCGATTTCCAAATTTACCTGCTTGCTAATCCCATAATTTGGTGCTCTTAATCAAAATGTTCAAGAGAAGGCACTGTCTAAAATGCTAGAGATGTGCAAAGCATGTTTTTTTTTTTTTTTTTTTTTTTATCTTGTCAGTGTGTACCAGGTGTGTGAAGTCTGTCCTTGTGCTTTTCATTCTCCTCTCTCAGATATTTAACACTTTTATGAGGTCCCCCTTCTCTGCCTGAGGCTACGCTATCCCAGCTCTCTCAGCCTTGTCTCTT
Source organism: Crypturellus tataupa (assembly GCA_034781795.1). Taxonomy (NCBI): domain Eukaryota; kingdom Metazoa; phylum Chordata; class Aves; order Tinamiformes; family Tinamidae; genus Crypturellus; species Crypturellus tataupa. The sequence continues at coordinate 967,828 of JAWLRI010001021.1, forward strand.
ATGACAGATACAGTAGTCCCTTCACCATCTCTGGGTCCTTTTGCTGGACTTGCTCCAAGGAATAACTGGATATACTGTATTGAGGAGCCTAGAAGCAGACCCAACACCGCAGAGGTGTCTCACCAGAACCAAGCAAAGGGGAAGGATCACCTCTCTCAAACCGCTGGCAGTGCTCTGCCTAATGCAGCCCAGGCTGCTATTGGCATTTTTTGCTGCAAGGGCACACTGCTGGCTAAGGGTCAGCTTGTTTCACCAATTTCCCAAAGTCTGCAGAGGTGCTTTTCAGCTAATCGGCACCCAACCTGTTCTGATGCATGGGGTTGTTTCTCTCCAGGGGCAGGATTTTGCATTTCCTTTTGTTGAACTTTATGAGGTTCCTGTGATCAACTTATTTGGTCCATCAGTGATGTATCTTTATGGTATCAGTCCATATAATCTATCCTAAAGAAATTTCAGGTCCTATTTAGGTAATTTGTTGATTTTATTTATTATTATTATATTTTTGACCTGATTTTCTGCACACTTGTTTGTTACTCCTTAACAGTTACCCTATATTTCTAATTTTGCTGGCGTGACTTTGTCTTTTGGTTGGATGAGCTTGTGTTCTCTGGATAAATGTGTTTATTGACTGCATTTTATGAAGCATGTTATAAGCTATCTCTGCTGTTTTATTTCTAAGATTATTTCTTACTTTAAAGGAAATTTATTTTCTGGGCTGACTTGCTGAGTTTGCTGACACCAAATATCACTGTGTTGTTTTGTTCATCTCTGAATTCTCAGAGGCCACAATGTTGCATTACTGTATTTACATCTAAGTATAAGGTCTCTTGTCACTGGTTTCTTGGATCATTTGGTAGGAATTTCATTCAAATAAATCTTTGATACTGAAGCCAATATTTTTTTGAGTGTATGGCTTTTGTGCCTGAATCTACTTTAAAACAGGAATTTTCTAGAGGGTTTTGTATCATGCAACTGGTATCAAATGCGTTCTGTAACTAATGTTAATGATTTCTTCTTGTTTTTTTTTATCAAATGTATGATTTAATCGCCTTCTTTTGAAAATCTGATTCTCATTATTTCACCTTTGCAAAGAGGACATCAAAATAAGAGCATATAGAATTGTGTTGAAATAATAATAAAGATGGCAATCACTCTGCAAAATCATAGGAAATATTAACATTGAAGAAATATGACAACATCTCGCTGAACATTGGCTTAGTTTATTCAGATACTCGCCACTGTATAGCTATACTAGCCAAGAACACCAGAAGACTAGTTTACCTACTTCTTTCCTAAAGAAAATAGTGGTGCTCTGATTAAATTGTTCTCAATATGTAAGCTGATTTTATTTAAAGCTTTTTCAAGTGTTTGTCCTTCACTGTTTTGTTTGTTTCAGGCAGCCTTTCAAAGCGTCTTAATGTTGTATACAGGGCAAAAACTGTTCACTTTCTTTGGTTAAATATACAATTCCAGACATTGTGAAATCTACTTTCATCTTTCCCTATGACATAGATTTTGCATAGTTTCAGCAAAGGAATGAGTTTGCAAGTTCATATGTCTAGATGCCTTAAAAGATTTTTCACAATCATAAGTCACTGGAGCCTTTCCTATGTTAGTGAAACATTTGCCAAAACATCACTGGATTGGCTGATTGGATTGGGTGCTACCAAGGATTGAGCAGTCTCTGCCTGCTCTCCAGATGCTTGACATGCTTGCTCAGACCAGAGCAAGTTCTTAGAAGACTCCACACTTCTTAAGGACTTAACATTGAAATCATGAGTTTGATCTGATCCAAATTTAGACTACAGACAAGGACAGAATTCATGGCTACCTGCAACAGAGTTCAGTTGAATTGTGTTTCCCACTTTTATGTCTTTTATTTTTATGCTTTCAATTAATAGCAAGTAGAAAAGGAATACATATAATCTCAGACTGTAAGGAGGAAGACTTAGTCCCAAATCATTCTGTTACTGTTACAGGAAAATACATGCAAATGTTTTCCTGTACTTTTAGAGGATAAGCTAAAATATATGCTCCCAAGGAGACTTCCCAGAGAGATTTTTATATGCTAATTTCAATAAGATGCAGAAAATAGCTTTCCTTTTTATTCAAGTACCTTCTATAATCATAAATAATGCTATAGAGGTAAGAAATGGAAATTGTAATGTAGTCGTTTTTTACAGACTAGTTTGGGGGATTTGGTGATATTATGATGAGTGTGATACACACAATGCCTAACTGATTTGATGGGATGCCATCTGTAAGTCCTGCTCAGATATGCTAATTTAGATAATTCTAAGTTACTACTTGGATGCTGCATTTTCCCTTCAAGTTCAGCAGTGATTAAAACTTGTTATGTGAAAGGAAGAGCTCTGTACCTCCTTTTCCAAGAGTCTGTTCTTGAATTAAGTTTCTTGATATTCCAAATGCTACAGATACAGAATACTTTGTTCTGCATAGCATCTGGAACACACCTGATACTCTGCAGTATGGAGTTACTTATGGCATGGCAGCAGTAGGGAGTTACTTATGGCATGGTATAAGCATTAAAATTCTCACGCTACAGATAGTGCAAATGAACAGAAGACTGAATTGTAGTGGTCGGGTTCTGGACTTCAAAAGTGAGGGAAACCCATCTATTTACGGGAAAGGATGCCACTTTTTTCCATGCCCCAGAGCCAATGCCACTTTCTTCCATGCCCTAGAGGCAATGTCACCTGCGCCCACCTGTAGACATAAATGTAGACATAAATGTCTACAACAGCATGACTTCTGAATTGCTTTCATAACCACTGGAGTAACTAATAGAGCACCACTGGTGTTTCACACTGAACTAACCTAATAAAATAAGAATCAGCTTAAAAATATTCCCACACATTCCTATTTGCCCAACCCTTTGCAAGCTGAACAAAAGGGCGGAGTTAAATTACATATGAGACAAAAGGAGTTTAAGTATTGACTTTAGACTGTAGTTGAGAAAATGATATGGAAAGAAACAGAAGAAATAGAAGGGAGAAAAAGGGAAAAAAAGTAGAAATATCTTTTCTTTTAATTTTTTACACTTTTTTTCCCCCACAATGTGTCTAATATTCTTTGGGGAAAAAATCACAAATGTCTTGTTATGCTTTGTTGATATACTGGGTGCTATGTGCTGTAGCTCTTAGACCACCAGTGTTCTGTTACTATCTATTGCTCCTAGACCACCAATGTTCTGATATTATCTATCCATCTATGTACTTATCTATCAGCAGTTTGTACAGATATCCCAAAAAGTTGGTATATCATGAAAAAGCAGAAAGATGCAAATAAACTCCACATCAGTTTCTAATCTTCTCAAATGACATATGTACACATCCTAAAAACATGGAATAATGAGTTTTTTTGAACAAATACTGGCCAGAAGTTTTTGGTAACTGGAAAATCTCAAAGATTTGTTGTTTGCTTGTGTAAGCTGGTATCATTCCTTAGACTATAAATGAAAAATTGCTGATTTCTGAAATATGTACATGTTCAGTTGACTCAGTCTTTCTAGGGGTTAATAAGAAGACCACTGAAAGCCTATGGCCTTTTTCCAACCTGTAGACTGTTTTGTCAAGCAGCTGGAATGCTTTGGTAGAGACAGCTAATGAAGGTTGCTCATAACCATAAAATGACTCATAGAAACCCACTTTTTAAAGTCTTTAATAAGCATAAATTCAAAGGTCTCTTCTAATAATTTATTTTAAGGTAGCTGTTAATCTTGCATATTGCTTCAAGTACAAAAGAATTGTTTTCGTCCTGTTATTGGTTCAAAAACTCTTCATAGATGTCCACCTTCTGTGGGTTTCCTATAGATAGAAATCATTTTTAATCATTAGGTGCATCATTTTATTTGTGACAGTGCAAATGAACTGTTCTCATGAGACTGGAGCGCCACAAATGTCTTTCTGATATGCATAGTGATTTTTATTTACATCCTGCCGCTTTGAAGGTAAGTTGTTACTGCTTGATTTTGACATACCTAGACAAGAATCATCAGTTTGTCACCATTCTCAGTTCTCTAGTGTATTAATATCATCAGGAGTACAGGTATTAGGAGACAGAATAGGAACCATTGCAGGGGAAAATATAACAGGACTAATGGGTTTCAACTGCAATTGTACTGAGCTGGTGAGGTGGGTACCCAGACATGAGACTTTCATGTAAAGGGAGGTTATGATTAAGTGGGGGAGGTTCATTTTTTGTTGTCATGCAGCCAAGGCAAAAGCCACAGAGAGAAATGGATGGGGTGAAAGACAGTTTCTTCTGTGGTGGTAAATTAAGCAATCTTGGGGCAGCCATCCTGGACTCAGTCGTATCTACTGCTAAACTTGAATTGTTCTTGGGAGGCCCAGCTGGCACTTTTCCAGAGTTGTTTAGCATTGGTCTGGAATTTGGCATGTGATCAAGTGCATTTCATTTATTTTTCTCACCTTCATTCTCAGTCTTTGCTACCGCATGCCTATATTTTCCTTTGCATTATTTTTCTCTTTTCTCTTTTCTCCTCCTGTATATTTCCCACTGGTTCTTGTATTCCATATCTCCTAAATATTCTTATCTTCAGAAAATAAGTAATCACAAAATAACATGATGTTTGCTGTTTTAACTTTGCCATGTGCACCATCTCATTCTTCACCTTGTCCTTAATAGCTTGTAAAGTGTGCATGATCTGCTTCTCTGTATTTGCATAATGAGTATCTGCTTCAGTCAGGTCTGAAGGCAGTCCTATAATAAAAGCGATTAATAATAAGCATACAGTGCATGTTGTTAACTGCTAATTATGTAGAATAATAATAAAACTTCTTTTGCACATCCAGATTCAGTGTCTGCATTTGTTTATATTTAATAAGAATTTTAAAAGCTGTAAAGTGTTCTTGATTTTCATTTCAGAACTGTGAGAAAGCATAGGAAAGGCTTCTTAGAAGTGCAAATTTCTGTTGTGTCTTTCTTTATCAAGGATGTTCTTGGATTACAGAATTGAACTTGATTCTCTAAAGAAATAAAATATAGAGTGTTTTTTTTTTTTTTTTCCTTAAGGAAGTCTTAGACTATTTGTAATGTAAATATACAATATATATAATTTTGCCACCATTCAGATACAAAATTTTGAACCTATTTTCTCAGTCAGTCTAATGGTATACCTCAGGACTTTTAAAAATGCATTTAATGCCAGAAAGGCTCAACCTATTTCATGGTACAAATCAATTCTTTTATTATTGTGTTCACATAATATATGGGTACATATGTGTTATGAAAAAAGATATGCACAGATGACTTTTTTTACTACATTTGTAACAATATATATCCATGCCTAATACCATTACCAAACATTTTTTGAATTAAAATGATCTTTATCTGTACCTGACTTAATTTATTCTTCGCTATAAGATCTGCTGTTTTTTTCTGTTAGAATGGGTTCCTCAATGGCTGGAGCAAAAGATATTACCTGAATTACATTTCAGGGACCTAATCAGACTGAAAAAATGTGTAGTCTTGTCATCAGAGAAACTGAGGAAGTTTATGATAGCTTGGGAAAAGAAACGATTTCTAATAATTGAGAAAATGTTGTTAGTCATCAGGAGTTCAAGCAGCAGCAGTGATCTGAATAAAGATTTAAGATACTTAATAGAATTTAAAAACGGTTTTAAATGAGTGCAGATGACAAAATTTTTGCAAGTAAGACCTGTATTAGACACTTTCTTTTTTTCCCTCTGGTCTTTAATTTTGTTCTATCTTCCTCTTTTACTTGGAGATTATAACTACCTTGAAGGCCCATAGCATTTTTAGTTTTGATTCTATAACTGGAGCTCATCATAATTTGACTAGCATGTCAAAGGTCGGCATGTAATATTTATATCAGGAAGAAACAGTCTGTAATACATTCTTTGGAAGCTGAACTCCAAATCTACCCATGATATTAGGAAAAAAAAGAGAGATTTAAGTACTAAAGTATTTTTCACAGGCTTTTATGCTTGCACATATCTTTTAAGTACTATACAGATATTTTTAAAATTTGAGGAAAGTTAAGTAAGCCTTAAGAAACCTTTGTTGTTAAGTCAGAAATATGTTAATGAACGTGCTCTTTCTGTTGAACAGTACTCAGTCACTTCTGGAATTTTAATATTTCATTCTTATGCCAATACAAATTGGCTTTCAAACAAATAATTGTATGTGGTACAGACAAACTACTCAAGATTGGGGTCATATTCAATATGTATTTAAGACTATATTTAATAACTATATAGAAAATATTTTTTTCTATGTCCACTTATATGGTGTAGAAATGATAAATGCTATGATGAATCCAGCGTTTTCTTTTAAGTTTATGGGTTATGTAGCGATGAGACAAGTGTTTGTGGAAAATAATAAAAATATACTCTTCTCACCCTGGGGAGTTTGCATTGCTTCCTCTGTAACGCTTGAAAAAAAAACAGTATTAAAGATTGTCATCCAAATTTTCATTCATTTTGTGACTCTAAATGTTATGGAATGAATTTAGATTATTTCTCTCAGAGGACAATCATGGAAGATGGCCACTTAGGAGATGTTTCATAGTTATTTTTTTATATGTGTATATAGCTAGTTCCTCTTTTTCCAGCTTGTGATTAACCTTTTGAGTTCCACGCATTTAGTTGTCCTTTATACCTTATGAGTAAAGCAAGTAGATTGTTGCAGAATTCATACGTATCCTTGTACAATTATTTCAACATTTCTTTTTCAAAGACAAAATTCTTTACTCTGCAATTCTTCTCACGTGTTTCTGGGTTTCACCTGTTAACCCTAACAGTTATCAAATGTCAGGACAGCATGTTTTGAACAAATAGTTGTTTTCATAGACTGCCATTGTAGTCAGGTTGTACTTCCTTTTAGTGCCATTTCTTCTGAGATGAATGCTTATAACATGTATAGTGAGAAAGGAGTTGATTTTGTTGCTGAATTTAGCATTTGTTTTGTGTTTTGGAAGTGGTATTCAGGTATTTCCAGGTGTAATTCACGGCTGTGGAGACATGCAGTGTTCATCTGCAAAGGGGGCAGAGGATCTGGTGGTTGCTCATTAGCACCTATTTGTTAGACAGATGAAGCTAGTTTAAGGATTATGTAATTTCTAGCCTTTTGCTTCTTTTGTTCATTTCCTCTTCCAGCTATCTTCCATGGTTGATAGTGGTCATATGTCTACAGTAATGAATATTAGAATTACAATTCCATTGCTACCATCCTTCCAAAAAGATGGCAAACAGATTGTTTTTCATTTTTTTCAGGAGATACATTGTATTAGGAGATAACTCTAAGGTGCTGGTCATGTGTAAAAGAGTGTATTGTAAAGTAGAGATATATAAGCAGAGTAGATATATATCCAGCGTATGTTCAGATCTTTTGGGGTTGCATTCAACTTAGGAAACAGAGTTCTGGGTAGTGAGAACAGAGTCAAAGACATATTCAAATTTATGTAACTAGATCTACATTAATATGTACTGTTACATGCTAAATACATTCAGCTGTTAAGTTATGAGAGATTTACAAGACTGTTAGATATAAGGGAGATTCTGAAGGATCCGAGTATAATCTATTTGGCTATCATCCAAGTGTAATAATATTTGGGACGTATTTTGTGGTTTAGTCAGTCTGAGCTGTTTTGACAAGGAATAGTTGTTAGCATGTTTAGTTGCTGTGGAAAATCCTGCAGGTGAAATGTACCTATTTATGCTTTTCTGCTTCAGTGCTTGTTTTGTTTGTTTACTTTCTGTTTGAATGTTTTATTTCCTTTTCTACTTGCCAAAACTTCTCACACAGCAAAATAAATCTTGTTAGCGCAATTTGTTATTGCTTGCATTAAAATGCAGCATTCTTTTGAAGCCGATACCTCAAAATCTTATTCTAACTCATTAAGAAGGCTAATAAAACTGAGAAAAAAATATTGTTTTTATAAGAACAGTAACATATTTTTTTTCCTCCTTGATATATATCAGCTTGAGATGGATAGATTTAGTATGGTAATAATAGTTAACCCCGTAGTTAATTATTATGGTAACTAATTAAGCCTCCTCCAATTAAGAAATATTATTCATTTTTATTTTAGCTAATTAACAATTTTTTGACTTTTTTATAAATGTCATTACATAAGAATATAATTAATGATCTGATTACAGGGCAATTATTTTGATTGAAACTGTCTTGCCAGCAGTCTCTGTCTTCAGGCATAGGAACTTTAATCTTAAGAACTTAGCTTGATTGAACAGTGCATCTCTTCATTAAGCAGAACAGAATCTTAATAGAATTTTCCAGACCTTTAATACACATAAGCCATAAATGAGACCAGAATCACCTCCATTCAGAAGACAGTTGTAATTTCACAGAATCACAGAATAGTTGAGGTCGGAAGGGACCTCTAGAGACCATCTAGTCCAACCCCCCTGCTCCAGCAGGGACACCCAGAGCATGTGGTGCAGGGTGGCGGGTTTGGAAGATCTCCAGAGAAGGAGACTCCACAGCCTCTCTGGGCAGCCTGGTCCAGGGCTCTGTCACCCTCACAGGAAAGAAGTTCTTCCTCACACAGAGATGGAACTTCCTGTGTTTCAACTTATACTCGTTATCCCTCATCCTGTCACCGGCCACCACGGAGAAGAATCTGACCCCATCCTCCCTACAATCACCCCTCAGGTCCTTGAACATATTGATCAGATCCCCTCTCAGCCTTCTCTTCTCCAGACTAAACAGGCCCAGCTAACCTAGTCTTTCCTCATAAGACAGATGCTCCAGTCCCTTAATCATCTTCCTGGCTCTATGCTGGACCCTCTCTAGAAGTTCAACGTCCTTTTTGTACTAGGGAGCCCAGAATTTGCTAACATTAGTTAGCAAATTAACACACTGGTTAGCATTTTGCCCTGTAACAGAAAATGAGTATTCAGAATTTGTCAAGTTTCTTGCATGTGTGATCAAGATTTGATGGTAATGAGTTCAGTGCAATAGAATAGGGAAGAGGACAACATTTCTCTCTCTAAAACGTAGCTAATTTGTCTTCTGAATTTACAAGATTGCCTGTAATTCTTTCAGAACTAAATGGCTTGTTGCCCTTTTCCTTTCCCCTCCCCCGTATGCCCTAGCAGTCTGAAGGATCCTACTCTTCTTTTAGACATTAAGAGGAGAAGAAGAATAACTGTATTTGTAGTTCAGAATGCCGCCTTTAAGAGTTCTTGATTATTGTGCCTGGCAAGTTGATCTTTAATATGGAGAGGAAACAGAAATACCTGCTTCCCTCTCAAAGGAAGAGGACAGAGGCATTTTGTTAAATGCAGTTCATGTACGATGATAGGCACATCTGCTGTCTTCCCCAGTTGTATTGTAATATGTGCTACAGAGATAAGTGGGTTTTTTTGTTTTGTTTTGTTTTGTTTTCCCCACACCTTGCAGATCAATCGTAACATAAAATTGTCTTTGTGAGTCATTCGCTGAATTTGCAAACTTGAATGCTAACAGTCTATCTACAAATGGTAACAAAAATGATTGCTTGTACACAAATATAGTGCAAGGAGTAATGCACTTCAAATAAATTCATTGCAGTTGCAGCTACTGCTTAATGGACTCTTATCTGTATTATTTCTTACCTTTCAAAGACTGTTAGATTGGATTATATATATTAAGTATTGTGACTGGCTCATCTTTGTAATGAAAATTGTTCTGGAAGAGTCCACTTTTACAGAAGCATTGGGGCAGAATAATGAATAACATAATTCACAAGACTGAACCGAACTGGATGTCACTGAGACTGTTGTTTGCATAAGGGCAATAAATATTATACTTCATTCAACATTTGTGCCTGGACTTGTAAAGGCTGATATACTTGATTTTAATGTTTTTCCTCAGGATTTAATGCAAAATCTCTAGGTAATATTTGCCAGTGTTAACAGTCCATGCGGGAAAAACACGAACTTTTCTTAAAAGAAAAATTTGAAATATTTGAATTTGTCCTACTGATTGTCATGCTTTCATCAAAATTCTCAGATTATTCTTCAGCCACTCTTTAGATAAATATGTTGGAAAGCTATGTTTATTTTTACCATAGTAAAACTCATATTTAGTTCACTATATGCAAGAAATTAAATATCACCCTTAAAATAGAATGCCACTAATAAAACAGTGCAAACACACACAACACTTTTGCAGCACTGATGTTCTATCAATTTTTGCCAGGCTGGTATGTATCAAATTCACATTGATTTAAAGAATCTTTAGCTGACAGCATGAGAATTAGTGACACTGGGATACGTAAAATAATGTTTTATGGGCTTAGTTATTGTTAATATTACTAATGGTGGTACAAGCTCAGTTCAAGGCATGATTTTGAATTTTGGCAGAAATAAAAATGAATTAGAAATCAGCTAAAATTAGCTGTGGGGCATATTGTTCCTTGAGTTCAAAGAAATGTCAAAATGATTGAATTGCAATTTTTCAGAAGAGCACTTCAGACAAATAGGAAGCTGCCAAAGGGCTGGGCTTGATGGACAAACATTATATTTCCTGGATTTCAGTGCTGCAGACACAATTACAGGAAACTGGCTTTTGAAAGCAAGCAAAGCTTTCAAAAGCTGAATTTAGTTGAATTAAATGTAGTAACTTATGTGAAAAGAACATTAGCTCTGTATACTGTAATAAAAAAAATTCAAAGTTGTTCAAATGTTTTATAGGAAAATGTGTGTCTATATATTTATACACATATATCTTAAATTGGACTTAGCAAATTGATTAAAATATTTGTCTTATATTGCTGATTGTATAAACTAAATAATGAAATAGAAAAACATAAATTGCAAATTGTGGGGGTCAGGATTTTGTTTTGGTTGTATGTTTGTTCCTCATGGAGCTTTTGGCCCATAATAAGAATTCCTACACACTGCATCAATTCATAAAAAAAGATAACACAATGCTGTATTTGTCTGTAACAGTCATCTGTGGCTGTTTTAATACTGTCAGTTTCAATGCTTCAGATCGACTAAAATGCTATGTAAAAATTATAATAGAGAGCTATTATTATTATAATTATAAACGTTAGAGGGCATGATTCTGGCACCTTCTGATTTCTGAACCCTTGGCTCTGCGATCTTACAACCTTTTCCTCCTTAATGCTACCATCATGGTAAATAAATAACATTTAGTTAACAATTACTTCTCTATAAGCATCATTTCTATTTATTAGATCTGTTGATATGTTCAGTGAGTGCTGACAAGCAATGTAGTTTCAACTCCCTTTTCCTGAAGTACACCTGTAAAGGTTGAAAGACATTTTCCTGTCATTTATCTCCTTTCATATTTAATTTGCTTTTCATATAAGAAACATAGGACAACTGTGTTTCAGATTCAAAATGGTGTGCTTCTGAAGGAAGCATAATGGACATATTCCATATGTATATATGGGCATATTATGTTATGTACACATTATGTACATGATGTATTTTTCATGATAAAATGCATTACCCTTTTTTATGTGACCTGTGATATTCCATAGGAAACAGGAATTGCATTGCAAATTGTAACCAAAAAACAATGAATCCCTCTCATACTGTATTCTAAAACATCATAAATTCAAAGAGAAACATATTAAAATACATGCTAGAACCTATCGCTAAGGAAATGGCTTCTCATTGGCAAAAAAAACTAAGATTGAAGTTAAATAATAGTTGGATATGTATTAAATTTCCTAATCTACTATGATTTACTATGGAAAAAAATGCTTTAATAGATGTTCTTATGTAGAGTATTTGTTTGTATGCATCTTTGAAACAGAAGGATGAATCCTGGCCCATTTTAAATGGTAAAAATAAGACCATGATTATACCTTCAATATTCTTCAAGTGTTCAAGAGTATTCCTTTAAAAGTATGAAAAAATGCTGTTTTCTCACTTTCTTTTCCCTCTTTTCCCTATTACTTTTGCATAAATTATTTCAACTTCATTCCTGTTCTAATATATATATATAAAACATGCACATACATATACACACTTTGAACTAGTGATTTTTTTTCAGATGTATAATCTGAAATCTCAGAGCAGGAACAATGTTTGCCTGTGCAGAAAACAAATAGTTTATTTTAAGAATGAAGGGTGTCACAGCTTTTACCTGACTATTTTTGTTGTGTCAGTTTGCATAACAACAGCAATGAATATAGTAGGTTCTTCCTCCACACACAGAGACATATTCTTAGATTTTAGGACTTTTTTTTTTTTCAGTGATAAATTGACAGAAGAAAATAATAAGGTGAGTACTGGAGTTTTCATTATTCTTTATTTTGTGTCAAGGGATAGATTGTGCCTTGTTGTAGAGCTGCATTACCATTGGAGTGCAGCTATAGCAAATGCTGAAGCTACTTAAAAACTGTACATTAAGATTTACCCTTTTGCCTTTAAGCAACAATCTTGCCGCGTACTGCAGGAGAACATCATCTTTCATGCCTAAGTATTCTCTTAAGGGAAACACACTCATGAATGTACTTACTTGGATGAAGACTTGTCTTGGTTCAAGGCTGTCATTGTGGAAGCTGAATGATGGAGAGAGAAGTCTCCAGCATAATGTATTATTTCCTCACATTTTTCTAACATATCATGAGAGAATTAAAATGTTGCAATAAATCACTGTATTTTCTTCAGCTGTGTGATTAATACTGTGTCAACCACAATTAAAACAGTTAGGAAATAGCAGTAGCCTAGATTTTGAATAATTATTGATATTTCAGCCGCAATAAGATCTCACCGTTGAGAATATGAAGTTATTCCTGATGCTTCTATTTTAATATTTACGACTCTGTTTAGAACTGGCTAGAACAGGCTGGCCCTGAACAGTATTGTCCTGGAACAGTGTTGCCCTGGAATTCATAATGGACTTAAAAAAAAAATAAATAAATGGAAATTGTTGCTTAATACAGTTACAGATGGAAATAGCTATTTCATAATTATGTTAGGTTACTCTGTGCATTGTCTAAATGCTCTTCAGGTCTAAGAAGAGTTTGTTCCTCAGGAAGAACTGTGGGTTTTTTGCTGCTGACTGTTGGCTTTTCAGAGTTAGAAAAACCTACTTTGGAAAAGAATTTTGCACTAAAACTTTTAGTTCCTTTTAGTTTATGCGCTGATGGCAGATTTCTGAAATTGGGACTAGTTTTGCTCTCTAAGGAAAGATAAGGACTTATTGGCACAAATAGGGGAAAACTTTTTAATAGAGAAAATTTCTAACTTTAGTTTATACTGTGGAAACAATTTAAAGGTATATGACAATTCAGTATTGGATGTAAGATGCTTAGCATTTTCTTTCAGGAATGCGCTTTGAGCAAAACAGGGCACTGGCATTATGTTGGATGTGTTTGAAAATATGGTTAAATAGTTTAAGCATTATGCCAGGGATGCATTTCACAGCTGTAGGTTTGTGTGTGCTTCTTGCTTTCCTCTTCTAAGGGTTCTTTGCTGGAATAATCCTCTGTGAACAAATAATTACCTTCAGGGCTGTGCTTATGAGAGGAACAAGATGTCTGCTTCCGAACCACTGTCTGAAATTAGAACAAGTTAGCATCTGTCCTATTTGTGTACTCATTTCCCTGTCAATACGTTGCAAGTAATAATTAAACTGCACTGTCTGTTATTTTATAAAAGCTAATGAATGAGCCTATATAAACCAGAAAACCAAGAATAAAATCGTGATCTGTAAGCTGTACTAATCTTTCATTTTCTAATATAACACTATCTCTTGGGTAAGCAGCAACCTGGGAAGAAGAGCCCCTACAGGAGTCAGTTTTCTTTTTGTGGTTGCTGAGCCAGTCTGAACACCTGCTTGGTTGGGCATGTAGCTTTAAATAATGTTTAATTACATCTAAAATATATCTCTAGTGAGCCTGAATGTTGATTTGGGAAATAGAAAGGAAACATAGTTGTTCAGTATTAAATAAGAATGACTTTTCACTGAGCTTGAGGCAGACAACTTATCTCCAGGTCTGTGGCCCAGAAAGAAATAAGTTTTTCTGCAATGTGCAAAGAAAAGCTGATTGAAGAAAAAACAGCAGTCAGTGTTTTTTCAGAAGTTTCATTGGCAAGAAGGACAAGAAGACTTCATCACACACTTTTATATGTGGGTTTTTTTGGCTTTGCAGTCACTGAGCTCTACAGTGAAAATGCCCAGGTAGAAAACCTAGGTACAACCCAATCTGAAGGAACCCCATCAAAAAAATAAAACGGTGGTGCTAGTCACACAGGGTGATCTCCTTAACCATGATCAAAGTTGTAAACTTGTGAGTCCAATTAAAAAACCATGTGGCACTATTACATTCTCTTCAAAATGATTTTAGTTCGTTGAGTTTGACTAGCTTGATTTGTATAACAAAGCACTTACCTTGATAAGATTGCTCAGATGTAGTTTCAGCAAAATATTTTTAACATATTTTAAAAATATTTTAAAATATTTTTATGACTTTTTTTTAAGTATTTTAATTCAGCAAATTAATAGGGTTTTTTTCCTTTAGTCAGAATTTTCTTAGCATGTTCACATTTTTTTTCGTGAGTGACCTTTCAAAGAGGAAAGAAAAAAAAAGCACTCAAATCCCAAAGATTTTGTTCATTCTGGAAAAGAAAGCTGGTTTTGGTAGTAAGTATTTCAAATCCAATCAATTCAGTGTCTTCAGCAAAATCAAGCTTCCTTGCTGGAGTTTTTGTTAGTCTGTCTTAAATGTGTTCGACAGAGAGGCAAAACACCTGGCTTTTTCAGCAGCGCGCAGACTGTGCAGGGCTCATGATCAGGGCACTGCATGGTACCGTCTGCTGGAAAGTGCCGGGGAGCTGCCGAACCCACCCCGAGGGTCGTGCCATGAGCAGGAGCTCCTTAGCCTGCAGCAGCCCCCACTACAATCACATTATATTCCCCCAGGGAAGATTGCCGCAGCAGCCAGTCCTACGTACTGCCTAACGCTGGCCGGATGCTTCCTGCCGTTTCTGCGACCTGGAGCTCCTTGCTTGTTTTCATGATGGGAGAAATATTTTGAGGCACTCTTCTGTTCGTACACCACTCTCAAAGGTGTGATGGGAGTAGCACTTGAGAGAAGCAGTCTGAAACTGAGAGAAAATTCTTGGTTTTCTCACTTGATCACACTTTTTGTTAGTGCTTTTCTTTGAGGAAAAGGTGAATAGTCTTGGGAAAAAGAGACAAAAAGTAGACATCAGTAAAATAACCTTATATTTTGTAAAGCTGAGTGAAACTCTGTGGAAAATTACTCCACTACTTGTATTATATGTAGAATAATTCTTGTAGTAAAATGTGATTTGACAGTGATGATTTGGGTAAAAATAGAGAAGCAAATAATTCTCTACAATGTTTGTTCATAATTGTATGAAAATGTTTGTTCATAATTGTATGAAAAAATAATTGCCATGAAACCTGCACTCCAGTTTACTCTCCAGGAAAGTTAATAATTTTTTTCTTTCCTTTGTGTCTCAGTTATTAAGTTGAGGTATATGAAAACCGTTATGTAATTGTGCAGAATCAAACGTGATGGTGATGATGGTGGTGTTACAATTTTCATGTATCGCAATTTTGCCAGCTGATATGTTCATCCTTAACAATCCTTAACAGCTAGCTGTCTTTGCCTGAAAGGATTTTTATTTAATTTATGTTTTATTAGCAAGGCTAGTTAGAGAGAGAGACTTTCTGACCTTCCTACAGTGAGAGAGAGTGTTTATATTTATTTGAACTGGCTAATTGCAGTATATATATGTATATATATATATATATAAGTGACTACAGGTAAAGACAGAGCAATCTATAAATAGTTAAATGTTTGGAAATAAATACATTATTTTCTTTAATACTTAAAACTCTTTCTAATTCCATCAATTTTCATTAAATTTTTGAAATTGCTATAGTCATCATTTATAGGTATACATGTTAATCATGATAAATGACTGTTATTTTTATTCAGCATGTAATTAAGGAAACAATTACAATCTCATGAAAGATGCTTAATAACAATTTAAACTATCGAAGACTTAACTGTAAATACTAATGGACTGAAATGTGATTTAAGTGTGGTCAAGAGAAAACTTGAAGACTTCAGAGAGACAGCAGTATATATGTATATACTTATATATTTTAAATGTTGAGATTTTTGCCTAGGATAGACTCAGTCAGCCTTTCTTTCTTTTCAGTTTATCAGTCAGCATTGTAGTCCAAATTCTTCCCATTTTAGGAGGTGTTTCAGTGAGAAAGTTTCAGGGGATATTTCTAAGGAAATCAGTAGAATAGATATATTCAGAATTGATATATGGCGTTTGTCCACTCCCTTCCTTCAAAACACCACAAACTGTATAAACTACCCTTTTTTTTTCCCAGTTATTTTCAATGCAGGAGTCTGTCAAATGTGTGGATTTGTAATGATAGATATCTGTGAGGAATACAGATATATTAATGTACCTTTATTTATTTATTTATTTATTTATTTATTTATTTATTTATTTATTTATTTTTAAGCAAAACTAGTTTTTGATTATGTTTATCCACAAAAATTTTTGTAGTGCAACTATATTGTCTTTTTTACTTTTCCTATGTGTTAGTGTTCTCAGTTACTGTTGACTTCATAGGATTCATTTTTCTTTTTGTATTTTGGCTATCAAACTTATTTAGAAATTGAGACGTGATCTTTTTACTTAGCTCTCTTCAGTTTTTCTCTTGCTCTTTCTTTATATACATTTTTTTTTTCCTGTAGTGCTTTTTTTTTTCAAAATCAGTTCATAAATAAATCACTGAAACCTCTTTTTGCAGCCCTAGCAAGGATCTAGTTTTGTTACTATTATACAGTTGCACAGTTTTGTACAACCAGTTCTACACTGAATTAGTTTGCAGATGTTCCTCGTATCTTATGCTTTAGATAAATTAAGCCATCAGAGTACTGAATGACCTCTGCAACTTCATATTTTTTGTTGTTCTTCCTAGTTTTGAAGCAATTTATTTATCAGTTATGATGTCCAGTGTTTTATCCATGAAGCTTTTAAGCTTATTAGGAACTTGCTATCTGGAATGCAAAAGCTTTCCTGAGAAATCTGTTACAATTATAACTCCTGTTTATTTAGATATGTACTCAAATGTATAATTATCCTCACTAAGGTTTAGGAGTCAGCTTAGATCTTATTTCAAAAATTCAAAAATTATTTGCTCCTTCTAGTATTACAGATTTTTCTTTCTTCTTTTAATAAATATTTGCTTTATTTTCATGCTGGTTTTAATAATCCTAAAGTAAAATGATGATGAATATGTTACTTAAGCAGAAATTGATCTTTCAATCAACATACATATCCAGTAAGTTAAAAATGGAGTGAGAGGAGGAGGTATTGTACAAATTCTCCACAAGAACAGAGGATGTATCTGGAAGGATAAATGTTGGTCTTGATTTCTGTGTCATAGAAGAAAACAGACATGCTCTGACCAACTGAGTTAAGGTTAAGTATATGATGTATCTCTCCTGTATTTTCAGTCACTTAAAACTTTGATAAACATTATGTGTAAGTGATCATGTGTAGTAAAACTCTCCTCCAGGCTGAATTTTTTTTGATAGCAACAAGAACATTTTTTCCAAGTATTTTTCAAATGGAAAATATTGACATTGTTCAAAATGCCATTTCATTAAAACACTTCAATTTATATTAAAAATATCCCAAATGCTCTCTACAAATGGTATAGGTGGAAACTGAGAGGCCATACTACTGTTTTCAATTTCCTAAGATGTATTTATCTTGTGTGATGCAGTGGCTCTTTGAGATACCAGGATTTGCTCATAACAGCACTACTACATCTATGGATTATAGAACACCATGGCTCAAAGGTGATAAACTCATAGTTTGGAAACCAAATATATATATATTAATATCAAGACCCACAGCCCAGACTAGAATGCTGACAATGATTTTTCTTGCTCTGGGTTCTGTAGGTTTTGGAAATCTTTGTATTGTGTAAAGTAGCTGTGTCTTGAAATTACTCCAGCTCATGTTGATGGTAAAAGGCAGTGGGCATGAGATGGGAATCAGCATGGTGCTCTGCTGCTTCTCTGAGCTTGTCCATAGGATGCTCTTGAGAAAGCTGATTCTGAGCTGCTTGGAATAAACTGAGTTAAAACTTCTTCTAGACCAGCTTGTGATCATGACTGGAACAATTGAAAATGCTCCAACATTTCCTGATTTCCTTCTTTTTTAGACACTGAAGGAAGAACATGTTATTTTGATGCCTAAGTATTTCATCAAATGTTTGATTTTACTGTAAAAAATCATCCAGTCTTTGCATGTACAGACCCTATGAAACAAAAAAACAAACAAACAAACAAGCAAAAAAAGAAAAAAAAAAGGAGTAGGTAAGAAAAAGCTCTTCAAGGCGCAACTTATAAATAAACTTTCAAACATGATTTTTAATCTTTTAATTACATCATAAATTAAGCAGGAATTTAATCATTTAATCAGCATTATCTATAAGGATTATTTCTAATATTTTTTTTCAGAATATTCTATCAATTAAAAGTATAGTTTAATTTATGACGTTAAACATCCTATATTCATCTTTTAATCATTTCTTAACTACTGTATTATGGGCCTGAGATAACTATTGTTTAACTAAGCATTACATCAAATTTTTGTTGAAGGCTTGGTTTTCAAAATCCTTCTTTTACTAGTTTTTTTTTTTTTTTTTTTTTTTTTTTAATGCAGTCTGATCTCTGGCATTCGGCATGCTGTGTTTCAGCTCAGAAGAGACCTTTTTTATCTGAATGGCTTGATAACCAAAAACTGTTTCAGTACTGTTAAGGGTCTATTTTTGGTCTGATTGAAAAACTCTTAGCATAAATTTAAAAGACTATCATATGGTTTCAAACTAGCTTCCACTGATTCCAAAGTAGCCCCCAAATTTATTGGATCTCTGTTAGAATTTCTCCTGTCTTCTAGCAAGCTTAGAAGGTTCAGCGGGTCTTTTGCCCATTGTATGATACAAGGCATAGAAGCTGTAGTAATGGCCTTTGTATTTCAGCAGAATTCCTCTGTCTGTGAGGAAATGTGGAGAAATACTGAGATTGATTGATATCACTATTCCAGTGGATAAAAGCCGTGGCATTCAGATGCTTTTAGTTCTTTAGATTATGAATCTGAGGATCACTTTAATCTACAAGTAAGTGACAATAAAGCATCTTTTTTTTTTTTTTAACTCTACATTATTATCAATTATAAATAATGAGATCCCCCACACACCTTGTTTTCAGGGTCCTTTGGACTATTTGCAAGATCAGAGTCAAAACTGTGTGATACCTGGCCAGCTGAAGATGAGTAATGCCTCTACTATTTTAGGTCTGCCAGAGCACTCCCATAATCAGAACTTTCACAAAAGGTATATAATAAAGGAGAAGCAGCATCTGAAAGTCATGTTTTTTAGCTTACATAGATTCTATTATGGTCAAAAGGAATTTGGAGAATGATAGAGTTTGTAAAATGAACTCTACTGTAGATCTACAGAAAAATCTGTAGATTTTTCATAGTTTTTATATGATTTAAAGATTTCTTATTTGCAATCTGTGTTTGTATAGAAAGAGACTTCATGTTCTTTCCTTACTGCTTCTAGGTTTTACTTTTTTAAAAAATGTCCATCTGCTAAGCTATGTTGTAAAATAGATATTTGGAAGAAAAAAAGATCTGGGGCTTTAGTTGTACTGTTTTTTCCCCTCAATTTTACACAGCCCCTGTGAACCTACTTCAGGTGAACTTTTTGTTTAGAATTTTTTTTCAGAGTCTTCTCTTATCTCTCTTTAGCTCTTCAAACTAATCTACTTTACCAGCTTTACTATCACCAAGCTTTCAAATAGAAAATCTTATATCATAAAAGTTGCTTAACAAATTTGTTTTTAGGATTGCATAAAATATCATCATGTAGAAAACCCCTGCCTGGGATGATCTGCTTCCAGTTTACTTTTTCTGATGAATTAACAACTTGGTACTTGGTAACTTGGAACTCATTCTTGAGGTTCTTTGCCACCGTTTTTTATAATGACGGTTGATTCATGTGATATACTTTTATCCTACAATTTGTAGCCATGCATGTTGTATTATATTGTGTTGTAATAGCACATATCTTGTAGGTTATAATTAAAAGGAAAATTATTGTTATTGCTTTTGTTAAATTAAACTTTAAACTGAATTGGCAATTTATATACTATATAAAGGCTATGTCATTAAGGAAAACACATGGCACTGTTCTCCAGCTTTCTGTTAAACTTAGGATTTTTTATTTTCCTTTTGGTGTAGAGGTGGCTATCAGTGGCAAACCAAATGCACATGAGATAGATTTAATTGAAATTCAGCTGTTCATTCTGTGAAGCCTGCCATCTGATTCATATTTTTTGGGCCCAGGCATAGTCTCGCAGAAAGTGTTTGTGCCAAGTGAATCTTTCTAAGAGTCTGTTAGCAATATGACACATTCTTAACCCTCCTGTCACAGTGAGGGTTTTCCTACTAACTTTACTGAAAACATATTTTGTTCCTAAACGCATAGGTGGAGATTTTGTTTCATTTATACAGAAATATTTGTCAGTAACTACTGAATCACATTCAGGTAGCACATAGAGTTTCTAAAGATACCTATATAGAGATATAAGATATTGTTCTGTGATACATGTGCGTGTGTGCATATATAGATATACTTTATTATCATTATTATACCTCATTGTATATCCATACTTTGTTATATTTACATTTCTACAACCTACATCTATTATTTGTGTCGACAGAAGTAATAGTGAAAGAGTGAGAAGTTAGAAACATGCATATTGTGTGCAGTCATTCTGGGTTATGGAAAATACTTTTTTTTTTTAATCTCCTCAGCCATATTTGGAAATAGATTGGCTTAAGTGGATTTACAGTAAAGCAGAACAGATCACCTTTCATATGAGAAAAAGGACACAAATGTTACCATTTGAACTCCTCAATACAGACAGTCCTCAGAGCAGGCCATGGAGTTCATCTCCCCTCCAGGTAGCAGCCTTGATTTACCTGCTCTTTCTTGTTATATACTACTTTCCTTCTGGATTAGAGCAACTTTTGCTCTAATGTAATTGGTTATATATACTTTCCTTTTTAATATATCACTGAAGATAATATCTGTGTTGCTTAGTTGGTCAAAAATGATGGTAGGGAATCCTCTAAACTATGATACTGTTGTTCCTGCTATGCTCCTTTTACTGAAATGTCCACAACATTTGTCTTTCCCACTACTTACTAGCAACCACGATGTATTAGTAAGAGTTCAGAAGGTATGAATAGCTGTATAGTACTTTGATGCAAAGGTCTTCGGATAAAATGTATCAAGATGGCATACCTAGTTCATAAAATTCACAACATATTGGGGAAAAAAAAAGTTAACTTGCTTGTAGGGAAGCATGGGTTTAGGTTTGGTGATGCTGTGTTAGGAACATCATATATCTTAGGAATGTACAGGAGGGTACCCTTGACCTCCCTATGACCCTGAACCTGGAGCATGCTCAGTCAGGCCAGCAGGCCTGCAGGCCTGACTGAGCAACTCATAACACCTACCTGGAAGGCTCCAGAAGCCTGAAGGTGGGGGGCGGAGCATTCTGCCCTGGCCGACTGACCGCCCACCTACAGGGCTCCACCAACCACAGGGGTCCAGGTAATTAGCATCTACCCAATCCTTTACCTTGCTCCTCCCTTTCTCCTCCCCTTTACCCTTCGTATTTAAACCCCTGTTCTTCCTGAATAAAGTTGGCGATTGACCCTGACTTCTGTGAAGTTGTTTGTCAATTGTCCAGGACCGGTACGCCCTTTACTCGGGCAGCCTAGCTCCAATCCCTCCTTCCAGACCTGAAGCGGCAGGCCCGGACTCCTAACATCGGTCGCTTCTCCCTTGGCGACGCCGTCCCAGGGTAGCAAGGAGTCGTGGGGAGATGTGACACGTGCCGGAAAGAACACTACGTGAGAGGCAGGCCTTAGAAGGCCATAAGGCCCGAGGGCCGAAGCTGAGCCTCCGGCCCGCCCTTACTTGCTTAACTAAAATTTCAATATTTGCCTCATATCCTTAATGAAGCATGTATACTATATATAATGTTCTATACTATATATACTGTCCTATAATGTTCTACGGACTATTTTAATAATGTAGATCAACATATAATCATAGAATGCCTAAGGTTGGAAGGGACCTCAAGAGGTCATCTAGTCCAACCCCCCCTGCACACGCAGGGCCACCTAGAGCACATGGCACAGGGCAGCATCCAAACGAGTCTTGAAGATCTCCAGGGA
>JAWLRI010001021.1:990246-1026958 GCA_034781795.1 Crypturellus tataupa
TTTGATGTTTAAGTTTGTGGCCATTTCCTCTTGTTCTGTCACTGGCCACTACTGAAAAGAGGCGGGCCCCATCCTCCATTATGCCATTAGATTTCAAAGCGGACATTAGCTAAAACTGAATTGAAATTTTATTGACTTGATTAGAGCTTTTTGCCAACAGAGAAAAAATGATAGCAAGGCCTGAGGCCAGTTCTAGCAAACAGAAAATTGGAAGAATCAGCAAATGTTCCTCGACGGAGTAATTCACGTTTGGTGGCAAGCTGAGCAAGAATGCTTCTGTGAAACGTAGTGAGGTCCCCAACTCCTGGGTAGCCCTATAGGGCCACTCCAGTGGTACACATTGACCCTGAACACTGTTTATGCCTTTGGTAGTGATTTAGACTCCGTCTTAGTGCCAGATGTCCTCTGAGCAGCCCACCTGGTGGGACAGCTGGTTTTGGCTGGGCAGGCAAAATAACACATGTAGCACTGGGCTGTAACAACGGGACTGCAAAGGGAGGAGCTGTGTCCAAAGGGCCTCTGCTCTTAAGACTTTAGGGCAGGGCTCTCGCACCTGGAGTATTGGGTGCAGGTCTGGGCTCCCCAGTCCAAGAAGGACATTGAGCGTCTAGAGAGGGTCCAGCACAGAGTGACAAAGATGATAAAAAGGACTGGAGTCTCTATTGTATGAGGGAAGGGTAAGCGAGCTGGGCCTGTTTAGTCTGGAGAAGAGAAGACTGAGGAGGAAATTTGTTCAACATGTTCAAGTACCTGAGGGGTGATTGTAGGGAGGACAGGGCCAAGCTCTTGTCCGTGGTGGCGTGTGATAGGACGAGGGGTAACAGGTGCAAGTTGGAACACAGGAAGTTTAATGAACTGTACTTTACTTTACTTTACTTACTTACTTTTACTGCAGATCTTCCAAACCTGCCTGGATGCCACCCTGTGCCACGTGCTCTAGGTATCCCTGCTGGAGCAGGGGGGTTGGACTAGATGATCTCTTCCAAACTCAACAATTCTGTGATTCTGTGGCTCATATTCCTTCATGTGACCACCCCTTATCTCATGAACTGGAAGCATGTGAGAAATTTCAGCCAACTCTATTAAAGAACCATGATATGTGACTATCTTTTTGTTGGTCAAATGAATTTTAAAGCTTGGATTATCTCTTCTCTTTGAAAAACTTATGATCTGGAAATAGAAGTCTATGCTCACTAAACTTTATTCAATAAATAAAACCAAAGTGCTTCTCCTACTAAAAATAATATTGAGGCTCTCATATGCAATCCGCTAAACTATATTGTGGCTTATATTTTTGATTGGAAAGAAATAAATATTACATACAAAAACAATTTCATATATCTTCTCTTTAAAATTTATGTATTTTTAAAGATTGCTTCCCTCATTATATTGGCAATGACATTAATATTGAGATGACTACCCATTAAAAGAAATTTAATTAAAAGAAATTAATTTTCCCATTACTTCAGAACAAGTCTCTTTGAGTAGCAATGTTTCTCTTTTCACACTGAATTATGGTGTATGTGCAGTACTTTTCTGAGAAGAACTACTCTTCCCTAGAGACTAGGCTGAGCTCAAGAAAGTACATTTAATTTAGGACTACAGGTTTAACTTGATTAAGATTAATGTAACCCAGTGTCCACTAGATATGAACAGGGAGCGTGAAGAAGATTTCCCTCAGAAGTGGTAGGAATGCATCTGAGAAAGACATAGGGAATTGTAAACCCTGTCCCAGTAGCTAATATTTCCTAGCAAAAGGGAAAACAGCTACCTTGATATCAGAACACGTCCTCAGCGGTGGTTTCTTTGTAAATAGTGGGTCAATTCCAATGATTAACATCCTCGGCTGCTTAGACACTGCATGCCTTCAGAGAACGTTTGGAAAGAATACTATGAGAAGTGAGGCAGCAACGAAAAGATTGTTTAAGTAGTCTGGGAAGATTTAAGATGCTTCCTCTTAAAATAAAATGACAGGTTCTGTGTGGAAATAATTCTTCTAGCGGTAAGCTCCTGCTCACTTTCTGTTTGGCGTCTCAGCTGTGCGCTGATGATGTAGAGATTTCCATCTGAAACTCCCAGGACAATATGCTTCCTCCCTGCAGAAACTAGGGCAGGGAAGCAAATGAAGAAACATGTCTGTTTGGTATGGAGCGACAGAATCATGGGAATTTCCCTGACCCAAAGTCTAATTTTTATATTTTTGGTGTGTGCTTTCCTACTCATATTCTTGCACTCTTTGCCTCAGCCCTGGTCAGGGGGTACATGAAAAGATGAGCAACTAGTATAAACCTTTGAGGGTCTTCCCATCTCCATTCATGCCTGTGCAGTATGCCATCTTCATAAATACTTTTCCTCCTTTGGCCAAAGGACCCTGTACTGTATTTTTGCATGAAACTGTATTGCAGATAGATATTTTTATAATTCCCAAAGTAAAGTTGTCAGGGTTTTATTAGGAAAGAGAGAAACATCTTAGCCTACTGTGCAAAATCATTGGATATAGTTTCCTAGGTATAAATTACCATCCATCTCAATAAGAGCTGCTAACTGGGTCTCTGCAAGAAACCCAAAATAATAAAGTATAAAATTAACAGGAATAATTTCAAGCATAATAGTTTAAACAGATATAACAAAAATTTTGAGATATTTCAGGGGATATTAGTAAATTGCAGGTCAGTTCACCACTGGCTATTGATATAGAAAAAAGATTTTTGCAGAGTTGGAAAGAATTCTGTTAATTAAAAGCACAAACTTTCATTTCGTTTGGGGTGTTCGTTGTAAAAAATACAGTGAGGGTTAATAAAAGCTCTGCAAATTTATGGTGCAGAACTGGATGGTTAGAAGTTTTGTTCCAATTGCCTCGGAAGATGATAAAGGATGAAGGTTCAGAATTTCTTAGCTGAATTCAGCTAACATGCCTTGAAAACACTTTGCTTTTGATAAGAAGCACAGCATTAAAGAGATGCTTCAAGCATTTTAGATTTTTTTTCTTTAATGTGTGAAGTAAAAAATAGATATGCAATACTATTTTCAGTTGCTGAGTTCTTTGATAAAATAGGCCAGCAACAATGACCAGTAATTTTTATTTAAAGACTGTATTTCTGGAAAGAGGGAAAAGCAGACTTTAGTGGACTAAAACTTCAGACCTCTAAAGACCCCAATTTGAAGGATAAATTGATCTCTGGCCCAAAGTAAATCATAACAGTCATGATTTACTTTGATTCAAAACCTCTTTCTGGGGCATTTATGACTCAGCTCCCTCCTCAGTTTGATACTAGTTGTTAGATACTGTAAAATCCTCCATTATGCACAGAGGTTTAGATGCCTCTTCAGAGAGCTTTTACAAGCTTGGAGAGTTGCATGGTTGAAGACCTGCTGAAGTCCATTTAGTTATTCTTAAAATACAGGAACCAAATTTCAGATCCAGTTTGTTGCCTGCCTCTGTATCAGAGATGAGGAGATGAGTCTTGGTCCTCCTCTGTGTCTTCTTTCCCAACCTCCTGCCAGCTCCTTGATCTGCAGCACTATTCAGCTGAACACAGCTGCCCATGGTTTCTATGTGGGACAAACCTCTTCGGACATTTCAATTTCCAAGTGAACAAGATGACATTGCTCTAATGATTTCATGTCAGTTGTAAGTCATTGCTTATTCACATATTCCTCCCTTGTAACTAGTCTAAGATTTCTGACGTATTTTTGAGCATTTACAAAAATGCCAATACTGATTTTTTTATAGAGAGTTATTTAATTAGTCAGATTTTTTCAACCCAGTTTCATATGATATCCAGCTGGTATCCTCAGAACCTGGCTGCTAACATCAGTCACTCCAAGCTGCTTAAGCTGCTGCTTTGGCCAGGTGCTCGCTGACATTGCCAATACAAGCATCTCAGGGATGAAACTACATTTTTCAGAAGCACGCTCTAATTTTAACTTCTGAGAAATGTTGCCTTGGGAGCTTTGGCAGTGCTGCTCTGTTTATGATTCTGTTGGCCTTGGTACAAGTTCCCTCATTCTTTGTTTGGTTTGATCTGACAGACAGTGATTTCACCATTTCCTCCTCTTTTAGCTATATGTAATGACTTGGGACTGTAGATTTCCTAGTAAGCTTACAAAACACACAATTGTGACATTACTGTGATATGATGGCTTTTATGGGTTTCCAGCTGTTACTGTGTTTGAGTAGATTAAATAGTTGTGTGTCTTCTTTTTCTTATGTGTGTGTGTGTGTGTGTCTGTGTTTGATTGTGCTTAACACTTCTTCCTTTTACATGCACCAGCAGATTATTACCTAAATATTACTTTGTCGGGCTTTTAACAGTTCAAGATTGCTATGTGAAGTGGGCAAATATATTGTTATGATTTGTTAGCAGATCAAGTTCTCTCTTTTTAATGAAATAGCTTGTTTTGGGATTTAATCTCTCTTCTATAAATACTGAAATAAATTATGACCTACTTATGAGCTAATGAGCTTTTGGAAATGTCCTTTATTATCTCCATATCTCTTTGTAGGTACACTTTACAATTTATGCTGAACATTTCAAACATTATTTTCTTTTTAATATCTAAGCTATATAAATAAAAACAAAAAAATAAAATATATTTTCTCTGCTTCTTTCAAACAAAAATAACTGCAGAGAAAAACATGGGACCTCAGGTTTAGCTTGTTTTATTATGTTATCTGAAAAAAATGGTAGAAGCCCTTCATTGTGGTACTAAAGTCGCTTTTGACCAAGTAAGATTATTTTTTAGAAAATATAGTCTAATCACATATTTTCGTTAATGCTTTCTTTTCCCTCTTTTTTTTGTGAAATAACTCAGATGTGGAACAGAACGCTAAAAATACTTTTACTTACTGCTGTTACGCATCTGACCTTGAATTTATGCATGAATATCTCCCACACCTATTTAACCTATGTACAAATCGAGAGACATACACTTAGTTTCTTTCCTTTATCTTTGATTTACATTAATCCTATTTACTAGCTCGTCCTTCCTCAACTGACTGAATTAGATTTTGTATCCTGCAGTAGATTATAAAAGCTTAGTCAACAGAGAATCAAGATATTTTTTATAGCCAAAGAAAACAGATGATAAACAATCAGTAGATTTATATGAGTCCTCTCTTTACAAATGACTTGGGTAGCTTTGATTCAAGGTATTTGACGTATTTGCTGGAGCTGATGTGTCTTTCCTGAAAACGCTCTCTAGATCCTTGTCCATCCTTAAATTGTAAGAGTTTGGACAAGAAAATACTATATTCTTTAGCTTTCTGAGGCAGGATCAAGCTATCTTCTCATATATAAATATTTATTTTTTCCATAAAAATGTCAGAGAAGGAGATTCCATATCCACATCCGGTAACCTGAATTACTGTTCTGAAATAGAGAAATTTTCTTTTTCCAGTTTTCAAATCTTATTGTCAAAGATTATGTCCTTATGTAGTCCTTTTCAAGTAGTTTTAGCAAAGATTAAACAAGATTTAATACTGTCAGAAATGCAGATTAGGCTTCTCATACACTCCTAGGCTTTGAGATTGAGACAATATATTCTGTACAAGATACTCTCATAGCTGTGAAGAGGCTGTGCTAGATTATAAGCATATAGGATAAAACATATTTTTCTTGCATTCATTATTATAATAAAAATGAAGCAGTTCAGTGGCTTCAGTGGAAATAACAGTTTCATAATTTGTGTTTGTTTTTGTTGTTGCAGGCATGTCCTCTAACTGTGATTTCAGCTTTTTCTGGTATAAGTGATATGTTACTGTTACTGGAATTTGTATGGTCTTTAAAATTGCCTGAATATAATGTTTGGTATATAAATATTTAAAATTTATTGAAGAAAGCTCAGATGTTTTAACTTCCTATTTGTGGAGATATGTAGGTGGTAATATCTTTGGAATCAATTTTACTGTATACTAAATTATTTGCAGAGATACAGAATGTCCAAATTATCAGTGATAATGTTGGCTCAGATTATTTTCTCTTTTCTGCATAACAGTGATTTGACTGAATCTGATTATAACATTATTCTACATCCACTTATAATTGGTTGTGTATGAAAAGCCAATTGTATAACAGATGTGTTATCTAAAAATATCTGACCAATGGATAACTTTATTAGTTCCCTCAATAAAGTTAGCTGTAGTTGTGTTAAGTTCCTTAGGATGATTATGGTCTTACATTTATAATAATATTATGATTGTGTTACTGTCATGGTTGCTAAAATTTAAAAACTTGGTCACATCTGCTAACATCCTTTGTTCTAGCTAATCTAAAGAGCTACTAAAACCCTTTTGCATAATGGTTGTGAAAGCAGTAGAAGTTGCCACCACCCATGAGAGTCTGAGTAGAAATTAATGGACTTGGTGAGTGAATGGCAGTGGATGTATTTGGAAGAAATAAGACTTTGACAGTTTGTAACAACTCATATCCACACACCACTACTAGAAAGCTAGCCGCCTCCAAAAGGACTGTTACTGAGCTTGATATTCAATAGCAGTTTACAAGACTGAATTTTAGCTTCTCTTGTAGCCAAATGATGCCTTCCCTATGTTGAGGCAGCTTCTGCTAGCCATGAAATTGTATCTGCTGATCTCCAAAACAACAACAAGCAGGCAGTATGGCAGAGAGTAGGGTAAGATTATGGCCTTTTTTGTCTTTTCACTCTCAACTGCCTGGCACTATTGACACCACATGTTTATCTTGGAAAATACGTCTCATATTGAGGATTGAATGAAAAACACTCTGAAAATCAGTCAAGCTTGTGCAGTGAGTTAAGATCATTGGGATAGGAACGTTACTCAGCCTGTTCAAAAGAAAAATTCTTGTGCTCATGATGGTCGAACATTGCCCAGATCCTATTGCCGCTAAGTTTCTGTGAGGTGCTAGGCAAATTATATAAATGAGATGTCAGCAGCGAGTCACTAATGTCTTCCACACTTGTAATTATGGAACTTAGAGCCTGAAGTGCATGAATAATTAAACTGTTTAGGATCTGTGCTCTGAACATAAGCCTCCTGTATTGCTAAGCTCCAAAAAAAATCTGACAGCTCAAATGTGTGGACACGTTCAAAAATTTTGGTGTTAATGTCTATATGTCAGCTTCTGATACATTAAAAAGGGATAATAGTGCTTGCAAGTAATATTCATCTCAGATGGGAATTGTGGTGATAAAATACTATGGTAAGAGAACCACAGAAAGTCGCATAAGAAAATTAATAGATCTGTATTCAGTACAGAGTTTGGATAATGTGCAGTAAATAATGTATGCATCCACACTGTGAATGTTAAAAATAACGCCATACTGAATAGCTACACAGTCTGCGGGCACTATCCATCCTACAAAATGAAGTAGCCAGGGGTGGTATATTGGCAATGTAGTGTTCAGTTGTTGACTTGAAAGCTGCATCGCAACATACTGAAACTAATAGGTAGACCTTCTGCCATTTTGCGACTCCGTTTTTCAGAGCTAATTATGCTTTTAAATTTTTTCCTTGCTTGTTTGCTTTGTTTTCTATTCATGCAAAGATGGATAGGTAGCTATGGAAGATAGCTATGCTCCAGTTATACTTAATTATATATTTGGGAATAAAAGCACATTATGTGCAGTAACTAAGCACATATTCTGGTTCTCAAAATCACAGTTTAGTACATTCTTAATTCATTGGATCACACAGTAGGACATTCCAAACAGATTTATAGTTAAGAAGATAAAGTGAGACATCAAGATACTCCTATTCGGAATAAGTGTTTTATATTTCAGTATTTCTGTTTTCAGTGACTGCCTTACAAAATAATACATTTTTTTTTTCAAAGAATACAACAGAGCAGTTCTTGTTGGTTTTTATTTTAAACAATAGCTCACTTAACAAATTCATTTTCACCTACCAGGAAAATTTTCGGAAGAACTGTGTGTAAGTGACAACTTTGTGTGTAAAAATGTTGACCACATGAAAATATATTAATATAGAGAGACATAAGTATGTTAACTTTTTTTGTTTGTTTTTGCATTTCAGCATGTGGTAAGTTTTCTGGATATGGACCTTACTCTTACTCAGATTTATTTATTTATTTATTTATTTATTTTTCTCTTTCTTTATCCTTGCTAGATTTAAAAGTAACCTAATTTGATTGTTTTCTGTTGTAATATTCTCTGCTTAATTAAAAATTAGATAGCCATATTTTGCAGAATAAAACAATATTCCCTCTGGCCCAGTTTTCTAGGAAAAAAAAAAAGTTTTAAATTTGGATTTCCCCCCCCCCGCACCATCTGAAAAACCATTTCAAGTGGAATAGCTTTAAATATATGCACACATTTTGGATACTATAATCATCATATCTCTGCATCTTTCTCTGTTACACAGAGTTTTTATTGAATTTGTTTTGTATGTGGCAAGACATCTTTCAACAATAATAAGGAATGTTGTGCAGATATTTTAAAAATGGACCATATATTTGCATATGGCTCAGGTTTAAGGAGTTCTTTTCCGGTGATATATTTAAAGAAAAACTGAGCTCTTCCACTGCATACAAACTGATGAATTACTTTTTTGACATTTCTAATTTACAACAGTTCAGGTATAAAGACACAGAATTTGAATGTCTCTTGCTTCCTACTCTTGAATCTACATAAAGATTAATTTCCTGTCTAAGTAGTGCTGAGTTATCAATCATTCATGCCACTAAATGTCAAAGGCAAAGAACTTACTCTGCAATAAGATTAAACTCTTTGTTGTAAAGAAAAGATAATCTCTTTCTCAGAGAGAAGAGGGAGAGAAGAGGAAAATGTTTTAATTGTTTTAATCTTATTTACTTGGAAAATGCTCAGACTGGAAATTTACCCTGACATTCAAGTGTATGCTATGGTCTCGAAAAAGCTTATGGAAAAAACTATAAGAAAAAATTAAAAAAAAAATCAGTAGTATTCTTAAAGCTGGACAAGGAGGAAAGCAGTCTGATGCCTAATGAGAAGCAGGCATTAAAATAGACTGCTAAGACTGGTGATTCAGAGAGGCTATCTGTCAGATGACAGAGGAGCCAGATAGGCGTAAGGCCAGAGGATAAAATATTTCAAGGTTTCTTTACTTGTAATGCATACAGAAATGTGGGATACTTTCATTCCCCAGCCCCCATCCTCTTTTCACTCTGCTGTGCCTAGCGCGTGCAGTTAATATGGTGTTTAATGTGGAAACGTGCTCAGGCACTTGCACTTCCTGCTAGTTAGCAGATGAGATCAGAGCCAGTGGGAACTTTAGCCCTCAATTTATTGCCTATGAGCAAACGCTTTCTTGCTTCAGAACTAAGAGAAAAATATATCCTCCTTTAGCCCAACATGTATTTTAGGCTAACACAATTGAGATTCTGAAGCCTTGAATGAAATTCTAAATATACATGCACACACACACCTTGTCTTGAAGGTTTTTTATTTATTTGTTGACCTAACAAAGTGTTTTCTTGCAGTCACTGGAGAGGGACCTTGAGTGGTATTGTTCTATCTATCATATTCCTCAAAGTCTGAGTGCAGCTGAAATAAAACTTGCATTGGAGGCCATCTCAGGCCAAAAAAAATATATATATATATATATATTATATATATATATAAAAGCATATACTACATATAAATATATATATAGTGCTATTGTTTAAGATGCTAGTACCTTAACATTGCTTACTGTCAAGGTTTGAACCCAAATGGTTGCTTTTATTTCCTAGTTAATGACATTTACCCTCGCTATCTTTGGCCTTACAAGGCAAGAGAACACAGATTTCAAGGAGGAAACCTTTGGGACTTTTGAAAGAAAGCTGATTTTTCTCCTAAGTTAAATGAATGAATGACCCTGGGAACTGGGATAACTAGTTGAATCTGGGGAACTTTTGCTTGTATCACCTTCTTTGGCCTTCTATAGATGCTAAATTGCATGCAGTGAGTGAGGCTGTATATAAAATACCCAGAAGATGTATCATTATTTTTCACAGATGCTGATCACTGGATATTTTTAGCTGAAATTTTTCAGTGACAAATAATATATGTTTAATATTAGTTTATTTGGTACTGCTGAATATTTTGAGAACTATTTACTTTGGATTCTTTTATTTCCCTCTAGCAAATGGGAAGGTGGGGAAATGAAAGGAGGTAATTGTCTTTTATTATTCAATAATTAGTATTTATGTCAGCTATAGAACAAAAACAGCTTTTAAGGAGTTTGGTCTTATTATAAATAACAAGTAGGTTAAATATTTCAAAAGGACAGCTAGTAGTTTGTATACTTACTCTGAAACTAATTTTCTGTAACAGAACACTGTAATCAGAAAATGCATGTTAGTCACTGTTTGCATATGCATCCTTAATACTTGTGTACAGCTGTGAGAAGTAGGAATACAGGTGTTGTTATATGTGCTTTCAGAGGAATATTGTAATTTACCTTAAGTCTTATAACAACATGAGTTTCCCTGAATTATTTTCTGTAAGAAATATGTCTTATTCTGCTGATACGGTTGCTATACAGACAAGACTCTTTATCAAAACAGCCAAGTATAAATACAATTAAACGAACCGCGAATCATCAGACCACAGTATTATTCAAAAAATAAGTCTTAATCAGGACATTCTTTACTAATTCCGAAGTTCCTGAATATTATGCTAATTAGTAAATGGATTTTACATTTTCTTTTACTGCAAGGTTTTATGGAGGTAGGTTGCCTAAACAACCCTCCGGTTGACATCTTCAGACTTTTGTTCGGTGCAACTAGTCAGAACATAAAATATCCTGAAATGTAGAATTATTTTCAGCTACATTGGATTCCTAAAAAGGTAATTAATTTGAACTGTAGTCAATGATACACTGAAAATAGTAATGCAGAATACTCTGGTCTATATTTTCTTATTACAGGACTAATATAGAACTATAGTTTTAGAGCTAAATGAAAAATTAGGTGTACTTTCATGCCTATAACTACTGCTCTGTCGTAGACTACCACACTGATACTGCTTTTTGACGCTACCTTTTGTCTTACTCTCAGGGCAGAGAATGTGGGTAGAAGGGACAGACACCTCCCAAAGCTGCTGCAGTGGAGACCAATCAAGCTCTAGGTGGAGCAACAATCTAGCTCCCAAGAGTGAGGGATACCACAGTGTGGCATAATCTGTAATGAAGATTGACTCTCAACTTACAGTTAATGTGTTATATAATTTCTAAACTCCTCAAAGCCAATCGGTTTGATAGTAACTCCATTGCACCTTAGATTACATTTTAGGACTGATTATTTACTTATAGAAAACCTAGAAATAGACTGAATATTGAACTATGAGATCTTCTAGTAGCCGAAAAAAGGAAGATGATCTGAATTTAAGTGGGCAGAAATAGTCTTTACAGGTGAAGTGTTAGGTTTAATGTGACATTAATATCTTTTTATATCTTTTTTTTGTTTGCTTCTAACTCAAGGTCCATTTTATTACTCAAGGTCCTTGAGTAAAAGGAAGTGAAATGCAGTTTATAGGATAAGAAATGTTATAATTAAATAATTTAATATGATGGTGAAATTTCATTAAAATAATTGATGTTATATCAGGAAAGAACCTGTGTCAGTGGATTCCTATTTTTCTAGAGAAACAGTTTTAGCTAAAGAGATGGAGTATTTTTCAGTGCCCAGTCACTTAATTTTATCCTGTCTTTATTTTGTCTCTAATAACATTACCTGAAAATAAGCTGAAATGGAAGCTGGTAGAATGGCATAGGTGGGTGGTGGTTACATTTCTGTGCACCTGAGTTATCAAAAACAAAGGAACAATAGGAGGAGGTATCTGCTTCATCTAGTGAAAAAAAGTGTATTATTTTAATACTTCAGATAGACTTTTCTGTGGAAAAAGCTAACTCTTTATTTGTCTGGTGTGTGTACTGCTACAGCTAATAAACCTTGTCTAGTGAATTGCTTTGTTGTTATAGTATGAAGCAAGGAACCAAGGATGCTGGTAGTCTGGACTATCAAAGATAATATGTTAAAAGCTGTTACCTTGATTTCACAAGGCTTTTTACATGGTCTTCTACAGTATCCTTGTATTTGTGTTGAGAAGTAAAAATCTGAAGGGAAAAGATGAGTGAGAAACTGGTATGGTTGGGTTTGGTAGGTTCTGGTTATTGGTTCATGTTCTACCTAGAGGTCATTAACAAGCAGAATACCTCCAGGATCACACCTTGGAGCTATTTCACACCTTTATCAGTGACCTGCAGGGAGAGGCAGAATGTGCTATCATGATGTTCAAGGACTATATCAGTTGAAAAGTTTGGAGCAGGGCTGCTATTCTGAGAGATACTGGTGCATGCAAGTTAAAATTGTTCGCAAAAAATAGAAAATGTACCTATCTGATTTCTTCCCTCTAATTACTTCTGAAAATGATTTGGATGTTAAATACTCACAACTCTTACCTGATTATGAATCAGATATGTGGGCGTCTTACTTCAATGTATAACAGTGTATAGGTAACTTGAGTTCATTGTCATCCCTTGAAGAAAGAAAATGCTAAAACTTTGTCATTTGCATTATACAAAAATTTGTACTTGCTGAAAATTTCAAATAAATGGACTTTTAAATTTTCAGTGAGCATTTCCAAAAATCAGCTTGTCAAACAACTACTGAGCTCAGTAGCACACTGTGATGACCAATTCTTTTCCTCATTTCCAGAGCAGGTGCTTTTCCTTCACACGTGAGTTTTTCTCTTGAGGCCGTGAGTTCGTGCTCCAGCAATTGCATGGTCATCTAATGTAGTCAGCTTGTAGATCCTTTTGACTTGAGGTTTTTTTTTTTTTTTTTGGTACTGTTAGAGTTGAAGTGAAAAACAGTATGGTTTTAGCATGCATTGCATGATATGAAGACTCAGTTCCTCAAAGGAGGAGCTTGTTACAGGAAGGATTTGAAAGGTACACCAAGAGTGTTGCTGATGTTGTAACCTCTCCATAAATAGTTACGCTAAGTAGGACCAAATCTCATCTTAGAAAAAAAAGAAGTTATGCTGTGTCATTGTTCACAAGACACCTTGAATGTAGAGTTAACTTAAATAAAGAAAAAGACATTGAAGAGACTGTCAAAATGTCTTATGCATCAAGACAGATACTGTTCTCTGTTAAAAACAAGCAACTGCTCCACAGCAGAGGGAAGCAACTGTAGCTGATGTAGAACATTTACTGTGTCTCTGCAGTCTGCATAAGGGTCAGCAGTGCCCAGAGCTCCCAGTCAGATCTTATATGGATCTCATGAAAACAATACAAATTATTCACACAGCCCCATGAAGCAAGAGTTTGGACTTGTTTTGTGGGGCTAATTGTCCGTTTACATCAAAGTGTACTTACTGGAAAACTGTACTTCAGGCATAAGGATGATAGTTAAAGATGCCGCAAGCCAAATAAGCATTATGGACTGTGCAAAGACATAATTTTACAGCATCTAAGTAAACAACTCTTCTTTCTGAAGCAGCCTCTTATCTACAAGTGGAATATAAAAGAATCTGATGAACTGTAAGTCCATCACAAACCAATTCAATTAAATTATAATCCTCTTTATTTTTAATCTATTTCTGTTATAAATTTCCAATTCATTTCTGATGTTCTTTGGTAGGCACTTTTGTTTTGTTTTGTCCCTTTCTCTGTCCTCCTACTAGCTTTTGCTATAAATATCAAGGATTTTTTCATGAATGCTACAATCCTGGAAAAGTGTTCCAACTAGTCTAATTAGTGTCCAGTATAATGCAACAATATTTAGTTTTCAATTAATCATCAGGGTCAAACACTGTCCTCTTGAGTGCAGTGAATAAAAAAGCAGTGCTCTAATCTCTTTATTAAAAGATTCTCTTGGGTTACAGAAGCAGGTTAAAAATTATGCTATCAAAGATACTGCATCTGCCAAAAGCGCCTTTGTAAAGGACTAGGAATATTTTCAGCATTTCAAATTAAAGGGGGCGAGGGGAGAAATAGCACCATCAGAAAACTGCTTGATCTAGCCTTATTGCAAATGGAAACAATCGGCACTTGTCCTTCTAAAAACAGACCTTTGTACAGCAATTTTGCTTCTTTTATTTTTTTCTCTTAAAGCTTTTGGAAGAATTCTTCTGATCACATTTGGTGTCTGGAACAGATGTTCATTAGACATATGTTTTGGTAAGAACTAAGATTCTTACCAAAACTGTTGTAGTATTTATTGTCTAATATCAAAATACAGGATTGTTGTGTTAGGCTGTTCTTTCTCTAGATTGAGTGCTATATATGACAAAAAAAGTAGAGTTTGAAGGAAAAATAGAGAATTAAAAGGCAGAATATGTTAGAAGAGAAGCTATTAATTGCAAGCTACTCTGTTCAGCTCAGTTTTGAACTTCTCCCATTTCACAGTGTGTTGATCAACCTGTGCAAGCCTGTGCCCCTTGTGAATTTATGTATTCTAATGTTCTCTCTCAGAACTGATTTTTTCTTTCATTCAAATTCTTCGCTTTAGTTATTTTTTAGATAGCTTCACACTAAAGATGTGACTGGGGTTTTGGTCTGCATTTTTCAAAGTGTTATAACAGCTCTGGGTTTGAAGTTTCCCCAGCTATTTGCTGGTTGTGCAGCATGTATTCTCTTGAGTGAATTAATCCAGTGACAGGACTGGCAGAAGTTTAATATATGCCTATCTCAAAGGATGCCTGTAATTTAAAAATAGCCTATTCTTTTATTTGCAAACATATGAATAGAAATGTTTGGATTTTTTCCTTGGTTGCTTGTTTGCTTGGACATCCTTAGATGTGTGTGTCATCTTGGAGATTATATTAAACTGTATGAAGATCTTATAATTAAGATCTGCATATAATCTTTGTTTAAATGCTTATTTTTTATGAATCTCTGAAAGCCCTCTTCTTTTGCCTGCTGCAGTTTCAGTCACTCACAACTAACTAAAATCTTTATTTGACATTGTTGCCTTTTCTTAAGAGTCCTAATACTATTTTTCATGATCAGGACTATAAAGAATCCTGATGCTTTTCTTTATCATGTAGCATCAGTGTGGGCAGAGGTAGGGCAGTGAAAGCATGGACAGGATATTGCTAGGTTATCCTAGATAGGATTAAAAAAAATGTTGACATTTCCTTTCACATCTTTTCTGGTGGAAAGTAGCAATATTTTTATATTCTGAAAGGAATTGAGTGTTCTAATCAGGAGATATAAGTTATTTTATAGTTCCACATTAACAAAAAATCATTTAGTAATGTATTTTGTCTCCATGATCAAAAATCATATTTCACAACCAATATGGAGTGTACAAAGACCTATGAAAGGTAATTTTTATATTTTGCCTGTATAGGTTTATTTTGCCTTTTATTTCCCAAAAGGATATTAAGTCTTTTTTTGTCATTGCCTCTAGAAATTATAAAGCAAAATAATTAAATTTATTATAAGAAAGAATGATAAGGATATGCTATTATGCTACAGAATAAATTGTTCATCAGTAACTTTTTATAATTTATAGAGAAGACTCTATCAGGAAGAGCTCTTCATATAGGAAGTTTTATGCTAAAATAATTTCTAAAATGTGTTGTTTGAAGATTTTATATGAAAATAGCAATTTTAGTATTTAAAATTGCCTGAATATTTTTTCTAACTTTGTTTAGGATACTAGTATTATTATAGTCATAGAAGTTTTAATATATCATTGTTTCAGTGAGCTCAACAGAAAGTTGCAATCAAACATTCTGTATATAAACACACTAGATATAGGATTTAGATAGTTAAAAATATATTTAAATAGTTAAAAAAAAATCTTGCTACCTTAAAATAAATGTAAATAAATGACTTTCATTTTTACTGACTCACAATACAGCGTTTTTGCCACATATCAAGCACTAGAAATTTAAGACTTTAAAAAAATCTACTATTATCATGCTGCCATCATGGCCATTCTTACATTAAAAATGGGTGATAATATCTTCATCAACAGTATCAGTTTATACTGGTACTGGTTTCAGTGCTTATCCCAGATTTCCTGAATGTCTCCAATTGCTTAGTGTTATTAGAGATATTGGTGTATTTGACCGTAAAGAAATGATTCCATTCCATGGGGAATTATGAAAATAGAGGAATTGCAGGAATTATTGAGGAATGCTTTGTAAAAGATTAGTGTCTGCCTGTATCTCAGATTTTGTCTGCAGCTTTTTTGAGGTCATGCACATTCTTTGAGAAATACTATTGACAATTTCAGACATAGCTTATGTGCAGTATTAACCATGATTCACTTTTTCTTCTCTCCATGACAGCAGAATACCACTGTGTAATATAGAGTGATGTGTACAAACTATATAAAGCTTTTCTATGAGGTGGGTTTATTATGATGAAGAGCTATCTAGTAGATACAAAAGAGTATAACAGGAAGGAATTCTCCGCGAGTTTCTGTGATTTGCTTTGCCCTCTGGGGAGTAGTGAATTGATGACCAAAGATAAGGCCATTGGCTCTTCTTTTTGCCTCCTAGTATCTCAAGTCATCTTGACAGATCTAAATAAAACAGAATGGGGAGATCACGCTCTAACTTTGGGTGCCAAGTAGCACAATCTGTCTGGATCTAAGCCGTAGGTTACTTAGCTTTGAATCTTCACTAGGTCCCATGTCATGACACTGTTGCTTGTTGCCTTAAGACATATATGTGTGTGTGTATGTGTGTAGTTTTTCCCTTTTCAGAGTGCCTGAAATATGGTGAAGATGGAATCAAGCGGTATTTTCTTACCATAAAACTGAAGGTGTATGTTGAAACCCCTGATGTATCACAAGTGAGCAAATGTTGAGAGCACTGATAGGAGAAGTTTGGAAATTTCTGAGGGAAATTGTGTTGTACTGAGGAGGATAGAAGTTTGAAATACATGTCATATGGTGTGGTTTTTGCTGGTAAAAGCACCTTTCCTCATTCCTGTCCTTGTCGACTCCTTGGTGACCTTGTGTTAGCTTTCTTCTTGCTAAGCACATGATAGCTTCATAAGTTCATAAAACATATTAAAATGGAGGTCATGAGAAACAAAACAACCAAAGAGCTAGTATAGATTTTTAATGATGCTTATAATTCGTTCTGTGAAGTTGTATGAAGTTGATGATACTTATGTACATCCTTATTTGCAGTAGTTATTTACCCACAAAAACAATTCTTTTGTGTATGGATTTTTCTAAGAAAATAGGCTTATTCAATGAGGTCTCATTTAAAGCAAGCAATATATTTTTCTCTGCTACCCTGAATGAAAATGAATCTTGAATTAGTTTCAAGAATATTAACTGAATCTTCCTTCCCTGTTAGAAAACAAAGTATGTTTTATTTTTCTTTTACTTAGCTGAACAGAGCCAAGCGTAAGTTGTTTTTTAAGGTTCTTTCTATGCCTATATCTTTTTGTTTGAGAGGTATGTGGGAGAAGGTGGGGGTGTGCATGTCTGTACATTTCAAACTCCTGTAAAAAGATAAATAGAGAATAAGAAATGCACTAAGAAGCCAAACTGAAGCTGTATGAAATTGTTTAGTCAAAACAGGCAGAGAAGGCAGAAAGTTTTTCAATTTTATAAAGTAATTATAACATTTAAAGAAATCTTTTGCAATCTAATCCTTTCAATCTAATTTTTTTTACAATAAGTTGTATGGGAAGTGATTGTGAAATGGTACTATAGAACTGATCACTGAGTGCATGACTATGTCAGAAATATTGTAACATATTGTAACATTCCCAGAAACATATCTGGGAATTGGAAGAAAAATAGGAAGAAAAAAAGGAATCTTATCATCTCCACTGTTTATTATCTTAGTTTTCCTCTGTCTATAGTCATATTCTAGACATGTTGAGAGTTTATTTGATTTCAGTGCAAAAATGCAAGATAATTAGTCACTGCGTGCTGTAGGAGTCTTTCCTTACCTCTTTGCCTGCCTGCAAGATGTCTGCTGTCTGTTCATTCTAATCTTTAGGAAGAGAGTATCTGAGGACATTTTAGACTTGTTCTTTATTATAATGGATACAATAATTATTAGAGTATAAATTGAAAAAAAAAATGTGTGGTTAAAGCCAGAGCTGCCAAGTCTTTTTATTTTTGGTGTGTTTCGAAAGTGCGTAGGTCCTATAGTGTTGATAAATGAGAAAGAATGTACTTCACCGCATACTTGTTAAATACTGCAAGTAGCACTTGTTTATTTTTTGTGATAAAAGACTAGAAAGTTCTCTGATATCTTGACATTTAAGCCACAGAGTCAGGACTTAATTCAATCTAGATTTCCTGCTGCAATTGGGTCAGCTCTCTGATATTTAGGGACCTATGTTTATTTTCTTACATTGTACTTTCTTGGGTCTGTTTTCTCTTTTCTGAAGACTAGGGTATGGGATGTTCAATGTGGAAAGCTCTCTGAGAGATGTTATTTCTTGTACACGCAAGAAAATTCCTTTATTAAGGTTACTCTTTTTACCAAACCTAATGTAAAAATTGTCCAATGTCCAAAAGCCACAGTATTGCTAAACACAGAGTCCAAGATAAAAGATGTCAAATTTTAAAGAAGTAACATCTGAAGAAAAAGTAGCAGAAAACCTCTATCCTTTGAAAATCTGCAAACTAAATCAATAGATTGAACTATATTTCTACTTGTTTTTTGTATATATGTCATAGCAATTCATGAAAGAATAAAAAAGCCTCTAAATAAAGTAAACAAATGTATAAATGAAGGAAGTTCATGAAGATCAAGAAGTGCAAAGTGCTTGGAAATGGAATATACAAGTGAAAGTTTGCTGATATGTTTTCTCTTTAGCCCCCACTGTACTTTGAAACTACTTTTTTTTTTTAACCCCAGATATTTTTTTTTCATTTTCTGTGTTTCATGTCTTACTCCTTCCCATCTATCATCACAGATTAGTACTGGAGGTCAATATCGATATCCTCTTCCAGGATATTTTTCTTCCTGTACGAACTCCAGAAGGCATTCATAGCTCTGCTTTAATTTGCACCATCTGGTGGTGTTTTTTATCCAGACATCCATTCAACACTCACATTTG
The DNA here is from genome assembly GCA_034781795.1 of Crypturellus tataupa. Lineage (NCBI taxonomy): Eukaryota > Metazoa > Chordata > Aves > Tinamiformes > Tinamidae > Crypturellus > Crypturellus tataupa. The sequence continues at coordinate 1,009,265 of JAWLRI010001021.1, forward strand.
TAGCTATAGGCCTACAGAGAGGAGCACTGACATTTCTGATTTCTTATTTCTACTTCCTTGTCAGTAGTGCCATGTAGGCAGAGCTTGTGTGAACAGAAGGGAAGACACCACCCCAGTGCTCTTGTATGTGCCCACAGAATAGCTGTATCATGTTGTCCTTCCTATTTATTTTCATCTAGACCAATCCAGCAAGACTAGAAATTCATAAAAGATGTATAAAGATCTGTCATTAGACAGTAAAAAAGCTGTACTTGATTTATGTCTCTAAATGATATGCTATATATCATATAACACGGCAATGCTAAAAATGTCTGCTTAGTAATGGACTCTGTACAATGGGAGTCCCACACAAGCAGTAAGTTTGCAGTGTTTTAACATATTTCTATTACAATGCACTTTCTTAATTGTGTTCTCTTCTTGAATTAGGATTTTATCATCTTAAAATCACAGAATAAGTATTCAAAACACATCAGAGATATTGAGAACTTTTTTACCTACTGACTCCTTTGAGGAAGTCCAAACCCCTCTGAACTGTAGTGAGAAGGAAGAGGCACCAGCATAACCAGTGGTATTTCATTAGTGTTTGGGAACCTCCATAGTACACTTTCTCAAACACTTCTCTTCTATATCTCCCTGCTTAAATTACATAATTATAGCACACCTACAATGCTTCAAGACAAAAAAAAAAATTGGTAAGTTCAAAGACATGCATCAATACATTGTACCTTAACATACAAATCAATACACAAAAGTGTTTCCTTTCAGCTACAAAAGCTGAAGAAGACAGAAGTCAATTACTACTCTTAATTGACAGTTTATCTGGACAAGCAAAAGAAAATGTGAAGAAAACCCCTCTGGCCTTCCTTTTATTTCCTGAAGTCACTTATCCCATGGATCTTATCTCACTATGTTACAGTCAGACTTGATGTTGTTGCTCTTGATGAAGATAAAGTATTGGGCTTAGAATATAAGTTAAATAAGAAGAAATAAATCATACTGCATGCATCACTCTCCCCGACAAAGACCTGCAGGGAAAATGGTAATATAAGTAACATTAGCTGCTGGGAGAAGCTGATCTTAATAAACTGGCTGCTGTCCACAGTGTTATACTGTACAGCCTTTGCTCTATTTTTCTCTCTTCTTGGGAAATCTTATTTCATTGTAAAGCTTCCAATCAAGGAATAATCATATAGTGATACATGGACTGTGTAAATGTACAGTATTTGTTATAATCTCCTAGTGAAGTTTTGTGTGTATTTATATATATATATAGTGTGTGTATATTTATATGTATGTATATATATATATAAAAGTGGTCAGGTCTAAGGATCTAATAGCAGTGTGAGTTATAAAGAAAACAGTGCTAGCATAAAATAGAATTAGGTAAAGATGTATGTTATATTGCATAGATTTCTTTAGTAATTTTAAAAAATTGCCACGTATTTACAGATTTCAAGTGAAGTTATTTTTATACTCAGAAGGTTCTTGTTTGCTATTCCATCATATAAATAGTTACAGTCAGCTTAAAGTACAGCTGAAATTAAAAAGTGGTCTTTCAGGGCTGATGCACAGAAAGTGTAAAGTCTATTTTGTGGTCCAGTTGTATTCCTTACACCTGAAACACTCATACAAAGAAATGTGGAAATAGGCTGAAGAACCAAGAGAATGATTTGTATATGCATAAAGCTAAGAGGATAGAAGATAAAAGTTCACAGGTATTCATGCAATGGATGTTTTTTGCCTAGAGCATCACTTTTATGCCATGTGAATATCGCTCAGTGCCTTATAGGAATCACTTGTTCATGTAGTTTTTACAGCAGTGTTAAAAGCACCCGAATATTGCTAAGGACAGATGGTAGTTGTGCAGTGTGATTTTAAAAGTAAATTCATAGGATTATAGTCTTGCTATGCAATTAAATCATGACATCAAGTGGCACATAATCATCAGGTAAAAGTTAAAATATTCATTTCAGATTTTCAAGGCATAATATCAAAACCTGAGTGAGCTGGATGTAGATTTTTTTCCATTAGTATATTTGTGATATTACACAAAGAAAGAGAAAATAGCAATTCTGAAGCATCTTTATTAAAAGCACCACATCAACAGCTCTTCTCAGTGTGTCAAACTGATGTGAATATGTAGATTTTCTTTGTTGATTATCCCTATTGGTTAATCCTTCTTCATGAAAAAAATACTAATTGAAAACCTCTTTCAGAATCTCTCACTGATGAAAATAAATGTATATTCCCGTATGCACCAGTAAAAAATGATACCTCCTTTTGAAACATGGATTAGAGGTGCTATCCAGAAAACTGCTCTTCAAGGAATCCAGTCCCAGGAAGGCTAGGGGAGAACTTCTTTACTTTTGAAGTTTTGGAAATTACAATAAGAAACAGTAATATAGGATCAGATCAAGTTATTCTAAAAATTTTACTAATGGCACTCAAATATTATCATACTTGTTTCTTTTCATTTCTACATGTAGTAACAACATTATATGCTTGCTTTATATTATATATGTAAATATGCATGTATATATATATATATATATAAAGCTGCTCTTACATATTTCCAGTTGTAATGTGCCTGAAGTCTATTGCTACAACTAGAATACTTTATGGCACTTTGTAGCAGCTTTATGTGAGTTATCTTCTTGCTCTTAAGTCTGACTATGATCTAGTGTTGCACTTGGCTTTGAACTTCAAAGTGGATTTTGGTTTTACTGAGAGTTTAGACCAAATGACCCCCAGAGGTCCCTTGCAATCTGTCCTATCCTAAAAGACAGCCAAAATTAATCCATATGGAGCAGTGGACTTAGCTGGTTTAACTTGCCAATTTGAGTGTAAAGTACATTAGCCTTCAAGCTTTAGCTTAGATAATAATTCTTATGAATACTTCTCAACTGAAGCTGACTTGCATAGAGCCAGTCCAAGTACTTCTTTATGCATTTCCTTCAGTTTCTGCCCCAGAAGAAAATAGACTTTTAGTCACCTTTATATACAAGTTTGCTTCTGGGAAATCGGGATGACACATTTCAAGGTTGCATGAACGTTATGATCCTGTTTGTGTTTATAAAATAATACACGAACTTTGTGGGAGGTTGTCATTGAAATTATCCAAGAGGAAGGTAAAAGTCTATATTCAGTATGTGGTTTGAACAACATATGTTATTTAAGGCAAAATACAGGTAAGATACCAAGAGAGTAAAATGGAATATTTAATACGCTGAATCAGGACTCCACTGCAAAAATAGCATATTGTAAGTGGGATGCAATAGAGCTGCACAAGAAATATGACATAAAGTACGCAAAAAATTACTAAGTCATGATCTGCAGCTCATGTGGAATAGCACTGAAGTCTATAAGTCTGTATGAATTAGCAGTGGCTTGGAATTAAGTTACAGTCAAGGACAGCAGGTATGAAGCAAGCTTAAGTCTATCATTAAAGCATTATTGTCAGTAAGCTAATGACAAAGATGACTGGGTTGATATACCTGTAATTCCTTTTTTTTTTTTTTTTTTTTTTTTTTTTTTTAATTCTGAGCAAGGGTCTAAATCAAAATATTTGCCTAATTCTTTATTAACTCAGCTGAATGAATGAATGATTTTCTGGCCCTGATACGCTTGTAACACTTTTTACATATTTTCATCTTTCCCTTGTAACTGATCTATAAGAAAAATACTTTTACTATAGAAGTATATTCTAAAAAATAATAAAAGCATGCCATATATTTTTATGTGGAACTTTTTTCCTTCATTTTTGTCCTGCCTTTGCCTTCTTAATAGATAGTACCTTCTAAAAGCCTTGTAAAATGTCATGTTTTTTCTGCCCAGTACTGTCTGTCAATATTTTGCATTATGTATTATGGGTTTTCTTCTCTCCTCTTCTGTTTGTGCTTTAGGATCCTTTTTCTAATGTACTTTTTTATTTTCTCTTATTTTGTATTATTTGTCTCAGCACTATATCATTTTTTTTTCTACAGTGGTGTTTTAGATCATATTATGGGTGGGCTTCATTTTATTTATTTATTTGCTTTCTTAGTTCTCTGTGAATGGTCCCTCTTCCATTTTGTGCAACCCAAATGACTACAAAGTGAAACAGGTTTGATATTTTACCAAGTTGTCTGTTGCTGATGATATATTGCTGCTTTTAGGTTATATATGTTTATTTTTAGGAAAACTGTATGTGGTGAGGTTGAAGCATCACTATTGAAATATGACAGGGTGACCAGCTCTCAGATGGTGTAGGAGTCTGGAATAATGATAAGTGGAAGAAAATCTTGTTTATTTCACATTGAAACATAGTAAATTATTCTTGGAAGAATTTCTTAATATTTTCAGAAGTTAGAGGCATAAATGGAAATCTTCCTATCATTGGTTCACTGAGTGAAAAGGTGTTTGTTCTCATTTCTGTCCCAGGTTTCAGTGTATGCCTTGGTTTCTTGGAGTACAAATATCAATTAAAGACGATGAAATCGGTTTTCTGGAGTGTTTTCACTTTGTCTATATTGTCCAAATATTATTAAGGATTGATTTTTGTATTCATTCCAGTAACCATGCTCTAATGGATTAATTGATGCTTGTAATTAAATATAATTTATATTTACATTGTATATTCATTCTTCATTCACTAATAAGATTGTGTCTTTCCTGCTTCCTCTGTTTACAGTGCAAATTTGTGCTTAGTCATTATCAGGACTTTTTCTACAAATGTACTCCTCTTCATCAAATTTCTTTCTTACTGAGTGACTGAGAAACTTTTTAAGTAGTTCCAGTAGGCACAATGCCAATCTAAAAGATGGTGGCGGTAGATAGAAAAGTGAAAGGAGCAATGGTTTTGGTTTGTCAAACGATGGAGGAATAAGCAGGCAGCAGCCACCAAGAAGAGATTGGCTCCGTTGGTGCAGTTTGCTTCAGGCTAAGAATGTTTTAGAATACAGAGAGTGGCTAAAAATAGAGCTTATTGTGATGGATTGGTCCACAGGCAACATTAAGTGCTTCTGAACTCATTTGAACAGACAGCTTTTAGGGATCTAAATCAGCTTGGCTAATATCTGGATGGGAATAGCTTGTTCTGAGTGATACTAACATTCCAGAAAAAAAAAAAAAAAAAAGGAAAAAGATGTATTTGCTTCATTTGGACTGTACTTGGTTGCCTTTGGTATATTTGAACTGCACATATTTCTATTATAATAGAATAACATCACAGTGCATTTGAAAACCCTGAAGGAATTGAATGTAGAAACTGAATTGAAGACCTCTCAATCATAAAACATATGTTTTTTCTGGTGAAACCACCCTTCAGGTCAGGATAGCATGTTACTATTATTGTCATATATAGAGGCTAGCTGCTAGTGGGAGATGACAAAGCTGCGCATTGTTTTGTGGATACACAATTCCCCTTAAGCATATGGTCTTTCTGACAGTGTTCAAGGAAACTCTGCTTGACAGATAATTAGAAACTTCTGGATGAAGTCTGCTCTTTGGGCAAAATAATCAAAAGGGTGGTGAATTAACATCAGCAGCAAAACATCTGGGGATAAGAAATACAGAATTTAAGTAAGGTTTCTTCTGAAACAGTTCATCGACTCTGCAGTAAAGTGAATGTTAGTAAAATAATATATTCCTAGGTAAAGATGTTAATACTAGCAATGGTAGACAGGATACTAGCAATATGGTAGACAGGAAAAATGTGCCCCTCTCCGTTTGGAAAAAAAAATATTTCACCCAAGTTTTTTATTACATTTGTTGCATACAGAAGTTACTTTTGAATATTTGTGTTGGTTATGTATATGTAATCAGACACAAAATTCTAAAAATAAAAGTAGTTTCTTTTATCAGAATTTAGAATTCTTATGCCAAAACCTCATGACTGCTGAAAAACTACACCCTCTAATATTCTTTTTTCCTCATATTTCTGTGCCTGTATTGAGACAGTTCACAAAGAAGTGATTTAGTGATTTGAGTGAGATTTCTGACATCATATTATAAAAGTTAATTCTCTTTTAATGTACTGTTTCACTGTTTAATTCTTTATTCCAGGGAGTAGATGCAGACTGTTCCATACCAGTGTTTTCTATGCAGATAACTAAAGTATCTGCCATAACCATTCTGCCTCTGTAAATACAGCCAATGGAAATAGAACTTCCTAGCCTAGCCAGACTTCTGCTATAACATATCTGTTCAGTTTATGGTCCAAAGCTGTCTCGCAGCTCTCTAAATGTAGCGTTTCCATATTGTTTAAACTTGTTTCTGAAGATGAGCTTATGGGTCCTTTCCTAAAAATGCAACCATCTCACATGCCTGCTTATCAGTGTTTGTTTTATTGCTGAGGCTTCTCTGTTACTTTGTAGCTCAACATTATTGTCATGTGAAAGTGAAAGGAAGGGCTAAAAACTTCCATAGAGAGCCAACAAGAAGTGATAAAGGAGTCCTACCCATGTATACAGTATTCCAGCTATGTTAAGGGTGGTCAAAAAGGTTTTTACTGGAACATTTATCCACAAGAAAATTCTGCGTTGTCCTGAGAATTTTGAAATTGCTATCATGTGCTATTGATTCAGACTCACATCCTGGTTTATCTTCATGAACAGTTCTCTTTTAATTTGTTTGGAGATGTTCTGAATTAAGTAAATCTTAAATTAATTTCTTTGGTCAAGGATAGCTATTTTTCCTTAGCCAAAGATCATAGTAATTCTACTTAACTGAAATTAAGTCATGGTAACCTTGATTTCATCCATCTTTAACCAAATCCTTTTATTAACTTTTCCAATTTATAACTTCTCAAATTTTAAAGCATAATACAATTGTTCAGATTTATAAGTATAAAATACTCCACAAACCCAGTTAACAGATTTTGAGAACTGCCATTTCACTAGATCATATCTAAATATTGTTAATTACATGTGCTTTGCTTGAAAGCTTGAAAGCTTTCTTTGCCTTCTTGAATCATAAAATCTCCAGCCAAATGAAGAGATGATAATAAAACTCATAATGAATATACACTTCAAGGGCTGAGAAAAAGAATCAATTTCTAAAGAAGAGAGGAATTCATTCATTTATTAATGAATCTCCTAGATAGGTGGATTCATATCATCGTTTTTTTCTTTCCTTTTTTCTTTCTTTTTTCTTTCTTTCTTTTTTTTTTTTTTTGAAAAATGGCATTGTGAAAACTGATATTATGTCTTCAGCCACTCTGCAAGTATTCCTGAATTTTACATAAGTCTTATTGTAGTTAATTTTTTTTTTCCTTTGAGAAGAAAATTACCATTATATCCAACACAGTAATCTTTATGTGGAAAACCTAATAGGACAAAGCTTATTTTAATCAAAAGTTAAGTGTAATACTGGAACTGGAAGTATGAATCTTTGCATTTTTTTCTTCCCTGAAATACAGCTTAGCAATATCAGAACTTAAGGCTGATTTTAGAGGAAAGCAACATCTTTTCAGAAAACTGGTATTTTGATGATACCTCCTTTCAAAGTACTGAAAATGTTCTTGAGGTAAAAGGAAAAGCTGAAATATTACAATATGCTTTTGATAAATAAAACTCTTCAAGATAATAGGAATATTTCCCAAAAGGAAGTCTATACTGTGTGCTAGTTTTTTTTATTTTTTACCATTTATTTATTCATTTGTTATTACAGAACGCAGAGTAGGAAGAGATCAATTTATTCTCTCAGGAAAGTTAAAAATGTCATAGCATCATGGCTTCTGTCTAACCCTGCTTAAAAAGAGGCCATTACAGAGGCAGCTGTTTACTGTAAAACGTAATGATATAATGGATCCTCTCCTGTTTAAACAACAGATGCCTCTTCAAACTGAAGCTCACTGGTGGCTTTGGACAGACATATATATTGAGTGGTAGTAAAGACTGTGAGTGACAGCCTGAGCCCATCTTCTTAAAGGATTTACTGTATTGTAGTTAGAACAAAACGCGTGTGGGGCTGGGACATGTTTGGTATCCATACAATACTCTGAGGAGCTGATAGTTGCTCTTAGGATTAAAAATGCATTGGCGACAAACATAACACATTCTTACTTAAAACTGAAGCAAAGATTATGCTTTTGAAGGTCCCTTTGCTACAGAAAATATGGCACAAGGTATCCTGTCTTTATCTCCTTGCTTCCTTTCTTAGCCTTACCTGCTTTCTCCCACCCCTGCTTTTTATTTTGTCTTCTCTTAAAATAAAAGGAGAAAATAAACAGTAACAAACCCCTGACTGCTTAATGTGAATGCTCTTCTTCTCATCAGTGCTGTAATCTTGCTCTAATGCTCCTCTTCCACTGCTGGTAATAGAGGTCTATAATGCTTTATAATGATGCTTTATAATAAAGAGCCTTATCATCAATTTTTTACGATATCATAAGAAAGAAGGAAGGAAATTGTGTCACCGCGTGTAATAGGAAGAATTATCTCTCTTTGCTGAAGAGCAGAAATTTGGAATTCATTGGAAAACCACTTTTCTGCACTTCTTGCCATTACAGCTTGAACTTATTTCCTAGCTAGTACACAGATGAAATTCTGGCTGCTCCACTTCCAGTCAGCTGATCTGCAACACCTCTGGTTGCCATTTACACTGTGCTATAACTGAGCATAGTCCAGCCTAAATGAAGCCTCTCTCTCCAAGGGAGGGCCCAGGTTACCAGCAGTCTTGTAGTCTCTGCCATTACAAACCTTACTATCCCTTTTGCAATGCAATGCAAAGAGGAGGGGAAACTACTTGACTTAACATGCGCAGCTGGAAAAAGCAAAATATAAGGAGATGGGTGGGGAAGTGGGTTCTGTAACAGAAAGCTTAGTGACATAGTTGGAAAGTGAACAGAAGCTGATGAGAAAGTGAGACTACATCCTTGATGTTGTTTTTATAGGCATTTCCTCAACCAGTTTAGAGAGAGCTATTTCTGAGCAACATGGAAAATGGTAACTGTCAGTGATTTTGGTGTTATGCTAATAAATGCAGAGAAAAAGAATATAAGAAGATGAGAAGTTGCTGTGGTTTCAGTAAATAAGGCTTTGCTTGCACTTCAAATAGCTACTTATTAATTTTTTGTGGTTTATATTGTAATGTGGACTTAAACAAACTCGGATTTCTAGTGACAGGATATCTTGCCTAAGCTTTCTCCAGAGAAATAGTAAAAAAAAAAAAAATGAAACTCAAAAGAAGAGATGACAAGATTTATAATTTGATTTCACAGTAAACAGATTTTTAAATTTTATTTTTAGAAGATATTTTTTTTTACTTGTCCAGCAATCTGAAACCTCCAAGGATAAAATGGATTCACTGTGCATCAGTTCTGTCTCTGTTGTATTTATTGAGACAGCTCAGTACTATCAGCCTTCATACGACAGCTGAAACAAACATTGATATCACTGTATTAAATTGTTCTTTATTGATTTCTGGTTGGCTGCAAGTTTCTCCTTAGAGATGTACCTTTTCCTTAAATATTCTTTGATTGAGAGCTTCCTAGAATCGCCCATCTTAGAGTGCAATTTCCTGCTTGCTTGCATGTGAAATCAGACATTCAATCTTACTCAGAAGTAAGGTCTGCTCCATGGTTCACTATAAGTTAATCTTTCTGCAAAGCTCTGATTTTTGTTGATTTTGAAAGACTTATTTTCGCCTCCTGTTATCCTCTTGGTAACCTATGTGTTGCTAAGAATGAGGGGTCAGATGCAGATACCACTGTTAAACGATAACACTGCCATTGTCACTGCAGTATCTTCCTACCTACAAGGGAAAGGAGGAAAACATATCCTAATTTTGGCTAGAAAAAACTGTGACACAGTCAACTTGATTATCGCTCTAAGTAGTGTCAGAACCCCAAGATACTTTGCTTACAAATAAAATATTTTACATTATATATTTCCAAATTCTGGAGTTAATACTCATCTGCAATGATGAAAAAGTTGTGCTAGTGTGCTGATGCTTCCAGGTGTCAGAAGTGGCTTGAGTGAGGGAAGATATTTAACTCCTGAGTTGCGCATCTTTTATAAAAGAAGTATCCATATTTGCCTTACCACATGGTGAAAAAGTTCAGCTTATAAACCAAAGCTGAGAATTTTGATTATATATTCATATATATCTAAAATAATATTTTTTCACAAAAGAATGCAATATTTTTAAGACATAAAGAAATTTCATAAAGCAGAAGAATCCATATTTATTGGAAAAAATCTAAGCTGCTTTTTTCATAGTTCTCTGCAGTAGCTAAGAATTAATAATGAAAATCTTTTGAAGGAAGTGCAAAGTCACATACCTGTGTGACTAAAAGAATTTAAGAATCAGCAACAAGAGCTTATCCTGTTCTGTCTGCATTTAAAGAGTGTGTGTGTACATAATAATTAAGACTACTGCAAAAATTGCATAAAAGGATTCTCTTAAGATAAGTGCTTTCAAATAACCCACTTTTATATACCTAGCTCTCTGCATTTATCTGTTTTTTAGAAATACCAGCACTGCCTTTCTCTGGATTGTTAAGGACAATTGCCATATGTATAATTCTGTAATAGAATAGAAATCTCTAATAGAATAAAGTAGAATCCAGACAGAGGAATCTGACTTCACTTTTTTTTTCTTTTTTTTTATTGATCTTGTCCAAACTTTAAATTAATTCTCCTGACAGTCTGTAATAAATAACTATTGAAATTTAGGTAGTTATTTTTTCTATGTTTCTGGTATACAGTTTATATTAAGAAAATGAAAAAAAAAAAAAAAAAAAGCTTGTCTCTTTTCATTACCAAATTCACCTACAGCATTTGCAAGTAATATGTGATAAGGCAATTTTTAGAAACAGTGGTCAAATTTATATGACTGGAGTATTTAGGCTTCCCTCCCACTGCTATGTGTGCAAGATGCTAGCTTGTCACAGATTTCTGTGGAGTCATATTTCTCTGATTGTTTATTTAGAATGGCATTCTTCTCCTGTAGCTGTCTTGGAAAGTGTTGTTTCTTTTTCATATTCTTATTTCCTTTCTAGTTTTGCTTTTGAAAAAATATTAATCACAATCTAGGTTGTAATGTAAGACCATCTAATTGAAAAGTCTTGCACTTTGCCCTTAAGAGAAGAATCAGTCTGTTTAGTTTCTGAGCATAAAGATTTGTTGAACCATCACGATTATGAAGATACCTTGCATAATTTCCTTGCTAGAGTTTATTTTGAATACTGACAGTTAATTATCTTTACATTTTTCAGTAGATAACTCTTACCACCTCAGTCTGCTGTATAGAAAAGATTCTTCCTTCCAAAATCCTACTTTCATTGGACCTTGCCACAGCTCTGTATGCAATATTAACAGTCAGAGCAGTCTGTCACTTCATAAAGATACCATCATGTCTGGATGGCACTGGAGGAAACTGGCTTTGGTGAAGAAACTAGTAATACTCTACCTGTTCTAGGACGTCAGTGAACACATTTTCAAGTAGATTTTAAAAATCACTATAAAAAAAAAAGCTATGTGTATATTTATGTTTTTATGGAAAATATTTCAAGAAAATACTGTTACTCTTTACAAGTTCATGAGCTATTAAACATAGGGATTCTGTTTCTCAGAATCTGCATTTTATTAGAAACATCAAAATAAATCCAGATGCATTTTTTTTTTCAATGATCTGTATCTCTGAAAACTTGTTACCTTTTAGCTTAAATTCAATATCATGCTTACTTTTGTTATTATATTTCAAGGTTAAAATGATATTCTCCTTAGTTCAAAATTAAGATGCAGGGAAAATATTATCACTTTAGGCATGAAATATTAAAATTTACTCTCTCAAGGCTTGGAGGAAGTATTTCATCAGATAATTCATTTGATTAACTGTTGGGATAATTTGGTGTAGCGCCTATAATGTCTTCCCCATAGATAAAATTTTCTAACCATGAATAAAATCCTACAGGCTTTATGAATGAAAGGTATTTACCACAGTGTGCTCTTATCCTAATGTTACATATAAAAACCGATCCAATCTAAGGACTGGATCCAATCTGATGGACCAGCAGATAATACTTACATTGGTAGAAACAAACTTAGCATACAAAAGACAAAACAAGCAAACAAAAACCTGCTGGTATGTGCAGCTGCAACAGCTAAGATGTTGGTTTTGAAAAAGATTAGGAGTGTCCATAAAAACCTTATAGATGAAAATCTGTGACACTTGCTATTTCATTCATTAATAGTGCATGTTACCAAGGCCCAAATCGTTTCATGTTATACTGTACTGAAAATGATTCTCGTGTATTTTCATTAGATTGCTGCAGTAACTGATTCAGCACTTGTCGTGAAGTAATGGGAAAAGTTGAGAGTTGATCAGAGCTCTGTCTGGTTTAAACTTACTAACTTCAAAATCTTCCATCTCCACTTCTTCCAATGACTGTTTTACCATCACCAGAAGAAAGGTGTTAGAGTAGATGTAAGTCAAGGAGAACCATCCCTTTCCCAGTGCCTCCCCTCTTTTTGGACAAAAGGAACTAAAGGATGAAATTCTAGTTGCTTGCTGGAAGTAAGAAATCATATTTTGTAGAGCCACAGAGTCACATTCCTTCCTCTCCCATGTTCTCAAAAGCATCATGAAGTTCAGATGAAAAAGATAAAGCTTTGGATAGCTTTCTAGAGGTACCCCAAGAAGCTTGCTACTGTGACTTCTTAGAAATATCTTCCTTGGGGTTTCTCATCTCTGCCACATTAGGAGAGAGAGTTCTCTTTCAAGATTTTTCAGAGGATGTGGGATATGTAGTTATCTCAGATGTGAGTTGTTGCTGCTGAAGATATTCTCTGCTTTGTTGCTTACAGAATTCTCATCTCTTCATACCTATCTATCCAGCTTCTTATTTCCAGAAAGGAAAAAAAAAAGTCATAACTTAGCCTCCGGTTTAGTCTTTTCTTCTCAAAATGATGGAAATTGATACTAAAATTGATTTGGTGTTTAAGGATATATACACATATGTTTGTAACTATTTCTTTAAAATCAAGGCTAAAAAGTATTAGGGGTCAAACATAAAACAAACAAACAAAAAAGTGATCCTGGTTAATGACAACCTTTAGCAATATGTATTAAATTTTGAATTCTCAGACTTAAATTTTGAATTCTTGGATGTGAAGTCCAAGTTCCATTGCAAGTCCAATGAAAGAAAATTTTCATTTATCTTCACAAGGTACTTTTCATTTTTTTAAGGAGTTTTCACTGGCTATATATATTAACAGATATTATGACTAAATTCAGCTAATTCAAAATTATAATATCTCTGATTTTGTCTGTTTATAGCTCCCTGCCTAAAATAGTAAGGAAAGAAGAAAAAAGTTACAAATATTTCACTCAGGGAAACACATACAAGCTTTGGTTTGACTTTCTTCATTGAGTGATAAGCTAATATATCAGCTATGACAGCTGAGGGATCACTATATTTTGTTGTCCTTAATCAATAACCTAGAAGTAAAAAATCTCCAAAACTAGACTGTTTGCTTTGTACTATATAATAATACGCTAAAGTATCTGTAATAAGATCTTAATAGAAGGCAAAAGACGAGTAATAAAAGCAGGGACTCTATATCTTATTACAATAAGATAAAAAATTTTTCTCCATAGTCATGCAGAAAATTAGGGACAGAGAATAACAAGTAGGAGTTACAAAGCTTCATTTTTTTTCTCTTTCTTTTTAAAAGGCTTGTATGTTTCTGTTGAAATTGGTAGGACAAAGTAACTACAGAATCAGCCATTTACTTGTTCCTTATAAATTAATAGTCACAGTGAAAGATTAAGAGAAGAGCAGCCTGCCAAGATGTCCTGGGAGTAGAATGCTGTAGTCAGGAGGAAGCACCTTCATTACAAGCATCATTACCTCTGACGTGCATGGCTTCAGTGAATGTTTAATCCAGGAAAAACATGTGGGACTAACATTTTCTACTCTCTTCTAACCCATGCTTATCTGAGATTAACAGCTCATGTTGGAGGGCAGTTATTTTCTGTTGGAGTCAAACTTGGGCTGGACAAACCAATGACCTAGTGGTTTGTCTTCTGCACTTAGACAAAATAGACTCAACCTTTTCTGTTTACCAAATATGGAACTGCTAAGGCAAAACAAGTTGTAATTAACACTACCCAAAACAGACTTGAATCTGCTTGTGGATTTTTTTTGAATTGTGTTATTGATGTTACTTTTTGCATAGCAGTCCTTGCAATTTCCTTGCTAATTAACTCCCCCTTTTTTTAAAAGTAATTACTTATCCTAAGAGAGGAAATCCTTGTTTTTATAAAAAGCTTCTGTGAGTAGAGATGACTTCCTGCATGCAATATATTCAAAGTCATTTTATTGCTCTTTATGGCTGTACTTACGGAAAATAATTGCATTGGCCCAGGAAACCCAAAGAAAGCATTCTAATTGTTAAAAGAAGGAAATGATAGATATACTAACCTAAGGTATGGAATAGCACTAACTTAACAAAACCTGTGTTTTATTCTCAGCTTAACCATGTTTTTCTCTCCATCTGTTTTCTTATGTGAACTTCAAGCTCTTTGGATGAATTGATATTCTTTACATGTAGGATTGCTCACTGGGAATTTTTGGATATTAGCAATGCTGATTTCTTCTTTCCTCCCTTTGTTAATAGTAAAAGAAAAAAGATCAGGCTTAACGGTCTTAATAAAAGCCTTGTGTAATTAAAATTAGAATTTTAGGTATAGAAAAAATATTTATTTCTTTGCATTATGTTCGCCACCTGGTACCTTTGCCCATATTCCAGCAGCATATTGTTGTAGAATGTATAAATATGTTTTATTCCTGAGAAAAATGTTGTGCTGATTTTCGGTTAAGTTTTGGCAGTGTAAAAGCTTTGCAAAGAACAAGGGAATTTTCTCTTATCTTTTCAGATTGAATAAAGTCTGTTTTAAAAACTGGGCTGCTCCATGAAAACAAAATATTAGTGTACAATAGAGTATTAAGAGAGAATTAATTCTCTTGGAAAAATAACAGGTTGTTAGTGATATGACGTGCATTACAAACACCTATTTTATTAGTAATAGATGTAGCTGTTTAAGAACATAAGGGTTAGTTTCAATGCAGTATTCAGCTTTGGGGCCCCAACACAAGAACATGAAAGGAGTTCAGTAAAACGGTTCCCAAGAGGGCTGGGGTCTGTAACTGTTGCCTAGTGAGGGGAGACTCATTCAGCCCGGAGCAGAGACGTCTTCTCAGGAAGCTCTTCGCAGACTTACGTGGTAGGAGGATGAGGGCAGCACTCACAAACTGAAACAAGAGAAGTTCAGTACCAGTATCACTAGCACCTCTCTCATTTCTCAGCATTAGTTCATTCAAGCACTCTTCTCGTATTCATTCCTGTTGAGTTTTTCATTAGTCAACATCTTCCTTGAAGTGTTGCATTAAAACTAGACCAGATACCTCAAAAAGTCATTTAAAATACTGCCTAGAGTACTTACTGTTACTTGCAGAGGCATTGTCCATAAAAGTCACGTGTGCATGTGCTTATGTGTATGTGTATACCTGACATATATATAGTTAAGTAAATTTTTGCTTTTGTGCAAAATCATGATGTTATTAGTGTCCAGTCAATTAATGAACCCTACATAAATTAACTCTTTTAGATAGCTGCTCATCTATATTTTGGAGGTTGGTTTTCAGATGATTAGAAACTTGATTTTTTTGATATTGGATTGAAACAGTCAGAAGAAAAAAAAAATCATGTTTTTTATTCCTCTTTTCTCCATCGATAGGTGAAGTCCTTGGTCTCTGATGGACTCTGAACTCAGTTATTTGGGTTGTGTTTGCATTTGTATTTTACTTGGAAATACAGTAATTTAACTAGGAGAGAACATGTAATTTAAAACAACAGCAAAATAAATTTATTTATGGTATAAATGGAACACAATCTCAGAGGTCAGATTTTAAAAAACTTTTCTAGGTTTGTTCTGTTCATGTGTGATTTTCCTTTCTGTATTTGAGGTCTCTAGACCTCTGTATAGGACTGTGTAATGAGTGTTACTGAGATCAAACTAAGCTGTTTCATCAGGAGCAAGCCTTCAAATTCTTAAATCTGTAGTGACTTTTACTTGGGTCATAATCCTTCTTCTCCCACATCAATCAGTTTTTTTTATAACATTTTATAAGGTGTCATCTATGAGGACATGAAGACAGAAGAAAGTTTTATTTGAATATGTAGTCTGTATGTTGTATTCAAATGCTAATATTAATTTCGTTTTAGACCTTTGCTGGTTTGACAGATGAAATTATCACTTAAAGCACATAACTTCAATTTTAGTTGCAAGATATACTCACTGGCAGTAATTTTCAGTGTCAAGAATGCTATTAACATTTCATTCTTACATTGAACATGTGCTTTACTATTTAAAATGTAAGATTGAGTAGATCAAGTTTTGAATTACGGTTGTAATTTCTTCAAAATTTCTGTATGATTCTATGCAAGCCTTGCAACCTTTCCATGACTCCATTCTTCTTTTAATAATAATAATAATAATAAACCACCTATGTTTCCCCCATAATCATTTGAATTAAATGTGAAAAATAAAGTCTTAGTTTTACATTTTTACATAGATATTTTTCTGTAATTTGCCCTTTCTTTAGAGATAAACCTGTTCCTGAACATAGCATTCCAACAGGAAAACTCAGATGTGTAATCTTTAATTTCACTTTTAAGCATTTCTGTGAATGCAAATTTAAGACAGTCATCAGTCATCAAAACTGATTGTTAAATTGGCATAAACTTGAACTCAGTTTTAAATTTCTATGAAGCCAATGGGAGAGACAGTAAATTTGAGTGCAAAACTCTTTCATATTATTCACCACTGAGTTATTTTAGCCAAAGTGTTCCACACTTTCAAATTTTACTTTTTCCTTGTGTTCTAATTTTGAAGGATATTTATCTTTGGATTTGCACAATATTAGCAACTGGTAACTGTTGCATTGTTTTACTCTTTTATATAGGAGCACATAAAATCAGAACCACATTTTTATAAAACTTTTTAAAAATCCTATTTCACCCTTGTACACCTTAAAACAACTTTTTACTAGAATGACATCACCACAAAAGTAAGTTCCATGTTTTCTTTCAGTTAAATTTTCTGCTTTCTAAGCTAGAGTAAGACTCGATATGATTATAAAAATCTCTTTAAATTTAATATTAGCTGCCAGCGGCCATAAGATAGGTAACCAGCATTTTTTTCACATCTAATTTTGTGTCCTTTTTTTTTATATTATAATGGCCTAAGAAAGATTATGATACAGTATATGATACAGTATGTGTTTTCAGGCATGATGTACCTTTGGCCTAACTCAAAAATTGCTCAAAAATAACTCAAAAGATATTAAAACTGTTTATTAGGAGGTGCATTCTAAAACAGGTCTAAGCAGTTTTTATATGTATGTATGTATGTAGAAGAACAGAATGCATCTGATAGACTTTGCTGCTATTTGTTAGAACCTGAATTATTGACACTTGATTTATTAAGACAATTCAAAGCAGATGTGTGAGAAGTGTACCTAAGATGATGACACAGGAAGTTAAACCTACCTTTCAGACCAGAGGTCTAAGAAGTACAAAACTAATGTTTATTTAGTATAAACATTGTTTATTTTCCTCACTTATTTGCTTGTTCTGCTTGTTAAGATGAAAGGGAAGGGAAGGGAAGGGAAGGGCCGGGAAGGGAAGGGACGGGACGGGACGGGTC